>OZ020292.1:7663520-8141086 GCA_963971205.1 Aethes cnicana
TGCCAAGTCGCCATGCACTGCCGACAAGACCAAACGACAACTAAAAGTGCCTGAACCAAGGTGTAAATTGGATCAGGAATAAATGTATAATGAATCATTTTAGTTCTATTTTTATTGATTTCACATGCTCGGCGCCTGACTAATCACTTCATTCTACTATGAAAGCGTCGAAAAGTTCAAAAAAAAAGAAAAAAAATTCTAGGGTCATGTATTTTTGGTAAGTGCAAAATACGGAGACAATAAGCACGGGAAGAGTCAGCTGTTTCGTTAAGTTCTAGGCAGAGCCATTGGCATTTACTGAGTCCCATACCTTCTCAAGGTCATCCTCGTCGACGGTGATGGTTTCCCCGGTCTGAAGTACTCGGACCTTGGCGCGGCCGGCGTCGGCGTCGCCCTCGCGGACCACCGCCGTGAACCCGCCGCGGTGCGCCAGCCACATCTGACCGGCTTGCAGCCATTCTTTCTCGCAAGCTAGCTGCTCCTCGGTTTTGGCCTGTCGGCAATAGAGTAAGTATTTAGATTAAGTAATACGACATATCATAATAGTAAAAATGAAAGACACGGACAAGGAGAGCCGACCCCTAACCTAACCTTAGGGTTAGGTTAGGGGTCGGCGGTCGGGAGAAGAAAAAGAAAAAGAAGAGATATCATAATGGTAAGTAGTTTGGTTACTGTACATGTTCTTTGTAACATGGACGATGCGCAAATGGATTGGAAAACGAATGATAAAGATTCAAACGAGGTACGTACTTAGATTAGAGCAATGTTTTGTTTTTAGTAGATACAGGTTAATCTTTTCTAGGATATTTAAGTCATGTCATAATAAGTGCGTAGAACACGATTTATAAGATTGGAACGCCGTCGTTCAACTTCAACCTACAGACGCTAATTTCTCAAAGTCGCATTAGCATTATGCAAGCCTGATGGCTGCGTGTCGCCAATAGCCGCAATACAAACAGTCTGTCATAATACTACAGAGAGTCGTAAATGATACGGAGTGAACGGAAGGTCGGAGTATCCGTAAAAGGTGTGATATTAGCTGCATTTTGCTTGATGTACACATGTGTAATCGAGCACTTCGACTTATTAACTATTTACACAAGGTGAACCGCAGCATTTTGCGAATCAACCGGTAATTAAGATGAAAACGTTCTGTGACAAGACGTATTATTAGCGAGTACGTAATATTACGTGGGGCCGAGTCATGCTAAATCGACCTGCATGCAGACAGCGGCTCTTACGACAAATTGCCGTGAAGATCCCTCGTAATTTTCACTTGGCTCTTGTTCGTGGAACCTGGAGACGTCGAGGAAGTATAGAAGAAATCAGTTACAAGCAAACACGGCAATTTGCAGGCATTACAGTGTGTTCTCAAATTATCCGCGATATTACATGAGTCGTGTCGTGTCGGGAACTTGTCGGGCTGTACCATACGAAGGTTGCGTTCACACCGTTTAGCGTTTTCTCGTGATAAATAATAGTGCTTCAGCTCATACAGATTATTATTAGTCCATGCATCCGCTTTCGAACGCAATATTTAACTGCATTCCCTATTGGAATAACGATGCATGAAGTGTTAAGTGAATAACTGCTTGTTAGATGCAGGTACAACGAAAGATATATTGCGGTAGATCGTTCTAACTACTCTCTTCTCAATAAGAAATGTCAGTTCATGCAGGAAGTCAGTAGCTAAAAATGAAACAAATTATTTTAAAAGACGATTGAAGAGGCCTTGACGCCGTAACTTTTGACACCCACAGCGCACTTTAGACTTACCTACTTGACGTTAAGAAAAATAAAAGTGAGCATTTTATTTACTTATTGAGTCAGGTTAAGTTTCTAGAAAGAAAGTGAAATTAAGAATTTGCTCTCGGTCACATATAGCAAAAAATATTGGTGACAATGACAAATTATATTACGCAGGATAATGGTGTTCAACTGCCTTACTATCTGGAAAGCTGTTAGGAACTTAGGATAAGCAAGGACCACAAGGAGCTAATTGGCAGTAATTAAGGACCTCTCCATGACTGGATATCCATACCCATACTAATATTATAAATGCAAAAGTAACTCTGTCTGTCTGTCTGTTACCTACTCACGCTTCAACCGCTTGACCGTTTGAGATGAAATTTAGCATGGCGATAGTTGGGGTCCCGGGAAAGAATAGGCTACTTTTTATTCCCGCTTTTTTTGTTCCCGCGGGCACGCGATAACCGAATTCCACGCGGGCAAAGTCGCGAGCAGAAGCTAGTAATTTATGTGTCTTTAATGACTATGAGCTGACTAAGTGCAAAAAGTTCTTATTATTAAACGCAGTATTATTTGAAGCTCAATGGACAGATAAGCGCAAAAACCCACACACGCGGACTAGGAAGCACACGTTGTTATCTGCCCACGTTAAAAATCCGCATTGCAATTATTTACAGACATAAAATTGTTTCCGTATTTTGTATCTCAATCGGCTAAATCCACCACTCCCACCACCACTATCACTACAGCCTATTTTACGGCCCACTACTGGGCACAAGCCTCATCACGAGAGGGTTTGTGTAATAGTCCCCACGCGGGGATTGAGATTGCAGCTAAATCCAATTATTTCATAATCTTCATTTCGATATCGTAAATCGCGTTCAATCACGGTCCCTCGTCGGCAAAACATCGAACGCTAATTAGTTTTCCAAATAAATCTGTTTCCACATTCCACAATAATATTTAAACAGAACAAAACTGTCAACAACCATGTTGCACCTAGCAGGACCGCAACAAGTCTGAAAACTTGTAAAACAAGGGAATATAAAACAGATAAGACGCTAACGGGCGCCAATTGTAACATGGGACCTGCAAACGTACGCACATTCCCATCTGAAGTCTTATTACGACGCACAAAGACCCATTCCGATATTCGGCGTAGGTATTTGTTCCGGTAGCCACGACCAGACAAAGGTAAGACCCGGAAAGTTAATAAACTTGAACGGTAACACCGTAAACCACCTTATCGGGCGGCGCCGTTACTGTCCTTACAATTGTTCACGTCAGACGGAAGTTATTAGAAAGTGGTAATAGTAAAATCAATATATACGATGTTTACGTCGAGATAATGATGTTTGTCACGTATAATTCATTAGAACCTGAAGTTCCCCTTGGCTGTCGTGTTTATCTGGCAGCTATCTTTATTGCGATCGCGTCTAGCCCAGGGGACATTAACATGATTCCCGTCAAGAGATGCACTGAGGACATTCATAGAATTTAGAATGGTATCACTGTGTACCGCTAGGGGGACATTATCGGCCTTATACGCTTGCGGTAATAGTCGTAACCGCTCGGCGGCACCAAATAGGAGCCGCAAATAAATCCTCAGACGTCAACACTTTGTCAGAGGAAATAGCGAATCAATTTTTGCTCCCTGGGTGGCATGCTCCACCACTAGTTTTACTGCCGCCCGGGATGCCTGGCGGTACTTTATGGCCGGTGTGAAATCGGATGTTCTATTTGATTGCAATGTAATTGGAAACTGTTGTGCAATGTGTTCAGTTTACACCCGTAATTCGTCTGCACGTTTCGTAATAGGAAGCGTTAAGATGGAGATGATCACATATTTTCAAACGGGACACAAGACGCTATAAAACCCAAACAAAGGAACAACCGAAGCAAGAGAAATTCACTTTTTAATACAGTCGAATTAGATCAAAGTTCTAATAGAGCACTCATTATTTGCCCTGAACATGAGAGACTCAGAGTCGTTACAACCGCGTCTAAATTAAGGCCTCCGGAAACAGTTTCAAGCGCAGTCCGGTTACAAAATGATGCATGTTACTAGTTCATACAACCCACGCTTTGAGGTATACCGATTGGTAGCTTTGACAAGCTCGTATTGGGCTCGTGGGTATGTTTGAATAGACATCTTAGTGGGAAAAGTTAAAGTAGATTTAGGAATATCAAGATTTTGTGCGGAAGACAGTGCGGGGGTTTCAGCGGGCTTACGTTTTAGTGCTTCTGTTTATAGCCAAATGGTGGATTGGCAGGTGTCGTTGCGTGTGCGCATGATGACCCAGTGCGGGCATCTGTTAACGTTGAACGTGTTTATGGTAATCTATGTTGACCAATCGCGCCCCTTTCACAACATTTTTCCCAACTCATCAGAATTCTTAATTGCAAGTATAGGCATAAGCTTTAGTACAGTTGCGGTTTCTCAACATCCACAAACTATGTAGACCTTGATTGTGTACTAGCATTTATCCAAGAATTTATCCATAATTTAACTTGACAAGTAACTCCAAATTTGGTATTTACCTTAACAATAGTTGCAAAATATTTATCGACCCCTGTTAACGTTATTCATGCCAGGCAACACGATTTATTTGCAACGTGCCAGAGGCTTATTCTGTTTTAATTACGACCTATGCCAAAACTATGCAAGAGTGTTAAAGTAGTGAAAAAAAATAAACGAAGCTTTTAGCCGCGTTAGCAAAGAATTTGAAAAAGGAAGCCTGAAACGGTGTGTCATCTGTAAATAGCTTGGGTAAGGACAGACTGTGTGTTCCGAGTTTTAGAATACCGCATAATTCTAGCGTCGCCTGCAGGCGGGCAGGCCCGTAATTATAGCACTGTCGTCGTAAATTCAGCGCGACTCGCCTTTTAACCCTTCATTAACGAAACTGATGTCTGCAATTTTGTCTCGTGTGTGATAAATCTAATCCCGACTGTGTTTTCGATGCGAAAAATAGGGGACGAATCAACGAATGGTTCGGAAACGGTTCATGAAAAGTCAATTTCAAAGTTATTAAATAAAGCTGATCCGCTTCTACGAAAAAAATATTAAGGGTGCTTGGACTGAAAGCATTGTTAACATTGTTTTTATCTTTCAATGACATACAATATGTTACTGAAACTAGTTCTACGTCAACAATTTCACCTTGTGACACTTCAAGTCATTAGTTAATAAACGGTTATTTTATATGCAAATTCAACCGTCCTTCCTGTGCATCTATATCTTTACTGTTAGATGTCAGTCCGTGATTGACAGTTATTATGGCATGCCAGTGTTGAGGTCTACATTCTGCAATGACATCTGTGACCAACCCTGCTGTCAATAACAGCATTTAGTTTCAACTCGGTTAAGTTAATTTCAGTCGATTAAGTTATTATAACTGCTGTGTGGGATTGTAGGCTTTGAAGAAACTATATGATACTTACTAAGTTTGGCTTCGATTCTTCGTGTTGCTTCTCAGAGTGGTACGCTTCAGATTGATTGCATGAATCTATCTGTTTATCTCGTGGAGTCTTGTTAACATTTAACACAGATAAGTTATCGACGTAAATGCCAACACACCATAAACTATCCCCGCGTATAATAGGAATGTGAATAACGTTACTATTTCCACTATTCAAATTAGTGTTTCGTAAGTGCGAATGCGTATAATGCTTAGCACAATTCTACATTCGAGTTAACAATAGTTGTGTTAACAATAGAAATAAGGTTCGGAATGTGCTAAGATAGACTTCAATCACACAACAAAGTTTTAAATTGTCACGTTAAACCAACACCTTTAATATAATAGTGTAAATAAAAGTGTAGACATCGTTCTGTTGCCGTAGACGGCTACGAAACGTTAAGAATGATGTAAAAAAAAATGCTGGTTCGATTTGTATAGTGTTAAAATGTAAAGGAGGCGCCATAAGTTGAACAAGTTGGCAGTAATCACCCTGAAGCAAAAAGTTAGAAGCTAACGAAGTAATGTGAGGGCAAAAAGAGGACGCGTATATTATCGTCCACCGGGAAGGAACTGTCAGTCCTGGCCATTAAACTAGCAGTCAATCTTAGTCCAATTTATTTAAAAAATCGCAGTAAAAACGGACAGTGGTTAAGAAGCCTAAAATTGATGACGCTTACCGTTCCGAACGCGGTTACAAGGTGTTGTTGAATAGTAAACTCTTGAATAGAAATGACATTCGAACATTTCAAACAACGGGACCATGATAATAAACGTCAGTGCAATAACGGTGCCACCTATTCTGACATATTTTGAGAAAATCCACATTTATTACTACAGCACACCATTAGGTACAAAGTTTTTTACAAAATAAAATGCCTTACACGATTGGAGTCTGTTAGTCCGTTCCATAATCGGTATAATAACATACTTTTCTCCGCAGGGACAAGGTCGTTAAGAGTTGTATTTAGAAATCTTTTAATGCTCCATGTGTTGCGCCTAAAAGGTAACTTGGAGCAGTCTGACCAAATCGGCGCGGCATCGGCACTGACTCATTTGTTACGTCAAAATGTTGATACACAGCTAATCCTGCTTCGGGCGTTAGGGAGCAAAATTTACACCCGAATGACACAAAAATACTTTCAAACCAGGTGATGCAAAACACTTTATTACTACTGGTTTGTAAAAAAATTTACTTAGCTAGACTATACCAGTTCCAAAAGCTTTTTTTCCAGAATCTTAACAGTTCAGTCAGGTAGTATAAAAAAGCCGATGCATCCAAGTAAAGACAGTGGCGAGGTATATATCGGATATCATTCGACAAAAATATTTATTCCGATTCACTTTAGACATCACGCCGCACGCGACTTGAATACAATATTAAGAAAAGCCAGGTAGCGTCGAGCGCGCAACGTTGTTGTTTAATATGATCGTTTCGTTTTATATCAATGATGCAGTCTTTAATGTACGACAGAGACAGAAGAGAAGACGCTATAAATTCGACATGTTGGCTAAACTGAGCTGAACGTGTAGGTATTCCACACGCGCTCCGGAATGGCGCTGCCATTTTTAGATGCACCATTCATGGAAATAGAACAGCTTAGACACATAATAAAACATTCTGAATTTGGCTTACTGTATTAAACGCATTTGATGCAATACACACGCTTAACGTTATGGATATAAGGCTTAAGGAGAGCGATGGAAAAACGTCGGTTGTCTGGTGTACGTCGGAAATGCCGTGCGAGGTGTTAAGTCTTCACCCGGAAATCTATAACGTGCATAGAATTTAAAATGATAAAGGCCCAGCACAATAACATTCCTTTTATTGACTCGTAGTGTGACTTAAAAGGTATCTTATAAGTTTCTGAATATTTAATCTACGAAATATAAGGTTGAACTTTAGTAAGTAAGTAACACTTATTGTACAAAATGAAACACGATATTAGAGTTTAAAGTAATAAAGAGACAATTGTACAAAGGCGAGCTTATCCGTTTAAGGGGGAACAATAATACTAACCTGTTCAATAGGCACATAATCGCCCGATAATTTTCAAATCAACAAAAAAAAAGATCCAAGCAGAAGCAATTAAAAAGTAAATGTCAAGGCAAAATAAGAAAACAACAACATTAACAGTCCTGTTGATAAAAACTACACATCTTCACATACCCATTAGTACGAGGATGTAAAAGGGCACGCGTTATAAGATTCGTGTTAGTAATTACATTAATCTTTATCGGTTTAAGTTTACAAATAACGACATGAGGAATCTACGCGCGTCGTATCGTATGGCAGAGGACCACATCGGATAAGGGCAGCCAGGATGGGTGACATCTATTGAATATAAATGACGAAGCGCTATCAGAGATTGCCATCTTGGATTTTGTATGCACATCGAACCCACGTTCTTACCTGTTAGGTTTAAAACTAGAAAAGACCATTCAAGAAATTGGAGTTCAATTTAAACTGCCACTGTGTTGGTATAGTGTTATCTAAATTCTGAACAGGGTTGCGGCAATCGACAAATTGCATCTAAACAGAAGTACGTATTTGCATGTTCAAGCATCAATTCAAATAGACTACAACTTCAGACACTCAAAACCAATTTAATACATACATCATATGTATTCCGTCAAGTGGCGTGCAATACAAACCACTGAGACCGTTTGTGTATAAACAATAATCGCAGGAACCACTCGAAGGAAGGGCCTTAAAATAAACAGATGGACGTACGTACTATATCAACATTATTGACTGGTTATCGTTGCGAGCATGCATCTGTAGATAGAACAGATGCAAATCAGTAAGAGTTCTTTTAAGATAATGGTAGGGTGTGAAAGGTTATATTGTTTAGGGAAGCAGGGAGTTCGTTTTTAATATCTGTGTGGTGTAAGTGGTAGTTTATATCCAAAGATGATTCAGGTCGACATGAAAGGAGTCAGTGAAGTAAGAGAACGAGATATGATTATAATGGTACTAATAAATACAATAGATTTATGGTCAATAAATATAATGATGGGTAGTATGGCATGAACAATACATACCAGCATTCGATCATATTATTTAGACTAAAGAAAATAAACATATAAATAACTGAACTAATGATGAGAGGATTTCTTAACATGCATCGTCGAAGAAAGTATTTCTATTGATTTCGTTTCATTATGTGGGAGTGAAGTTGACATTTTCGACTTTCAGAAGCATTATTGTGATAACAATACAAAATATAAATTTCTCACGGATCCTAATGCAATGGCAATGATATTAAAACTGTAATGTGTAATGTAAGTTCGGGCCGCGAGTGTTTGGTTGGAGCTTTCGAAACGGCGGCGCGTGGGCGTAGGCACCGATTGCGTTGCGAACCGCTGACTCGAGATTTTTTGTAAACATTGCACTTTATACTTCGACTATTGTAGTAACTTCGTTCAGACGGAGATTATTGATGTGATCTGTGATCACATCAATAGTTATTTTAATTTTCTTATGTTTGTATCGGTGTCATTGAATAAATATTTTTCTATTTCTATTTCAATAAATATACGAAAGATCAATATAAAAGATAGGAAGCAGAGGTAAAATAATGAATTTCACACCGTTGGTGTGGTCATAATAGCAAACCACACTAGAGAACCAAAACAGGAATTTTCGCCAGGACATGATTTTATGTATAAATTTATGTTATTAATATCCCAATTAGTCTCACAGTTAAATAAGTCATCAGTTAATAGTATCGGAAACTGTTTTCATTTTAATAGAGGAAAGTGGCAGCCAGTTGGAGTTCTGCTGAAAGTTGAGTCACCTCTGTCATGTTTCTCTTGAAACTGGCTCTTTAAATTGGGTTTAGATTTAGTCATATTTATTTAAGCATTTATTTTGTTAACTGCCTATATAGCAATTTCATTAATCATGTTGAAAGTGTAGATAATGGTTACGGGACATTTACCAGTCATTAAAATGAATGTTATAAAGTTATTTACTGGCAATTATGCGGTATGTATCTTACATATACAAAGCCCTATTGCATGTGAAATTTTAGGACAAGGCAACGTGGCTTGAAGGCGTATCAAAATTATAATTAACATGTATGTTGTCATCGCGGAGGACTGGAGCCGAAGACTTAACAACTATGACATATTTTATGTACGAGTATTATACATCATTTTACATAAACAAACGTCACAAGCTTACTCGTAAGTAGACCTTACATGAAGATGGAACCGTAAAACAAAGATAATCAATCAAACTAACACACATGGCATTAAAACATTTATCGACCTAAGATATATATATATCGCGAAGGATAAATCAATATAATCTACATACCAGTAAATGGTTTAATTTGATCTAGCTCAGTGCAGTCATCTCGTTCGTGTAATTATAACTGACGCGGACCATATTGGGAGGGTCCCGTTGAACGGAACCCAGTATAAATGATGCCACAGTAATGATAGGGATCAGATGTAGTAATTAAGATCGGAAAAGGCCCGAGCTATCGTGGAAGTGTTAAATATTTGAGACGTAATCCTTACTATATATATAATATTATAAATGTGAAAGTGTGTTTGTTTGTCCTTCCTTCACGTCGCAACGAGTGAACCGATTTGGATGAAATTTGGTATGGAGATAGTTTGGGAGCCGGGCTATAACATATGATACTTTTTATCCAGGTATTTCCAAGGGAACGGGTTTTCTATAGGTCAACCCAGGTTTTCAATACTTCTATAACTATAACCATCTATATGTATAGTATCATCGGGTACGCAAATTTTAAATCTACGCAGGACGAAGGACGAAGTCGCGGTCAATCGGCTAATATTAGATATTTGAGAAGAAGTTAAGAGCGTTATATGTGCAATAAGATTGAATGAAAGGATACAATATAAACCGTGTGCATCGACAGCTTATGCAAGCAAACGCATATAATTGACAGTAACGAATCAATGCAGCTGCATACATTCCAGAGACCAATAATTATAAGTGACTCATAAAATACGTGATCAAATAAATTCACAAATCAAGTCAGCAAAAGCACTTGCAGGTTCGAACTTTGCGATGTCTATAATTTCAGTTCTTGAGTATTTCCAGTTCAAAAACAGGCTTTCTTGCTATCTAATATAAATCTGAAGAGTACAAAGGCGCCGACTAGATAACGGTCTGTGCGACACCGGAGTAACTATCAACTTTCGCCTAATGTATCGTCAAGTAGCCATCAATCCAGCCGCTAACGAGAACAGCAATAAAAGCAAGCATAATGATATTAATTCAACATACAAGAGCAATTAAGACACATTAAATAACATGGAAAGGAAATTCACTGCTTACATTTAGTCATGGCGAAATTTCTAACTTTGCAACTGAACGGCCATTTTTGGTAGCAGCACAGGTAGCAGCTAATTTCCTGTGTTTTAATTGAAAGCAATATATTATTGGTTATTTAGAATAAATCCTTTTCAGCGAAAAGTTTCTACTAGACAAAGCAAGACAAGCCAGAACATGCTGTTAAATCTACAGGGGGTAACGTCTGTGAGTCTGTGACTCAATAATAAATTATGAATGAACAAAAATGCAACAATGTAACTTTATAATTAGTTACATGCCGACTAGTGAGTTTCACAATAGGCGTCTGCTGTGTAGGAGACGAATTATGCTCGACTTGACATTAATGTTATTTCGTCCTCGGCACTCCGCATTAATTTCACCTCTATTCTCGTGCGCGAGCGTCCCCGCTGACAAAGATTGTACTCGTAAATAAAGTGATCAAATATTCGATTAAAGACTAAGCAAGAACAGTCGATGACCAGAAGCTAAATAAAGAATTACACAACCACAGATTAGAGCGCGTAGGAGGTTCTAATTTATACAGGACATACATGAAATAGAAAGAATTTCAATTGCAACAGATCCATTGTTCAGTGGTCCAGTATCGCCGACCTATTCGATTATGATAATCGCTCGCCAACTTTCACGCGTGTTTAATCTGCTACGAAACCCGGATAACTAGATTGGTATTGGAAATAATAAAATGAAATTAAAGGGCAATGGCTACTGGTGACTGTGTCCTCAGGAAAAGTTAAATAAAAACGCTTCTAAGGAATTCGAAATAAGGAGTGCGAATCCTGGCGGACAATTTAGATTTACATCCGGGCAAAGATGCAAAGATATTAGTTATTAATAAATAAAATATGAATGAATGAAGTTAGGACCTACTTACATGAAACTAAAGTAACCAATATTGTAATATAGAAGTAAAGCAAAAGCGTCCTGATCGTGATGTCTATGAATTCAGTGTCACGCACGTTACGACATGGGATTGCGCAGAACAACAACATCACGAGAACCTTCGACAAGTACACAACGTGTGCAACAAGGAAACCTTTGACAAATCACCGCATATTAACAACGCGTAGTGAAGCGCTTAAAGAGCGTTTCACACCGCGTGAATGACTTCGCCTTGTCACTCCGATTGTTCTTTTGGTTTGCAAATCGCGAGAGCCTACGCACAATAGAATATGCTAGCGTAGTGCCGGACGCAAATGTGGTACGACTTGCTAACTCAAGTGAATCTTCTCGCATATTCGGTCGCGGCCGTCTCTTAAAAGCTGAACTCATCTAAATGTATCTTCAGCTTAATATTGTCATGCTTGATCCGCAGTCCATTAACATATTCATGTACTCATCTGATCTGACTGTCTGACGCTCGACACAAACCGACCTTATCTGCGATTCATGTGCCCGCCTGGATAAACGGGACGATATTGTAAATGTGCATTCTGTCAGTGAGTGAGTGTTCAGAATTGACTAATCATTAAATATTTTTCAGTTAATCATACAGGTGCAAAGGTTTGAACTATGTAAAAAACCGTTAGCAGTACCTAACTTGACAAATACGAGGTACGGAACTACAATGATCTGGCAGTGAAATCCGTAACGGCTCCTGAGAGCACGCGGTGACCGCCTACGGCCGGCGGCGGCCTGGCAACAGTTGTTACTTCATATGGAGCCCCACATTACGTGCGATATGATCAAAATGCAATTCGTGATCAAAGGAAAACGAAAGTAGGAACGACTGTGATAACTTCTCCACTAGGAGCGTTCTCAAAATGAACAAACATGGAATAAGAAGAAACTCTACGAACAATAGGTTGTGTAATCTTATTTTGGCAAACATTTGGAGTCCTTTAAAAGAGTATCTTTTCAATCTCAGAGCAAATAAAGGTGCGTCACTTTGTACAGTGAGATAAGATTAAATACGTAGTTCAAACACCGCGGGTATTAAAAGCGCTCTAGCGATAATATAAAGCACGCTTTACAAACAAGAGCCACAACTGAAGGCATTATCGCGTGACCGCCTCCGCAGACATAATGGCATTCTGATTCGTGCGCTCTCCATCGATAAGGGGGCGGTGCAGCGATCAGGCGCTGCCAAATAAGACAAGTGAGATATCAAAGTGCAGGCGCTGCCGGCGGGTGATTGACGGGTACTTACCGCGAACGGCGGCGGCTGCTGCTGGGAAGACAGCTCCTTCCACGGCCGCAGCAGGGCGCGCTCCGTCTCGGCCCCGACGGTGGCGAAGCTCACGCCGTACTTTCTCCACAGCGAAAGTTCGTACAGCCTTATCCACGGAACACCATCGCTCTTAGCGGTCTTCTTCCTGATGCTTCCACGTAGAGAGGGCGTGCGGACGAATGGCTCCGGTGGGTTGTTCTTGCTGGCACCTCGCCAGGGAGGCTTGGTTCCGTTAGCATTGCTTTTCCCATTAACAACAGCTGCTGAAGAATTTTTACGTTGTATAGACATTTTGTTCTGCGTAGATGTTTTTCGCTTCTCATTAAATAGCACAGTATTCGCCAGCTCCTCGTCATTATTTGAACCGTCCGATTTGACCTCTTCAATAGTGACTACGGTAGATTTTCTCTCCCTATAACTGCCACGTAAAGGTGTTCTACTGAAAGGCGATTTACATTTTTCACCATCGACTTCATCGTGAAGAGACGATATTACGCTATCATCAGCATATCTCATACGCGCGGTTTTCATTAAAGATGCTTTCGTGTTTTGAGAGAACAAGCGTTCACATGGATCGCTCTTTTGATCTAAACGATTTTTAACAGCATTTTCTGAATCGGTATCGCTGTGACCTTCGTACGAGCTGGTGCTGTTGCTAAACGCCTTTGTGTACGAACCATCGTTACTTCTGACTGAATGTAGATTTTTATCATCTTGGATTTCAATTATGCATTCATTTCGGAAGGATTTTCTTGATTGGAGACTGGTGTTGGAATCGGATTTCGCAAGCGGGTTCACCTTATGATCGGCGCAGCCTAGAGCATGTGCCTTGCCCGTGCAGTGCTTGTGAATCTTAGCGAGAGCCGCTAAAGTTTTATTACCGCTGGGGGAGACCTCGTCGCCGCCCCGGAGGGATTGTTCAAACGATCCTTGGACGTGGAACATTCTTCATGCTTAATATTCCGCTGCTGCGATATTCTCACGCGGCCTGCTTGCGACGTTTGGCATTTTCTGAGGTCAGAGTTGAAACATTATTGATCGGATCATAGCGAATGTCACTGAATGAGAGCGATTACTGAAGTTACGAGGGTTACGGTGCAGATCGGCGCGATATAGGGATCGTAGAGATATATCACTGAGGAGATCGTGATTTGGCCGCTTCTTGTATGGGATTAACCTCAAAATCGATTGTTAAAATTGAGATATAAAGGTGAGGGCCTGTTGCGGGACGTGGGCGTGACTCGGCCGTAGTACCACACGTCACATTAAATATGGCGAGCGGATTAAGCAATAATAGACTCTTTGCCATCAGCGGAAGTACTCGTCCGCGCGCCTAAACTTCTGTCGTGCTGTAACGGTCGTGTGGCGGCCACCGGGCACGCGTGGCCTTTCTGCACGCACTCACTTCGCCGACACGTCCAACTAATTTGATCCAGTCCCATTACTCAATCCTAATAAGACAACGGCAGGATAAAATATAACCCATTAAATTTGAACATGGCCCTATGGTAATTATAATAATTTAGATAAACTCTTTGATGAAGTTTCGTTTGAACAGCTGTGGGAGCCGGTTAATACAGAATTAGTTGAAGAAATGTGTTTCATAATGCGTTTATTATTATGGCAGTGTTTAATGAAGGCAGTTGTCGCGTAATATACCGTGGGGCGTATTAATCAACGGCCGAGCAAACCTTACAAATGGCTCTGGAAGGAAAGCCGGGCTACGGTAGGTGTTACGGGTATCGGCAATAAATATTCATTATGTAATTCTGCACCGACGTCGGATTAGATGTGACTAATCCACGGCGCCGGCGCGACTCGAAACTTAAAGTGAAATAAATAAATAAAAAATACTTAACTTAATATTTGTAAGTTTATATTTTTATCAAAATCAAATTATTTAAGTATTCTGTAAATAGGCCCCATTTGGGTACTTTTAATCAACTTATTCATAATGATGACGATGAAAAAATATCCTTGAAAAATATGGTATTATATTATTTTAAAGCCAAGCTAGCTATAGTTTATCGCGTCTACTTTAATTTAAAACTTTTTTCCTCCCATTATCTCTGCTCGGAGGTGTGCTGTTAATTCGGTTATCGCTGTGCCAACATTGGTCGTTATCTCTTCTTACTCGATCGTGGGAACGACCGCCCTACAGCGAAGCCCTGACGTGAAGTGAAACACTTAGATACTGTGGCGGGGGGTTGGTGTTAGCTCAGGTAGATGCTGCAGACACGGAGATCAGCGGTGGAATCCGAAGACACGAAGACGATGCCTAGCTCATTAAAATATCTAAATCTTGAAGACTGGCCCTATTACTGCCCTAACACTGTCTAACTAAGAAATAATAGATTTTAAGTCGAATTGATATTATATTTTGAGAGATGCGTACTTTACAAGCGATAGCAAAAGACTAAAAAATATTAAACAAAAACACACTACGCTTAAAACTATACCTATTTTTGGAAGAGAATGTGTCAACTAACCGATTGTACTCGGCCAGTCTCCACAATACCCTTTTATAGTTTTCCGTGATATAAAATCTGTGATCTGTCTGTAGGAAGCTTTATAAGATGCTTTCGTTGTTATTGAAATGAAATTTTAAAATCACGTTTTTTTTATTATCATAAAGACCATGTTACCAATCTCATCGAAGCGCGAACCTAATTAAACAAGTTTCCTTAAATATCTTCCTTGACTTAATTAGAAACTGTCTCCCGCCGTCTTTATAGCGGACAGCGAGATTAGGGATCTTAAAATCGGCAATTCTCAGTAACAACAAAATGCACTTAGTGAAATACGATAGACGAAGACGCTATGTGTAAATATGCCTTCCAGTTACAGTATTGGTGGCCTTTATTAGAAAGAGATAAGGTTCAAAAGTGTCGTCTTTTTGCACTCTACCGTACATTGCGTTTCACATATTTGCGGTTTAGCTAGTTAGGTACGGTTATTTCGAAATACCATGTATTTGACGACCACATTTTGTACGTAACATCATTACAGCAGAATGTTTGGGGCTGAACTGAATACAGATCAGTCAAGCTGTTTCCAATGAATGAATGAATGAATTATGTAGTCTTTGTGTTCGATGCTAGTAAAAGTACTCTAACTGGATTGAATGGTCATAAACATAAAGTTTTCACGTCTACATTAGAAACTATTATCAAGTATATGCTGATCATTTTTGAAGAAGAAAACGAACGATAGAATTATTTGTTAAAGTGTTTCCTAACCATTATAATGATAAATCAGGGTTCCTTCACCGACACACGACGAAACGAAACACTAAACGACAGAGAATCCTTGCTCACATCGGCCCTTCTAGATAAACGCGGCTTTAAGGTGAGTAGTGAGGCAAAAATGCAAATTCGAGGTGTTTTTGTAACCATTTTTCTATAATTGTAACAAGTTGACATCTGCAAAGTTTACGAATATGGAACACAAATATAGTCAATTAGTGTTTCTGGTATTTTATATCGTCTTATATGTAATGATTTGTACTATGGATGTCATTTAAGAAATCCTTAATCCTCCTATATGTAACCATTTATTTCCGCTTAGGAAAAAATCTACGTTGCCAAATTTTTTGCAAGTACTTTTCAGAATTTTATCTAGGGCTTTACCTTCTAACTTATATGATAAATAGCTTTTAGACGAAAAATCTATGTGTTCCTTAGTGTATAATCACAAGTATCACAACACACATTTGCTGCGCTTGTTATGGTAGGCGTTTTGTTGAATTATGCGGCGTTTTTTATATTTTTAAATATTTTTATTTATTCATTAAAAAATATCTAAACTATCATGTTTACTAAAGAAAGAAGAATAAAAGTTCGTTTCATAAATTTGACTTTTATATTGGATTTGAAGTAGTGTTATTTTTCTATAACTTCATTGCATTAAACAGAAAGTTGTGGTTGAGAACAAGGCGACGTTGCGAGTTTCGGCACTCGTGTTGTTTACCTCGCGGTCGCGCGCGCTGTTGCCAGCTAGGTAGGTATCCCGAACTCGATCAGAGGACGCACAGCATGGTCGGCCTGCCGGCCGGCACTCGGAAATGAGTGAATAGCGAGTGAGTAACTAGCGAGAGAGTGTCGAGTGGAGTGATTTGTCTCGAGGATTTGCATTTTATTGTTGTTATAGATACTTATTTGTTAAGTTTGTTTTGTTACTCCGTAATAGTGTTCTTGTTATAATATTGTTATTGTTACCTAGTGTTAAAATGGGTAATAAAAAGGGGAGAAGATCACACTGCTCTATAAAGTTGATACGAAAGCGACAAGGGCGAACCGCTTATTACCTCAAGAAAGTCGCTGAAAAGTAGGGTCGCTTCGCCTGTTTGCGTCCACTTACTGGAGTTGGCAAGTTTGAAGGTGAAAATAAAAATGTTCTAATTGAAATTTTGATTATAAAAGGGATGTAATGTATTGATTATATAGTCCTTTTCAATATAACTTATAGTTTTGGTCGAAACATCTGGTAGTTTTCAAAAAAACGCCACAAATAGGCAAATTAGGCGATTTACCCAGTTTGCGTCCACTTAATCCAGATTGCGTCCACCTATGGACCAATTCGCGTCCACCAACTTAGAAAAGGAATCTGAATTGATGTTTTTATAGTAACTAGCTTTTTCTCAAACATGCTCGGTAATGTTCGTGTTACTTTCAAAAAAAGAAGACGCCAGGCTGTCCATTGCCGGCCTTGGCCAGCAAAAACATTATTGTCGTGTGTGTGTTTTCTTTAATTCGCTTGCTATTTGAGACACCTCTGTAGAGAAACTGACAAATCCATGGAGGTAATGAGTACAACTTCGATGGCCAAATCATCCACGATCATGGAAGTAGTAAATACTGATGTTGGCGACAGACCTTTTTTACATGCTTTTTTATTATTTTTCTAGATTTGGTTTTTATTACACTTTGACACTTGCTTAAAATTCAGTCATCTTATTATACGTCTTTGGAGCTGAACTGCGGTTTTATTTAATAAGAAGCCCCAACTAGATTAATTTATTATAGAAAAGTAGCGGGCACCATCCCGGTGCTCAACAACTGATGTGGGGTAAGTGCGCCTAAATTTATTTCGCCCCTATGCCTTGTAAACAGCCAACTACTAGTTGAGTAATATTTATAGGTTTCGATATATTTATGTTAGGCGCACTTACCCCGAAACTGACAAATCCATGGAGGTAATAAGTACAACTTCCATGGCCAAATCATCCACGATCATGGAAGTAGTAAATACTGATTTGGGGTGAGTGCGCCTAAATTTAATTCGGCCCTATGCCTTGTAAACAGCCAACTACTAGTTGAGTAATATTTATAGGTTTCGATATATTTATGTTAGGCGCACTTACCCCATCCTGGCGCACTTGCCCCGACTGAC
The DNA here is from genome assembly GCA_963971205.1 of Aethes cnicana. Lineage (NCBI taxonomy): Eukaryota > Metazoa > Arthropoda > Insecta > Lepidoptera > Tortricidae > Aethes > Aethes cnicana. Next base: position 7,681,630 of record OZ020292.1, read on the forward strand.
CTTACGTATTTCCTCGCTGTTTGAGAAAAGCATTATATATACCTCGGCCGCAATTGCGATTGCCGGACTCGTACTAATAGAATCGTCCGGCAATGCGCTACTTGGCGGCCTCTGCAATATTGTACTATTCCCCGCAACTTCGTATGCGCAGAAATATTAAAATGAAAGATCCTGTTTTTTCCCGTTCCCGTGGGAATTTCGGGAAATCCTCTCTTAGCGCTCCCATACGTTCCCTAAGGAACCTGCATGCCAAATTTCAGCCCGATCCGTCCAGTGGTTTGGGCTGTGCGTTGATAAATCACTATGTCAGTCAGTCAGTCAGTCACCTTTGAGTTTTATATATTTAGACTAGCTTTTCCCCGCAACTTCGTATGCGCAGAAATATTAAAATGAAAGATCCCGTTTTTTCCCGTTCCCGTGGGAATTTCGGGAAATCCTTTCTTAGCGGATGCCTACGTCATAACATCTACCTGCATGCCAAATTTCAGCTAGATCCGTCCAGTGGTTTGGGCTGTGCGTTGATAGATCACTATGTCAGTCAGTCAGTCACCTTTGAGTTTTATATATTTAGACTAGCTTTTCCCCACAACTTCGTATGCGCAGAAATATTAAAATGAAAAACCCCGTTTTTTCCCGTTTCCGTGGGAATTTCGGGAAATCCTTTCTTAGCGGATGCCTACGTCATAATAACTTCTACCTGCATGCCAAATTTCAGCCAGATCCGTCCAGTGGTTTGGGCTGTGCGTTGATAGATCACTATGTCAGTCAGTCAGTCACCTTTGAGTTTTATATATTTAGATGTACAGAATATATATTTAGATTGTACAGAATGATCGGATTTTAACAATGACTTTATTCAAGAATATTTGACATTAAAAAATCATGATTATAATTAATAAAACCATGAACTTTTTTTTTCCAGACAGGCCAGTTTTCCTGCTGTTTGAACTTTATTATGAATGTAGTCATTTATCGGGGTTTTACCCTACATACGCATAATGCCTAATTGCATTGCATATTCTTAAACTACGACTTTGATACGAAAAAACATTAAAAATATATAAATATCACTAGTACCATGTTCAGCATGTAAATTATGTAAAATAGTATTCAATTCATAAAAAAATATACAAAAAGTTATTATAAGCGGTGATTTGAACCCGCGCCCCTATTGCGCTCTCATGTAAGTACGTCATGATGAATATGGACCGCTGGGCCACGGTAGACTTAAGAGAGCGGGCGAAATTAACCATTGGTATCGTTGTAATTTACGTTAGCGTATTTGGCGCGGTTATTATTGAGAGGATCGGGCTCAAAACGCTCAAGGTCATCGACGGCTACAGGCGCCTTAAGAGGACACGCTAGTGGTCATTTTTCCATACAAACGTTCTCAAAATATTCCTCCCTGGATTTTGATCGGAGATCAATGATTTTTTGAAGTAATTTCGTCAGTATTTGTGTCGGTACGTTTTGCTTTTAGTGATATTTTTGTTCTTAATAGAACTAGGTGACTCCAAACAGTGCTGATTGAATATGCCGCAAAGAAATGCCTAGTATACAAAAACCAAAATAATAAACTCAAAAATCAAAACGGTCCGACACAGATAATTTTCTTCTCATCCAGTTCCCAAAATTTCACTACAGTTGGTTTAATTTTGGAGGAAAATGTTTTGGAAGAACGAAACCTCGATTTATGAGTTTTTTATGTCGGATTTTTCGACGGAGCTGCAGGTGTCCTTATCGCACGTTTTGTCGCTCCGCCCGAGCTTGCGAGACAGCAACATCGATTAAAATTTCTCAAATCTGAAAAGGGGCTCAGCTCACGTACCTATCCTCATAATTAAATTGAATAGGCGAGAGAATCGTGATAGCTTATCTGGGTGTCACCAGGCAGCGGGTGTGTTGGTCTGTTGGTCAACGGCATGCAAATTCTCCGGCGACACAGATATCCCGTACGCGATATATTGAAACAGCCGTTGCATAACCCAATGGTTCCACTGTACTAGGTAATCCGAGAGTGAAGATGTAATAAATATGTAACTAGATAACGTCCTTAAATTGTGATGGTAAATTATGCCCTACCTTACCTTACCATCTTTACCCGTCAAAGCTAGTGTCCCAGAAACATTGATGCTGTTTTTTATGTCATTGGTATAGGCAAACGAGCGCACAGCCCACCTGATGGTAAGTGCTGCCCATGGACACGGAAATCCTATGGCCCCCCCATTAAGAAACTATAAGATCTCGAATGCGTTGCCTACCCCTAGGCCTAAGATGCCTCTGTGCCAGAAATTTCACCGGCTGCCTTAACCCCCTACCGGAACACAACACTGCGAGCACTGCTATTTGACACCAGGTTAGCGGGGAAAGACGTTGGTACCACCCCGGTCGGACCTAGCACCAGGCCCTACCACTAACAAAACAAAACACTAACAGCTTTTTGTAAATAAGTTTTGGAATAGAATACCTCTAGATAGTGTATTTAGCGCGATAAATTGACAACAGCACATATGTTAAAGATCTCGAATAAAAATACTAAGAAATATGAACTTTCGCCACTTTATCATCAATATCCAGTGTTAACATCTGGTAAGATCAAGTCACACTCTAAGGCTTATTGTTGCGTAGACCCATTGACCTATAATAACATATGGACGAACAGTGCCTAACAGAATATGTCAAAATATATGGAGCAAACTGACATTAGAAAATACGCTCCAATATGCTAATAACGCCTCTTTATAATATGTGTCAAGATAAATATTTTATACAAAAGTAAACCTTACACTATAAGACTTAAGTGTCAATTTTACTGAGCGCCAAACGGGTGCCCGGGCACCCGTTTTGACGGGCCATTTTTCTCCGGCTGATTGTGAATCCTTACTTATAATAGATCAATGCGTAGACCACGTCATGCAAATGCTATCGTCTGACGATTGCAAATTGTTTGCATCTTGCGTAGAAGCAATCAACAATGCGTCCACTAGCCTGACGCGACTTTGCGTTTCTAGATATTATACCTATTTAGCGTGTTCAGTGACTGTTTAATGATAATAAAGTTTTAAGATCATAGTCAACATGACGTCCAACAATGGAGACGTAACCGAAGGTAAAGGCGACCAGTAAAGCAACTAGTCGTCAGATCGATCGTGACTGACGACTTACCCTTCGGCCGATGTGCCGATAACGTCCTGATTTGATGCATGTGCGTCTACTAACAACATTATGTAAATTTTAAAGCAACACAGCTTGAAATTTAATAAACAGCGATTGCTGAATATTACTTTACGTAAACGTGAAATACAGGACTGAACTGAGCTTTAAGAATGACATCTAATTCAGAAAGATGTCTGAGTCGTCATGACAGTCTAGAGACTGTTGTCCTGCTTTCTTATTACCTTACAAAACTTTTCAAAAACTTAGGAACTTAAAAAGCTAAGGAAAGTTTGTCCATAAATATATGAATATTAAAACTGAATGAACACCTACTTTTGATATCCATATCCATATTAATATTATAAATACGAAAGTAACTCTGTCTGTCTGTCTGTTACCTCTTCACGCTTCAACCGCTGGACCGATGTAGATGAAATTTGGTATGGAGATAGTTGGAGTTCCGGGAAAGGACATAGGCTACTTTTTATCCCGGAAAAACGCATAGCTCCCGCGGGAACGCGATAACCGAATTCCACGCGGACGAAGTCGCGGGCAGAAGCTAGTTAATATTATAAATGCGAAAGTAGCTCCGTATGTTTGTTTGTCTGTTACCTCTTCACGGTTCAACCGCTGGACCGATGTAGATGAAATTTGGTATGGAGATAGTTGGAGTCCCGGGAAAGGACATATGCCTTTTTATCCCGGAAAAACGCATAGCTCACGCGGGAACGCGATAACCGAATTCCACGCGGACGAAGTCGCGGGCAGAAGCTAGTAAAACTATAAAAAAATATTACGCCAATTACCTAAGTCACCTATTCATTTTCCATTCATCAGTATCCAGTGTAAACTGACCTCTGTGCACATTCATTCATTAGAACGATTTCGATATAATGCAGGGTTGTGTCAATAGTCGAAGCTTGAAGCTCGTTTGAAGACTTTGAAATCGTAGTCACGCACGTGGCATATATCCGAAACAAAGAGCGATAGTGTCATTTAGATTGACTATGAAGATTGGAGATTTTACTGTATAACGTTCTCGTCATCGTTTTTAGTTGATAAAAAAACCAAGGCCACTTAATTCTGATTATGTCGCTTCAAAACGTTTCTTCTATATAATTTATGATTATCATGATATAGTGTAGGTATTCCATAAATTACATAATGAAAAAAAAAAGATAGAGGGCAAAAAAAAGACTTTGTTATCAGCTTATCAAAATTATGTAACGTCTAATCTCATGTAGGTATCATTGTGAAGAAAGCCGGAGGCCCGTTAGGACCCGTTACAACAGAGGATCTGTTGATATTCAAATGGGAGGGACTAGGAGAACACACCAGCTACAGCTACAAAGTAATCTATGTACGTTTTCATTTAACGTAGGTAGGTAATAATAAGCAAAAACCAAACTAGGTAAGTATTGATGGCAAATATCTCGTAAAATCCGCTCGTAGGTCCTTGAAACCGATCAAAACAGGGTAGGTAATTTATTCAACGGTCGCTCGACAATGCTGACGAATTTTACGCTTAGCACATGAACGAATACTAATGTTATTATTACATTACAGAGAATCTGTTCTCACTTGGATTTTTTCTTCTGAGAAACATAGGTACGCAACGAAGCATGCCAAGAATATATTACAACCATAGTTCATGGAAAAATTGTAAGTTATTGATGGGGTCAAGAAACCGTGGTGGCCTATTTGGTGGTTCGAACTCCACTTCACATGCAGAGGGTCGGGGCTTCGAAACCGGCTCCCACTTCTGAGTGCCTATATACTTATGTGCGAAATTCAATTTGAAGTTACCACTGAGCTTTTGGGTGAAGGAAAACATCGTGAGGAAACCTGCACGCATCTGCGAAGTATCTAATTCTAGGATGTGTGTGAAGGCCCCAATCCGCACTACGCCCGCGTGGGGACTATTACCCAAAACCTGTCGTGATGAGAGGAGGCCTGTGCTCAAAAATAGGACGTTAATAGGCTGTTGTGGGGTGGTAGTGTTACGGGGTCTTTAGCCAAAACCCTTTCGAGATGAAAATAGACATCAAATAGTGTGATAAAATAAGCTATTGTACTGGTGATGACTTATAATTTATCACTTTCTCACGATTTGACGTTTACCTTAAATAAGGATTCACAATCAGCCGGAGAAAAATTGCCCCGTCAAAACGTTTGGCCTTCGTTATAAAGAGGCGTTATTAGCATATTGGAACGTATTTTCTAATGTCAGTTTGCTCCATATATTTTGACATATTCTGTTAGGCTCTGTTCGTCCATAGGTATGTTATTACTTATTATAGGTCAATAAATAGATTTATAATGCAGTGACGAAGTAGAACAGAGATTTAATCTTTTATAATTAAATTAATTAGTAAGTTATTAATTACGGTCCGACGTTATAATAAATATACGAGTCATATTTAAATGTTATCGCTCGGTAGGGTACCTAATTAAAATTTAACTTCATTATGCCTACTGCGCTTTTGGCTCAAGTTGGTTAGTAGGTCGTTAATATGGACACATTTTGGCTTAATTCCTTTGTATTAAAGTTCAAAAGTGTAAACATATGAATGAATTCGCCGGTAATATCATAATATTGTTGTAACGTTGTAGATATCGTACTCGTGAGGATGCATAGAAGGCGTGGGTGAGGTTGTAATGTAACACCCAGTCGTATAAACGCTAATGATTGATCAAGCTTAATTAACGTTTTGTTTCTATCTTTGCAATCATAATGTTGCAACGGCAGATGGAAAGTAGGAACTCGTAAGAATTAAATTAAGCAGGTAATGGATGCTATACTCTGAACTGAAGTACCTAATAAATGTTCTGATGAGTATTTCTTGCTGATGTAATAGACCGGAAGATACTGACCGAAAATTCTGAACCATTTGTACCAGGCTGGCAACTCTACAGGGGTATAATTACGTAATGACAAAAAGGAAAATCATGGTCATAGCGCCAGTACCGGCGGCCTAATGGCGTGAGCGTTAATCGAACGTATCGGATAAATTACGAAAGTCGAACGATTTATAGGTACCACAAAAGATCTTGTATTTTCCGATAGTCGATGAAAAACGAAGTCGACGGTAATGTTATACTTCTCCGGCGCGGCCTACATGCCGCCATGCCGACGAAAACACTGAACTAAAATTGAACCATTTGTACCAGGCTAATTTTTACACAGCTAACCATCGTCGAGTAGCTATTCACGAAAATCACCATGCCATACTTTTCCGACGGGGCCAAATGCCCGCCATAAGGAGTAGAGCACAACACAACTTAGAAGGCGCGCGGTGAAGCACTTGAGCCGTTGACGCAGTCTATTTTTGCTTAGTCCACGCGCCTTCTAAGTTGTGTAAACCTTTAACTATACTTTTTTATTTTGCGCTCACGCGATTGGGCCGCCGGTACTGGCGCTATGACCATGATTTTCCTTTCGTCATTACGTAATTATACCACTGTAAAGTCGCCAGCCTGGTACAAATGGTTCGGAATTCTCTGTCACTATCTCCCGGTCTGTAAGGTACCTACTGATTCCGCAAGAAAGTGTTTTCCTACAAGAATAGATGTGTATAGTAGAGAGAATAGAATCGTTGCAAGACAACGCAAAATGAACTGATGGCCCATGGCCCCGGTAAGTTCCCAAATGGCATCATTGTAACGGAAAGCGAGCTGTCGGTAGTGTCGGTACACCTATGGAGTGACAACTTGCTGAATATCGTGATGAGAAATCGAAGGATGCGATTGGCAGATGACCGGTCTGAGTAGCGAGTCTTGGGGGAGGCCCAGCTAGCTAATATTTATTTGCATAAACTTCTAAACGTACCAACGTGTTTATAATTAGAAATATTAGAATGCTGTACACGAACAAAGGCGGCTTTTAATTGCGGTAAGCGACTAATCTTTGCAACAAAGCTGCGGTCGTCGATATCGATTTGGGGCACAGAATTTATTACACCAAGTCCCTTTGTATTTAAGTACAATGTTACAAGTTATGCCAAAATCGCAAACTACCAGGTAGTAAAACATTCCTTCCAAGAATAACTTCAACTTCTTCATAATCGAGAGATAATTCTACTAATGTTATAAAAGCGAAACTCGTTTCGTTTCGTTGCCCCTTTGATGACGTTTGGGATGGATCGAGACACGCGGTAGCGTATCAAGACAAGTTCAAGCCAATATTATAGTCTACATGGGCTTCCCATGTAGGTAGGTTATTTGTAGGCCAATTTTCATCACAATAATCTCAATGATATTTACGCGGGTGCACGGCGCATGGTGCTTATTTTAATAACTACTACTACAGCCTATTTGCGTCCCACTGCTGGGCACAGGCCTCCCCTCATCATGAGAGGGTTTGGGATATATTTCGCACATAAGTAAACTTAGAGGTGCGAGTCGGAATCGAACCCCCGAACATCTGCATGAGAGGCGGTAGGTCGAACCACTAGGCCACCACGGCTTATTTTAATAAAACAAGTCTCAAATAAATTGGGTGTCCAAATGGAGTGCGGACAGCTCGACCGACACCCACTCGAGACAAACTTAGAACAGCCCTTTTCGAATCGCTTCCTTTCATGGAATCTTGATTTTAATATATCCTAACCCCAGACTTTAACCGTCGCTTGTCTCCACTATGTCGACGGCTGAAATTAATGGTCTAAATATAATAAAAAAATTAACGAATGCCTCAAGGCATTAAGTCCGCCTTTTGTACACTAAGTTTTCTTTATGTGCAATAAAGTTTAAATAAATAAATAATAAATAAAATATTAATCCATTTAACGCAATTTGAAATACTTGGAAACGTGGTAAGCTGAGATGGGTAATTAAATTATATTATTGTACGACTTTATTCCGCAGGACAAAATCATTTTCCTTTCTTACAGAACGTACTAATTGAGTTTTGATAAATAAGATATTTCTTTTTTGTACAAAATTAATATGTAATAAAAGGCCGTTTTGAGAAAGAAAAAGTACGTTCAACTGGGGCCAAATCGGGCCTTTCAAGATGATATGCCAAATACTTAATTACCAAGTAGGTATCTATACCTTATGAGAGCATTTACATCCACCTGGAGACATACTTCCTCTCATCACAATATGGTTTGGACCTTCAGCCATTATAGATTGGGGACTACATACACTTCTTTGAATACGCAGATGCGTGCATGTTAGCTGGCGATTTTTTTATCTATGATCATGTCATGGGTACTAGAGCCACCTTGTAAGCGCTCAGACAGTAAAAATACCCATTTAAACATGAAAATATTGAGCACTCTACAACTAACAATAAAGCAACTTCATATATTCAGTGTTATGCGAGTCGTGTTTATGTTATAAACGTCATTTAAATGCAAATGATCACAACACCTGCGGTATTAGCATGCGAGTAATATTCTGAGACAATGCAGCGATGTTACATTGTACAGTAATATCAGTAATTCAGACTCGTTATCCTTGCCGCCCGTAGGGAAGGCAAATGTCAAAGTGAGATCTCAGTAACGAATGAGGTACCTAAATTAAAAAATAACCATCGATCATCAGCAAAATTACCCGTAAGACTCCCTGTTTCGCAAAGCAGAGTTTTCAGATTGGAATAACAGACCTCTATTAAGTTAAACGTAAGCTTATTAAGCTTTTAACCGAAAAATGAATCATACCACTCAGTAGCATATAAAATTTAAAGATAAAATTATACAAGTAACTGCTTAATATTAATAATCTTTTTTATGTAGAATGGTAGGCAAGAGAGCACACAGGCCACCTCGTGGTAAGCTGCCCATGGACATCGAAATCTTATGGCCCCTTTAAGAAACCGTAAGATCTCGAATGCGTTGCCTACCCTGAGATCTAAGATGGAAATGCCTCTGTGCCAGTCATTTCAATGGCTGCCTTAACCCCTTACCGGAACACAACAAAACCAATAGTCAAACTGATGATAGTATAACACGCGTAACTCCTATCAATAAATAAACATGACCAAATTACATAAATAACATTACAAAACGTGAATTCACACTGCGCTAATGAATAAATTAAATAAGTGAACGAAAGTTAACTGCAGCGCATTAAGGTTAATCGTGGAACTAACATATAAACATTTGTTGAGAGATATTAAGCTTAGGTACCATGAAAGAGATAGTAGTTCTAACTTTTTTAGGGTTCGAATCTCAAAAGGAAAAATCGGAACCATCGTAGGATCATTGGTGTCTGTCCGTCCGTCTGTCATAGCCAATTTACTCCGACACTACTGGACCGATTGAGTTGCAATTTAGTAAGTTAGGTTTGGTAAGTTAGTGACCCAAAGACGGACATGTAACGAGAGGGATTGGACTGTGGTACCCACGCAGGTACAGTTTGGATTGAGTCTTGAGAACCCCTGGGTTGCAGGACCTGTTCAATCTGGTAGGCATAGATTAATCCAAGAGCTTTTTGCCAATGGTTTGCTAGGAGAGAATATAATGTTTTTGCATGAAAATTCTACTTTCATTCAAGCACCACCAGTATATTTAAGGTGGCAATGCAAAATGCATGAAGTTAAAACGTGACTCGAAGAAGCTAGCGATTGAGGCGTAATTCTGAACGCGATGGGAGCGAAGTCTTTTTTAATGCAATTTAAATCGAGTTATCATAAATTAACAAGTGAAAACATAGCCCCCGCACCGCCCACGCTAGAGTACAATACTCGAATTTCATGGTTCACGGCTGTCGCCGAGAACACGCGTTTTGCAACGTTTCACTGATGTCATGGCAGAATTGGCGTGAACCTTTAATTGTTTTCTAAAAAACATTGTGGAGGCGAAAGTGAACATTTTGGATGTACAATCTTATATCATCTTCGCATCACAGTTCAAGATCGAAATTTTGAAACTAACTTTATGTATTAATTAGTGTGTTGCCAGAAAAGTATCTGTTGCGTACTTGATTACAAATTGTACTTATGTTAATTAACAAAGAACAAAATGGATGAAAAAGGACTCAACGTTACAGCATGAAGTACTTAAATTAACTTTAGTACCTACTTGTTCTTATGTTTTTTTTTTGTCGTGTTTGTAAAATTATTTTTGTGCATTTTTTTGTGTATTTTTTTGCTGTAAACTGTGTCTTCTGTGCAGCGAAAAAATGTCTTTCTTCTTCTAAATATGCAGAAAATTTGCCCTACCACCGTTTTATCACATTTTGTCATTTGAAAGTCGCGAGAAAAAGCCAGTATGATAATGAAATTCGAGACCTGTGATGCCCCTTTACTACCTAATAACTAAGCTAACTAATAGATACTTATGACTGGTAAAGTAGGAAAACCTTTAGCAATAACCTGAAAACTGTTTTAGAAATCTACCTAGTCACGAATAGGTAACCAAGACATTGAAGTACCTACACAATTATCTTTTTACTATATGACGGAACAAATTAACCAGCAGCAGAATTATCGTCCATAAATAAAACGTATAGATATTTAAAATCACGACTTATTTAGTACCTCCAGTAATTCAAGTATGCTAATAAATCTGAAACATCACACTAGAGACCGAAGCTCAAAGTAATTAAAACATAATGCACCAGTATTTACTGGTATTTATATAGTAGGCGACGTTGCGGAACTGGCGTCCAGGTGCGGTAAATCACTTAGAACAGACACGCGTCAACATATCAATGGCTGTTGTCTCAGCATTAGCCCAGATAACGTCTAATGTGTTACGCAAACAATACTTGAAGATTTTCCCAACAATATCTGTGACTTTAGCATAAGTTTTGGCGTAAAGTAATACGTTTGCGTATTCTCGGACAATTTGTAATGGATTTGACAATCGACAGATGACAACGTGGTCGCGATCGAGACGTTTACTCAGTTTCAAAATCAAACTCACGCTAGGAAATCTGTTGCTGCTTATGGCGTAGAATGTTATCATTGGCGCAGTAACATTTAAATCATTTTGATAAAATAGGGAAACAATCAATACACCCTCCGACAAGATGGAGCGACAACCTCGTGAAGATCGCGGGAAACCGGTGGAAGCAAGTAGCACAGGACCGGTCTGAGTGGCGAGCCTTGGGGGAGGCCTATGTCCAGCAGTGGACGTCCTTCGGCTGAAATGATGAAGAATCAATACACAATTACACAATACACCTAAAACTTTAGTTTGAAGACAATCTTCTAGTGATCATAAGGGTTGGAACTTGAAATCCCTTTTTAACACGCTCTATTTATAAATTCGTCTACATTTCCATATCAACATGATCAATGTCGTCCGGCATTTCTGTTTTGGCATGGTAAACATATCCACACACGAAGTCATAGTTCAACTGACTAGTTATTGGCCGATACCGACACGCGTGGGCGACGGTCGAGTGCAGTGAAATTTTTGAGCAAACATACTGCACACCTAACTGCATACGTTTGTCAGTTTGTCCCACTCTCGAACTCGATCACGTGTCAATAACTTTGACCTCTCGAAAGATCTTTCGGGAAGTAGGCGATGTCGTTTTATTATTTCGTTTGACAGACTCTTGCTACATCACACGCCCCATAATATTCGTATTGTATGCCACTAAAACTGGTAGCGTGTCGTGAATTCGATAGTTTTTCCTCTATTTAGTATTTGTTGGTTAGATAGATTAGAAGTTAAGAGAGTTATGGATCATCATTTTAGATGAAAGATGTCCACCGCGGAACATCAACCTCTATCTACATTCGCCACATAGACCAATTTTGATTCTACTAATGCTAAAGGTATACGGCGTGGATAAACACAGTGTAATTAGCCTTTTAGTTCCCTAGTTCATACTAATAAATAATTTCAACTAAGACTTCGACCTCAAGCTCGACGTTTCATTTGATGTGATCATGTGACCTCTTCCACACTCCACACGGAGTGATTTTTAGATAGAATTCCTACTAGACATTGTTGTATTAAGTTGTTCCTAAAACTTTTGGTCTTATCTAGCTTAGTTTTATGATTCTCCTTGTATCTTTAATAAATATTACAGGATCTTTAGCGACCATGTAGACATGAAGAATTTAGATTAAAGAAAAAAAGAATGCGATACTATCAATCATCTAATCATTATACGTTTATGACAAATCTCCGATGGTAATCATGAATGCTATATCGAGATTTAGTCTCCTTATAAAGATATCTAAGATGAAGAAGATGATGTATTAGGGCAAAATTTGCGTGCGAATAGGTGTTCTGATAAAGCCTGTAGATATCATGAGAATTTGTAACAAAGCATTAGGTACTTTGAAATTATTGCAGAACAAATATTAACCACAGGCAGCAGAATCAAAATGAGCTGTAGGTACACGCTTACGTGTTCCCTAGTAAAAGAAACTTGTTCGGACATTTTGGTCACTTGGACAGTCCGCGTCTACATTTTCTGACGAGTGGCAACTATATCGCTATAGCTTCAATATACATAGGCATTTCAACGTGTATATATAATATTAACCCATTTGTAACGCGATGCCGCTGCAATTTGGCATACTTAATTAGAGTTAATCTCGTTCTATTTCGATCGAGAAAGGAACGAAAATAGGCGGCATGGGCTGTTATAAATCCAATGCCTTATTTGTCTTAATACAGTTACGTTCCAGGAATTACAGACGGGCATTGCTGGGTTTAGTTCTTCATTAATTGGTTTTAGCCAGTAAATTGGATAGCGTGTTAATGTGGCCATCGAGTGTGTATGGGTTTGGCGGATTACGGTCGTTCGAACTTCGTTGACAGTGTGAGGATCACATGTTTTATGACGATTCTTGAAGGGTGGACTTTTTTTTGGGTTTTGGCTTTACGATGAATGACTTTTCAGTAAATCATAGTCTTATGTAGATTTAGACCGTAGACCCGCAGAAAGTCCACTTACTGGATAGTGGTTATCAAAGTGTTGCCAGTATCAGGGAAAAAGGACCAGGTCCTGGTACTGAGTCTAACATTTTTTGTAGGTATAGTTAGACCTTTTTTTTAGGTACGCAATGATAAACACCCTTAATTAATGAAACATGAAATATCGGAACACATAGTTAAATGTACCTACGAAAGTTTGTTTGGTCGTTATGACTTCTCGTTGGAATTTTTATAGACATACCTACTTATTTTTGAACTTTTTCCAATTCTACCCTCCAAATCCGATTATTATCTAATATTTGAAATCCAAGAATTTCTTTCATTTTCATAAAAAAAAAATACGCCACTACAAATTCATCTCGCCTTACGAAAGACTAATCTCCGAAACAAGTACAACATCGAGTTTTAATCTTCAGTGATAAAACTAAGTTGCCTAATCAATTAGGAAAGTAACGCATAAAATTAATCACGATGTCACAACGGACTTGTAACTTCATAGAAATGTCACTCGGACATTGTTACGGTAGCTCTTACTACTTGACGAATAACGACGACAAGCAATTGACAGCACTAGCTGTCAACGTTTGACACGCCGATCTGCACCGTAAAATGGTTGTAAAATCACTTGACAAACCACAAGACACTGGTTGGCACACAACGTCTTCGATTTCGAAACGAAAAATAAAAACTCAAGTTCGAATTCCAAATTCGAAAATGTTCGCGCGTTCGCGGGCGGCGCGTGCGCGGCGATCGCGGCGTGGATTTTAACTGTTTACGCTTAGACGGCGTCTCGCGAGATAGCGCGATGCAGATTAGGATGCGTGCGCGCAGGTTTCGTAGGGAAAGGGTCCGGGAGGTGCTTGATCCAAACGATAACACCAAATTCAAATAGGTATACATACAAACATGACATCGCAATAAACGAGCATAAGAAAACTATATGTAGGTACTTGAGATAACACATTTTCAGTGTTGTACTAAATTAATTTAAGAGTTTTCTCAGGGAATATCAATAGCTATCAGAATTTAAAATCAATGTGTTATTGAAAGAAGACAATAATAGGTCTTAAATTTTAAAAAATCCGAATAGTTTCGATTCCTCAATTGAGACAGAGTTTCGCAACATAAAAACGATGAACCAATAATTGTTACTATACCTTCTGCCCGCGATTTCGTCCGCGTGGAATTCGGTAATAGCGTTCCCGCGTTATTCCGGTATTAAAAGTAGCCTATATGTTGACCAGTGTCATAAACCCCCGTATCAAATTTTGTTGCAATCCGGCCATTAGTTTTCGAGTTAAATCCGGACATACATACATACATACATGCATATTTTCTAAAAATCTTTTTTTTGTGTTCAGTATCGTTTATATAGGTAGTCCCCTCGACTTGACCGTTTCATATTGGCATGATTAGGTACCTATGTCATTATTAGGGACAGTACCTACTTTCTACTCCATTGTCATGACATGACTTGATCCCGTGTTATAATTATACCTAAGTGTAATGCCACCATAGACATAAATAATACTTCGTATGGACCCGGCCTAACGTAGATACATGTCATGTTTCCCCACTTCATTGGTGTCCAATCCAAAGTTAAAGTTATATCGTGACACTAAAGCTGGGTCACATTTTTTCAACAACGAGACGAGTTTTTAGATACTGAGTAACAGTTTCGAAAAACGTTTTTTTAAAAACGCTTATTGTCACGGTGACAGAACTTTGGATTGGACACCGTGGAAGTGGGGACATATTACGTGTACGTTAGACCGGGTCTATATTATTTACGTCTATGAATGCCACTAAATGGCTTTGACAATGCGTGTATTGTCGCTCAATCAAAAACTCCCATCAGGTCCAAGCGGATTCACACTCCATTGGAGGCCACCCTCGAATAAGGTATATTATAATCCTGATAATCATTTTATTTTTATTTTTCATTTTGTATTCTTTCTGACGATCTCAATGTGAAATTCTCTTATTTTGACATGTAAAATATGCTGTAATTTGATATTGAGAAATAAATGTCTATGTCTATGTCTATACACTGGGCATAAAGGGTAGTCGCCTAGTCGGCATATGGATAGTGTTGTGTGGGTTTGATTTGATATACCACGCATGAGTAACCATTATGATAAAAAAAATAGTTATTTGTGCAACAAGAGAGCAAAATTGTTTTTTGCTTCGAGTGCCATGTTTGAGTCCTGAGCTAGCGAAAGATTCTATAGTTGAATCACGAGCGTTCAGCGAGTGATTCTAGTTTAGAATCTTGAGCTAGCGAAGGACTCAAGGGCACAAGAAGTAAAAGAAATTGCTCTCGAGTAGCACATACAATTTTTCACCTCAGTAGCGAGAACACATAAAAGGTACTTGCAAAAGAATACTTACAACACGAAAAATATGAAATAACATTTCTTCTTCACTCCTTTCACTCAAATTATTACTTCAATTTCATGTTTTGAAAGAATTACTTTAAAGTTAGTTATCGAAAATTAAGAAGAAAGACATGATTTGACATGAGACAATGGCGGCAATTTTCCAAACGTATGTTCGGAAACTAGTACAATGATAAATTTCGAATTTATTCGGTAATATTTGACAACTTTTAGTATACTTTAAATTAAAACTTTAGTTTAAAATGATTACCAATAACATAATTATATGAAATATAAGTCATTTGAAAATTGTAAGATTTTCAGAAGTTAAATCAACGTATAATTTTAATGTCTTAAAATACGGCGTACCTACGAGCGCGTATCCGAACGTTTCTAATTCAGTTTTTTTTCTACGAAAATAGATTCGCAGTAAGACTTGCCTAGTATAATTGGCTATGGGTGAAAAATGACAATGTGCTCAATTTTTTTTTAAGGATAGGAATAACCTTCTGTATCAAGAGAAAAAAATCTCAGAATTTTCCGTGCCGTAGATTCTGCGTAAAAAATAAAATTGGTTTTGCGTTATGACGATTGAAATAAAGGTGTTTCCTTGGTCCAAGTATGCAGCACTACTTCTTGAAAAAAAGTGTTCATACTATTGACATTATTGATTTTTTCAAGAAGTAGTGCTGCATACTTGGACCAAGGAAACACCTTTATTTCAATCGTCATAACGCAAAATCAATTTCTTTTTGTACGCGAAATCTACGTTACGGAAAATTCTGAGATTTTTTCTTCTTGATACGGTAGGTTATTCCTATCCATAAAAAAATAATCGAGCACATTGTCATTTTTCACCCATAGCCAATTCTTCTACCTCTTTTCTAAAAGAAATGAAAAGAAGAGAGCGGATAAAATCGAGATAGTTTGAATTATTGGTATAAGAAGTAGTTACTAGTTAGATGCCGCAATATGAAATGACCATTCGCAGTAATCAAATTAAAAAAAAGAAAATAGCGGGAACGATTTAACTTTGGCTGCAAGGCTTAAGCCTTTGCCTTTGCCTTATGGGATTGTCTGATGGGATAAAAGGATAAAAAAAAACAAATTAAAAAAATACTTTGTCTCACTGAGTGAAACAAACACGATTTTGCTCACTAATTTCTGACAGCAAAGTCTACTTGTTCGAGCTGCTGAGGTGAAAAAATATTTTTATTTACATTACCTATAATGATAGGTAACTTATTCTTTCACGTCCTTGTCAATCGATTTCAAAGAGGAGGAGGTTGTCAGCTCGATTTTATTAGGTAAGTATAGATAAAAAAAATTGGTGGGTCTGTGTCGGTGCACACAGCCATTGGATTTAACGTGAAACGTCCGTTTCCGCTACACCTTCGGCCAGAAAACTTCGACTGACGAGCTGATAGGTATGAGCTTTAGTGTCATCCATGCTAATATTATAAGTGCGAAAGTAACTCTGTCTGTCTATTACCTCTTCGCGCTTCAACCGCTGTACCGATTGAGATGAATTTTGGCATGGAGATAGTTGGGGTCCCGGGAAAGGACATACTAATAGGCTACTTTTTATCCCGGAAAAACGCATAGTTCCGGCGGGAACGCGGTAACCGAATTCCACGCGGGCGAAGTCGCGGGCAGAAGCTAGTTATTTATAGGTAATGACACTAAAATCATGTTTCCAAGACTCATGGTTTTGTAGTTTTCAACGTAAAACGGAATAGACCATTTGCTCTCGTAATGTTTCTCAAGAGATTTCTGTACTTTTTGCAAATAATCTACAAACATTTTAAGTATTTGTTTCTTTGCACTATTTTTATTTACCTTACCTATAATGGTGATCAGATCACCACTTCATCTACATACCTAGTCTAAGTAAGTACAGTTTGAAATTCGTACTCATACCTAAGATAATCATAGAGATAATTACCTAACTAGAAATAGATTTTTATCGACATACCTACCTTTACCTACCCCGTAGAACCTACTACTACTACTGCAGCCTATTTGCGTCCCACTGCTGGGCACAGGCCTCCCCTCATCATGATAGGGTTTGGGCTGTAGTCCCCACGCGGGCCCAGTGCGGATTGGGGACTTCACACACATCTTTGAATTACTTCGCAGATGCGTGCAGGTTTCCTCACGATGTTTTCCTTCACCGAAAAGCTCATAGTTAATTCAAATTGAATTTCGCACGTAAGTAAACTTAGAGGTGCGAGCCGGAATCGAACCCCCGACCCTCGGCATGAGAGGCGGTAGGTCGAACCACTAGGCTACCACGGCTTTTTTAATACCCCCTATTTATCGGAATCTCCAGAGACCTCAAAGGGAAGATCCGAACGGCGATGCCATCCGCGGTCCAGGCCCAGCATTAAAATTTCACCAGCCACAGTCGGCAGCAGCCGTCTAAGCTTACAGCGCAAAACATACATTAGATCTTGCGGGCATAATCCAAATTGGCGCCACGTTTGCACTTGGCGTGGCGGCCATAGGATTAATTAGCAAGGAATCCATTATGTCGGCAAACGCAATTTATTTATAGTGAAAACCGCAGACAGGACCTGTGTGCTTTTATTTTTGATACAGAATGTGTTAAACGAATAGGTACAGTCGAGTTCGCCAATATATACACACTTTTGCACCTTACCACGTTGTAATAAGGTCCAAAAGTGTACACATATTAATGAACTCGACTGTACATTGTTTCCAATTTAATGTGAAAATGTCATATCGTGAATGCTGCAGCTGTACCTACCTTTATGGACTGAGAAAAATGTTTATAAGTACGTGCCTGCATTGCATTAGCTGCTGTCCGCGACTTCGTATGCGCTTAAAAATGGAAAATAACGTTTATTTCCGTTCCCGTGGGAATTGTGATATCCTCTCCTCACCTCTTCCTAGGGATAGAAAGGAGTATGTGATGTGTTGTACTTACTTCAAGTGCCGAAAATTAGGTAGGTAGTAGGTCAGTTCTGTGAATATCAAAATATCTCTAAGGTTACGTGATGGTAGAAAACTTGGTGTTACATTAAAGATAATTTTCATCTTTACTCATTAAAAAAATATCATATTAATAACCAAGATAAATCAATTAAAAATATCTCATGCGAGTTTTAGGTGCGTGAAAGTGTAAGAATTCGGATCTCATGCCATCTATCGCCTGATCAAAGAATTATCAAACCCCATAATGGTGAACAGCGCCATCTGTAGCCGAGTAGTAAATGTTGCATGTGTCGAACAGCGATTTCAAGTAATATTGCTATTCCCCAACAGATGGCGTACGCTAACGTGAACTGGCGATTATTGACATTGACAACTCTGGCTGTGACGTCGTGCTGCGCAGCGCGGCTATTTTCGTTCGTGATAGGCAGCCGACATCTTGTTTTGACGTTGTGACGCACGCGAAAACGACAAGCTGGAAATGCCTTTGAACGCGGTTGGTTGGAGCACGGAAGAAGATCAAAATCTAGCTGAATTAGTGCAACCTCATAGTTTCTTGTACAACGTACTTGATCCATCGCGGAAGAATATATTGGCACGAGAAGCTACATGGCAGGAAATAGCGCAAGCGTTGGACAAGCCAGGTAAGATTCGAGGCGTAGTTTTTTACTTCAAACCATCAAAGCCGTGCTGTGCTGCACGGAGTGCAGAGTGTGGACAAAATACGCCTAAACATCACCTAGAAATTCAATCATCGTTAATACGCTGCGAATAAACATTAGGCAGGCCGTTAATTTTCGTTAAAATAATCGTCGGAGTGAAAGGCAGCGAAAATGGGAGATGCCTATGTAAGTTCCTCAAAATACTATAGATGTAAATTTCCGTAGAGCCCTCAAATATACAAACTGCATTACAAAGCAAAGCTACATTATTTACAGTTTTCCAAATTCCAGTTGAAGAATGCAAGAAGCGTTGGCGAGGTCTACGAGATGGCTACATGAGGAGCAAGCGAATGGGCACCATGCACAAGAGCAAAGCGGCTGTGTTCGAGAAGCTCCAGTACCTTGATGGTATTGCCATGGATGGGACCGAGACGATTCTGCCTGAGGTCACGATGGAGCAAGCCGAGGACCAGCAGGTCCATGAGGAGCACATTGTCACCTCGGAACAAGTTATAACAGACAGCCAAGAATATTATGAAGTAAGTTGGAACAGCTAATAATATTTAAACTTGAAAAATCTGAATGTTCGAATAGCAAACCTGTGCTTTACAGCAAGCAATCACAAAAAAGAAAACTCGATCTCATTTGTCAAATTCAAATTCAATCATTTATTTATTCAGCAAATACTTGCCCAGTAGTATGCCATAAAATAAAAGTGCCTGTTATGTAAGTGCCAACATACGTAAAGGACACTTCTACACCTCAGAAAATCACATTAAGCTACCAGAGCTTGCTAGCCCATTGCTGAGAGCTTGTCCTCATCTCATACTGCCCCAGGTTATGAATTGTATTACACAAAAGAGTAATTGTTTTTTTTAGAATGACTGTACATAATTTCGAATTGTCTGTATACATGAACATAAATAAAATGAAAAATAAAACTGATTTCAGATCACTGTTGTGGATGGTCCAACAGAGCAACAGATCAAACAGCCGCTTTTCAAAATACTCCCCAAACCAGAGACCCTCGATGAGCCACCCAAGAAAGTGGCCAAAAAGCCTGGCAGAAAGAAATCCATGCCAATACCTCGGAACCTGCAACCAATAAAGATTCTTCCCAAGCCAATCCTCATGAACGGACCAAAACTACTGCGGTATGTCGAGGAGCCAAAGACTGCCGAACAAAGAAGCCAAGTCCTCGATAAACTCATTGAAAAGGTGCTAAAAGAGAACACTAACGAAATAGACGTGTTCTTCCGAAGTATGGCTGCCAGTGTCAAAAAACTACAACCGAATTTAATACCTAAAGTTAAAATGGAAGTGTGCAATGTCATCGCAAAGTATGAAATGCAGAGTTTTGACAGAAACCCTCAGAATTTCTAGGCTTGCGTTTTGTACAGGATGTTGAGTTGAGAGTGCCAGTGCGTTGTTTAGTTATTGGATAGTTTTTAAGTATTTGGAAATTTTAACTTTACATACAAAGTATGACACAGTGAAGTATATAGACATTGACGATGGTGTTACATTATGGATTCTTTTTAAATAAATGGTAAATGTATCCATCTGCATTTGATTTCAATACATTTATTGTAGATGCATGTACATACACAGAGTGTACTTATATGATAAATTATTTGTTAACTTCATCTGCACATGATAAGGATCCTGAACAAAATTTTGACTAGCTTTTTTTCGTGTTCTTTTTATTAGTACTGCATCGATCCGTGGAGACGCGATTTCACCCTTTTTATTATTACCACAGACGAAGGGTTAAGGGCAAGACTGGTCGTCCAATTCATAAAAGTAACAGCAAGCAGCTTAAAATATCTATACACCTGCTACAACAAAATTCATTGAGTACCTACTAAACATTGCCCAACAGACAGGTTGTGTTGTGACTAAAAGCAGATTGGCCTCGACATGCGTCAAGGAATGCGGTCTAGCCTAGATTTGACAGTTTTGATACTAACACGGCTACATATGTTAAGTATATTTGATGTTTATCTTGTTGATGATATTTTTTCCTTGCACATAAATGATAGCAAAAAACATCATATAGATACGATTCGAGGACGCCGAACGGTGTTAACCACAGGATCATTTGAATGTATTGGACTAGAATAGGCGATAAGTAGGTAGGTAAACGTTTATAATGTACTAGCTTCTGCCTGCGACTTCGTCCGCGTGGAATTCGGTTATCGCGTTCCCGCGGGAACTATGCGTTTTTCCGGGATAAAAAGTAGCCTATGTCCTTTCCCGGGACCCCAACTATCTCCATGCCAAATTACATCTCAATCGGTCCAGCGGTTGAAGCGTGAAGAGGGAACAGACAGGCAGACAGAGTTCCTTTCGCATTTAAAACATTACGAGGGTGGTTTGAAAAGTCAGTGACTTTTTGCAGAAAAAAATTTTTTTTTCACCTTTTTTAATTTTATTTCTCTACATAATCTCCTTTCAACTCCATACACTTCATCCAACGATGTTCCAGCTTTTTCAACCCCTCCAAAAAATATTTTTTGTCAAACCCTGAAAAATATGCTTCAGTTTCAGCTATGACTTCCTCATTTGATGAAAATCTTTTCCCACCGAGCCATTTCTTCATGTTTGGGAATTTAAAAAAATCACATGGGGCCAAATCCGGAGAATAAGGTGGGTGGGGCAGTATTTCGTAACGCAATTCTACTAATTTGGCTGTTGCGACTGCCGACGAGTGTGCAGGGGCATTGTCGTGGTGAAAAAGGATTTTCTTCTTTGCCAGATGTGGCCGTTTTTTCACAACTTCTGCGTTGAATTTTTCCAACAATGTAGCATAATAAGGGCCATTTATTGTTTTACCTTTCTCCAAATAATCTATATAAATAACCCCTTGGCTGTCCCAAAAAACAGTGGCCATTACCTTTCCTGCCGAATAAACGGTTTTCGCTTTCTTTGGGGCCCGTTCGTTAGCAGAAGTCCACTGTTTTGACTGAATTTTCGTCTCTGGCGTATAATGGTGGATCCATGTTTCTTCTACCGTCACAAGACGACGTAAAAATTCATTGGGATTACGCTTGAATTTGGCTAAGCATTGCTCGGAAGTTGTTTCACGAAGTCGTTTTTGATCGGCTGTCAGCAAACGCGGCACCCATCCTGCGGAAAGCTTTTTCATATTCAAAATATTATGCAAGATATGAAAAACTCGTTCAGATGAAATGTGTACAGTCTCAGCTATCTCACGAATCTTAACTCGACGGTCATCCAAAACAATATCGTGAACTTTATTCACGACATCATCAGTGGTGACTTCAATTGGCCTACCAGAGCGTTCTGCGTCATTGGTAGTGGCACGCCCAGAACGAAATTCTGTAAACCACTTATGTACCATTCCATGAGAAGGAGCAGATTCCCCATAGTATTTTTTTAAACAGTTTTCTGTCTCTTTAATAGTTTTTCCACGTAAAAAGTAATGTTTAATTAACACACGAAATTCGCTTTTCTCCATTTTCCAACAATTTTCCGAGCGTATTCGACATATGCCTCAATAACTTTTTTATTTTCCCACCTTTTTTAAAAAAAAAACTGCCAGCTACCAAGGATATCAGAATTGTACTTAATTAAAAAGTTTATATGTTAAAATGGTTTTTGTTTTACTTAAAGTCACTGACTTATCAAACCGCCCTCGTAATATGGTTATCAAGTGTTTACTATTTATGCACCGACAGGTTGACCCAATCTGACCACGCCTGTTCCCTTTAACGTGATCTTTAAGTAACTTTTCTAACAAGTTCTGTAGTGTTGTCTCGTAATTATCAAGCAGCTAGTTTTAAGCCATAGCTCATGTTCATGTACATTTTATCCATGCGTCAGAAATGATATTTTATCAAAATAAATAGAAATAGGTCTACTACATAGCTCACTGGTTTCTGAAATAACAGTAAATCGGAGAAAGAACTAGGTGTACTTTTATTAAATAACGCGTCTATCAATGTAATAAAATTTTCAAGGGAGCACAAAGTTATTGTAATTTGTAATGTAAAGGTAAAACATTTATAAAATGCGTAGGTATACCACACCGCTACCGGATTTCCCGACCCTTACAACCCGGATGTCTTGTCACTGGCCAGTAAAACATGTGAAATAAACGGAGGGTGGTCACCTTTCCCCCAAATAAGAAAGCCATAAGTCGATTTACTTCTGTGTTTTATGGCTGTGGGCTCATCCAGCCAGTGTGGGAGATAATTAAAATTGATGCTTAGTACTCAGAGGGGACGCACCCAATAACTAAGCGGAATGTGATGTGGAATGAGTGTTTAATGCACAATGCAGGCATCAACAATAGTTTTAACAGGCGATTTGGGTTAGCAATAAATATGTTGTTGCTTAAACAAATGTAACCTGATTTGTTGATAGACCCATATCTTCTGTTGCCCAGTTTCCTTTATCCTACGGTATTGCGGAAAGCGTGTTTAGATAATTGCTCATCCAAGTCAATCACTTAGTCATCTAGTTTATTCGATTCCTGGTTATCTTTATTGCCGAAGTTACGTTAGGTTTTGAAACTTCTGAAGTACCTATCTACTAAACTAGACAGCCATCCATCTTCATAGATTACCTTTCACTATAACCATAGTGTAAACTAAATAATCAATTTCATCGGCAGTAGGTAAAATTCTCTTTTTAATTTGCCTTCTGCGAAATTACGAATTTTACTTTCAAGAAATAATGGCATGTCTGCCTTTCACAGTTTAATTGTCTGAGTCTGAGAAATAGATAGACTAAAAATTCAACCTTCTTCGAACTTTTGGAAGCATGCCATGTGATTCGCCGATATCCGAAGATATAGAAGCAAAGATGTAGAATTTTCATCGAACGGTGATGCAAGCTTGTTTATGATTGAACATGAACTCGATGTTACGTGCATAATGCATATGGTAGAGCTCATTGGGCTGTGTGCTCCTGTTAAACAGGATAATTGCAAACGCGGATAGATGATTAAGTTCGTCAACGGACTATTTTAAGCCACCAATTACCACATCCTGGCTTATTTATCTAGACATACTTGTGGGTAAACTTTGAGTTAGTTGCATAGTGGATTGTGTGCGACATGGCCAAGGTTTTAAGACGTTAAACTTAGGTATTTGTAATGCTGAACGCATTCACATAATAGACGGATGTCACTGATTCTAACTCAAATTGATTTATAGTTTGAAAAAATAATTATGAGTATATGACAGCTGGTAGAGAGAAATGGTAGTTGGGATGCATACGTATCAACAATCACAGGGATGTAGAGACAATTGATAAGGAGAGTAATGACTAAAAAACCTCCAAGTTGGCATCGATTTGGCAATAGCTTTTCGAGAGAAGTTAGGTGGTCTCTTTATGTACATTAATATCTACCTAATTCACTTATTCAAGCGTCCAAACTTCCTGAAGCTAGTAAACTAAAAGTATAATACTTGCATAGGTATGTTACACTTACTAATTAAGGTTCAAATAAATTCGAACTTAATTGAAAATACAAAATTTGAACTTTTTACTCGGCCGGTCGCACTCTTCTTCGATAAATGGCGACAAAACTCCAACTTTCGGCAAATGGTGATCTGCGAAGCGAATAGCTGCGGAAACCAGCCCGGGCCGATCGAAAGGGTTACGTGGGGCGGGGCAGTCAAGTCTAGACGGGGTCGGCGCCCTGCTATCAGCCGTTTAACAACAAAATTACCGATTAACAACATAAACCAGGTAATTGACTGTCGCGATAAGATTTGTCATGGTCAAGTGTGGATTTACGCACTGGGCCACTTCTCAAGCAATGGGTCTAGGAAGAGCTAATTCTTTTTTTTAATTCACGACTGTAAAAGAAGGAATGCGTGATTTCGTTGCAGAAAAATAGAGGCGGTTCCAAGATTTTTGTTGGGCGTTAGGAGGTGCTTGACTCACCTGAGAGCAGGCTTTATCATTATCATTGATGTAGTTTAAGATTCCTCTCATTCCTCACAAAGTACTTACCTACACTTAGGTCATTTTAAAAGAGGCTTGAGCCCTTAGTCGCCTCCTTGGATCCGCCACAGGCGAAAAATTATGCTATGCCTCTACTTCTAATAAGACTTTAAGTTTGTATTTAACTACGTCATAAATAGTTATACGTAGTTAAATAGTCCTATCTCCTAATTTATGAAGCCAACCAACAAGTAGAGAAACGGTTCAACGTTGCATTTCGTTCGTGGAATTACTATTATGATATCGATAGTGTTGTTAAAACTCTTCCTCATTACAGGTTATTCTCAATCAGTTTTCTCTTGCGCTTTGAATTATTTAGGTAGAAATATCGTTCTCGTTTTCCACGTACGTATAGCACATTCACGAAGACTATATTAATCCGTCGCTAGCAGGCACCAGGTAGTCCCATAACATAACTTACTAACTAACTTTGAGTGGCTCTAAATATACATTGTTTCTATCCCTATAGACAGAGACATCAAAGGCTCAAGTTGACACGGTATCTCAAACAACTACAATACCATGTAGTGTAGGTACTGTAGGTAGGTATATGTGTACGTCATACCTAATGCATGGAACGAGAGGGCTGAGAGCCCTCCGCCTAGACTGAGTGGCTAGATTGAATGGGCTGCTGCGTGTAGGACTCCCGTTGTAGGCCTAACGACGTACTTGGAAAAATGCAGATGTAGTCACCATTATATCTAAAATTAACAAAGACATTTATTTTATATCTATTTATGTATGTATTACTCTTTAAGGTGTAAGAAGAGTGATGCTAGTAAAACTAGAAGACAATGAATTGCTAGATATGATTGATAGTACATATTTGCAACTCAAAAAACGTATACTGTAAAAATAAAGGCTACGAACGCAACGTTCACGATTAACTTTGTAGACGATAACCTGAATTCCAAAACATGGTTTGGAATTTTGGTTTCTTTCCCGAAGGTACAATAAGCACAACTTAATATTCTATGGCGCTATGCCAAGTATGCAGCTTTGTACTTGCTGTTGTAATTTCTGGCAACAACGTTGTTTGGAGTATCGAATGGATGACGATAGTCTTACAATATGTAAACGAAGACGGAGCACGCTAAATAATAAATTCATGCGTATGGTGTATTGATTGATTTGATACTTAGGTTATAGGTACATTTCTTGATTAAGGCGATGATGAAGCTGCTCCCAAAGAATAGATAGTCTAGCTAGGCAGAATTTGACAAAAATAACACATATTTGACCAGTGAATGACATGAATATTTGGTTCTAAGGTACCGTATTAATAAATGTGGATTTCAGCACACAGCCACACAGATGACACAGACGCGATCCATATCACCAGCCAAAAATGTTTCTGTCACTTCACAAGTACCTATACATATCAATCAGGCTGAACATTGCCGTCACTTTCCAATTGTACGCTCGAGAAAGAGACCTTTTCCCCGTTAAAGCTATGCCTCAAATCAATCTTCCCCGCGCATGAGTCATTGGACCATTCACTCATTGTTGGCCGGCATTAACGCATTATCAGGGTCGCATTGTTTAGGCCGGGGCCGGGGTCGATGCGTCTTGCAGTTGTGACGTCGAGTGCGCTGCGTGTAATTGCTGGGGGAAGACTGTAGCCTAAAAGCAACGGCAGTAGAGCACTACACGATTGTGACTCATGAAAATATTTAAAAGGGTTTACAAGCCACGAAGTTAGTCATTTTTTTCGGTTGTATTTCCAAATACCGTTACCACAACTCACTGTTAAATTATCAAGATAAAGATTTATACCATAAGATGGTTTGTTAACAAAATGCATCTAGTAAGTATAAGCCTCTTAGATAACTCAAAAGCAAAAGTCTTGAAATTTCGCCGTTGTTTATTGTATTTGCTTCGTTCGCCCTAATGCTCGACCGCCCTTCGCACGACAAACAAACAACAAATCCGGGGAAATTGGAACAAACAGCAGCTGTAATAATTAATTGCTTTAGCTCCCTATGGGATATTAATTGAATCTTATAATTCCCAACCAAAGCCCAAGCAAGAACAGCATTATCCCAAAATACCAAGATCACTTTCAAACAAACACATTACAGTTCACGAATTGACTAAGTGAAATACATATATACTAAACTTAAGCTATGTCCGATTATTAACTAGATCTCATATTCTAAGTCACACCACTTCAATCTAAGTTAAGAAGTAAGGCTTTATAATAGAGGTCATATCTGCAACGCAAAGTAGGCATTTCACTTAAAATATCAACATAAATAGAGTATCGGGTTGCAGAAAACTCTGATTGTACTATTTTTCCCTTGTTCATATTTGTAATTCATATTGTGGCCACAGTAAAGCACTCAATGACTCTCAGGGATCACCCCAAAATACCGAACCCATTTGACATAGACTTACAACCTCTATATCATTATTCTTTTTCCTAGCTTCCCTCTCTAAGGGGATACGTAGACATTCGCTGTATTCGTCGCTCGCTAAGATAAACAATGACATTGTTGTCGATGCCGAGACTCTGAACGGAAAGCAAGGGATTGCCTGAAATGCCTGATGAGTTGGTTTGAAAGCAGAACACTGCGAGTGCGAGGTATGCAAATACGAATTGGGCGATTCATTTTTCCGCCAATGAACACGTACAGTAGAATTTCTCAAAGACCACCAACACCACAACACAACACACAATAACCTCTGCACAAGCCTGTTTTCATCAGTCGGCGATCAGGTCAGCGCTAGAACTTCAAACGCATCTGAGTGACAAAGATAAAGAAAAAAACTCAATAAAAACTCGCGTTGCGCTCATTGTTTTATGGAGTCGAGAGTCTTCAAATCGCTGGCAAGGGCCCTTGCCGCTCATTGACTTGCGTCCCGATTGTTATGACGCTTCACACGTTATGCCTATGATACCGATGATGTAACCCGATAGTAGGCGTGCGATCACATTGTGCGACGGGCCGCCGCAATCACATGCTGAAGGGCGTTCACCTTATCAGTGATGAAGAGTCTTAATTAAATGTTGACCTTAAATACGACAATGAAAACAAATTAATGAGCAACTCATGACCGATCGATTAAGACGAAATGTACCGTTGACCGCAATTTTACCGTACGGAAATATTTTTCATTACAAGTTATTAAAAAACTAAAAACACATGTTCATAAATATTATGGCCCTTTCCTAAAGGCCTTTGTGAAATCTTGTCAACCCTGCAACCACTCGAGTAACCGCAGGAAAAAAAACAATAAACCGCAAATTCGTTACAGTCTACGAGCTCGTAAAATGATCGGTTTTCGTCTCATATTAAATTACGTTTACCTGGCTTGATTAAGCTTTGCTTCTAAATACTTCTAATATTGTAAATGCATATTGTTCTGGTGTCGAAATTTCATAACACTCAGATATGCTGCGGCGGCTTAATTTACCTAAGTTGGGTCAAAACTTCTGTTATATTCAGAAACCGTGATGATATTTCAGCTACTGAGGAGGAATGGTTACTTTTAAGTGAGAATGTAAAAACCTGCACAATGCCTATGTTTTAAAGAAGTTTGGGATGCCCAACCTATGTGCATGTCTTTTGCGTAATATTAAGTTTGAAAAAAAATTAGCACCGTGTTAATGGACGAGGGAGGACGAATGAAAAATGGAGCTCAGTGACAAAAATGAATTTCAAAGATATCATTTGATACTTAAGTTAAGGTCGCTGTTTATAATAATGTGCATTGATGGCTCAAGATAAAAATGATAATTTGTCTCCTAACAAAAAAATACTACATTTTTAAGAATAATGTAGTTGCTCTTGTCTACTTCTAAGGGTTTAACACTAAGACTTACCTGAGTGCTGGTGAATCTGCGGCTGCCTGACCTACTCAGGGTTCCGCCGCGGACGTTGCTGTCGGAAAGTTCCACGTCGCCGCCGCCGTCAACCGCGCGCCGTCGGGAGAGCTCCGACAATTCCGCTATCGGTTGCACCTGGGTCGAAATCGAAATTATTGGTGTTACTTACTGTTTTGTCTTCAATTTACGATTTACTTCATGTATCTGAAGGCTAGAAGCTCTACAACTACAACAGAACATTTCGTCGGTTAGAGCTCCGAGAATTCCGCTCGCGGTTACTAGTGGTCGGGATTATTTGTGTAGTTAACAGTTTTGACTTATCTAAAGCTTGCATTGGCTGGGTTAGAGTTTTATCACAAAGCCACGAGCACTAAAACAGAACATGCCATCAGGACAGCTACGACAATTTCGCTATCGGTAGCACTTAGTCTAGTGGAAACGATTGGTTTAGTGATGTACGGTTTTTTCCGGGCCTATATGCTTCAAGCAGAATTAGAGATTTATGATTATGAATATTTAATGCATCTAAGCCTTAATAATAATAATGCAAATTGTATCCTCGTAAAATAAAGTCGATCCCGTGAAAATTTTGTCAACTACCTGCTTCACTAGTTTACAGCTAATAATAATGGTACTCTAGACTAGACTTAGTTAAATGTTGAAATGAATTTTTGGTGATCATTACATAGAAGTCCCCTTAACACTTCTTTGGGAAACCAAAAAAAGTTGCAGTTTGGTAGACCTAGCCGAATTTTCTTTATCAATTTACCTACCACAAAAAAATCAAACAAACACGTAAGAGAATAATTATCAAATTAACAGAGGCCAAATTAATTTCAACTCTCAATTTAGAATGAATTGGAACTCGGCGGTCCAAATCGTGTCAATAGCAATCATGCACCGGAAATGCATTCGGATTTTCTTATTACTTACTTAGTGAGACATCAGCATCACACGTTACACATACCCGATTACCTGAATAAGCATGCCGGTCGAGCATGAAAGTGGTTAGTAAATACCGAACCGAAGCGGGGAAAGTTGCGTGTATGTCTACACGTGTTTTTTACATAAATTAATCGGGTGCTTGAACATCTAGTTGACTTTTCTATACCAAATTGAATTTATCGTAATTAGAGTTGATTACTAGCCAGTCGATAGATGGAGTCGATTCATGAGCAATTTAGCAAAATGTTCAAGAGAATATTTATTTACGAGGGTTCCCTGCTCAAACCCGATAAGTCGCCGTAAGAAAACAATGGAATTTGAATTTGTCATAGAACATTGAAAGTTCATAATTGTAACCATATTAAATTAATCCTATTACTTGTTAACATTATTTCTTATTTTTGTTTAAAAAGACGATCCTAACGGTGAAACATTTTATTCCTGATTTTCATTTTATTTTTATTTTGTATTCTTTCTGACGATCTCAATGTGACATTCTCTTATTTTGACATGTAAAATATGCTGTAATTTTATATTGAGAAATAAATGTCTATGTCTAAATTATCGAGTTTGAGGGAACCATGTCATTAATAATTATTAAAGATAGGTTTAACAGTTTTGATAGTGACTCAGGGAATTCATCGCCAAGAGAATGAATGGTTTATTAATACCTATTTAACCCAATATAGTTATTAGCTGTAAGATGCTAAATCATCGGAGAAATTAAAGTAATGAAAAAATCAACTGTAAATAACTGTAAGCAGCTCTAAATAAATTTCACTTGTATGTGAATCGTTTTAAACCTTTCGTACGTTTTACTGCATATAATAATTACTTTATATGTAAATGAAACTCGTCAATTTACATCGCAATATTAGCAATCTACTTATTTGAATTTTACGACGAAATAAATTTGTATCTTACTTACCTTTATGGTGACAAAATCTTGACTGCCTTTAATGAGGTCTATAACTTCCTCTCGACTTTTTCCTTCAACGTTGACCCCGTTTACTTCCAGAAGCCTGTCGCCAGGCAGCAGCCCAGATTCACTGGCTCCGGGGTATGATCCTGGCTCCGCTAGAATCACGGCTTTCTGTATCACTTTACTGATGATACCATTACCAATAGTACCATTACATCTGCTATCACCATTCGTCAACCCGTTTTCTTCGTGCCCATTCAATTCCTTACCGTCGCTGCTGAATACTCGTTCATGTATCACAGCGCGACGAAGACTAAATCCAAAATCATTTCTTGGAGCTTTCTGCCTCTGAATAGTCAACAGCCTTGGCTTGGGAAGTTGCAGTTGAGTTAACGGAGGCAGTGGTAAATAAACATCCTCGAAATTGCTGGTTCTTGACCACCGGTGAAACCCCTGCGACTCTCCTACTGGTGAGGTAGAAAATGGAGGAGTAGCAAACGACGAATTGGTTGTCGTATCTGTCAAAGAGTCAGCACTAGGAGATGTCGAAGTTACTCCTAAGTAACTGTTACCGTTTGTTTTCGGCAACTCGTCCATATCTTGGGTAGTGATAGACGGATTGTTTGCGTTATCCTTGTAATTGGTTTTGATTTGATTTTCAACGGGGCTATGAATGACCTTTTTGGTGAAGTTTTGTACATGCTGCATATCATCGCTGGAGGACGTGCTTTTTGACGGCGGAATGCCATACGAGATAACTTCATTTCGCTGTGTGTTACGCGCGAGCACGTTGGAGTCTTGGCCGTTGACATGATCAACGGTATCTGTTGTTGGCTGATTGCTCTCCTGGGAAATAGAACTAGTATTGCTAAGTCTTGGTCCTTTGAGGATTCCACGCTTTGGCGGTCTCGGGGGTATGGGAGGTAACACTTGCGGTTGTCGAGGGCTGCCGTTGGCATTATTCGGGTTGTTCAAGGAATTCAATGAAGTCTCTGAACTATCCGATTGTAAAACACCCTCTTTTCTATTCCACACATGAGTCTGCGGATATCCGGGGGAAAGGTGGTTATTTTCATCACTCAGATTGGAATTTGATCCCGAGGTAGGTATTAACGGGTAGTTAGAGTAATTGGAGTCTTGCTCGAGATGCGCGAACAATGAAGCTGTGTAGTCAGCTGTGATGCCAGAGGGAAGTTTCTCCTTTTCTTTGCGCCTCCCTCGCAGTTTGAGCGATCGTCGAACCTGCGAACAAAGTACATTTGTGTTAATGAATTTTCAACTGTAAAATATTGAAGGACAATGAAAATCTAACTAAAGAAGATGCTCAATGTGAGTTGTATAATGATCGAGTAGTTTATATTAATAAAAAAGAGATTGTTATCTATCAATCTATTGGCGAGTCACGTACTAATCATTCAAGCTGTATGAATGACATGAATTCATTCATGCTACAGCTGATATCATCTGAATAGTCGTTCACGTGTCGGTTTCACAAGGAAGAAGTAATTACAAACATTGTGTGCAGTCCGGAGAAATTACAAATTGGATTTATACAGATATAATTGACTTTCGGTTTCGCGCCGCAGACTTGCCGTATTGAATAGTGATGAAACCCGACAAGTTCCTGCTATTGCAAAAAGTCGCATTCCGAAGTGAACCACCGCGGCTCTTGTGATAAAAATACAACAAATAAATACCGGAATAAAATTTTCGTACTGTAATTGTTAATATTGCAGTCTGACTGCATTTTGAAAGCGATATATCTGAT
Source organism: Aethes cnicana (assembly GCA_963971205.1). Taxonomy (NCBI): domain Eukaryota; kingdom Metazoa; phylum Arthropoda; class Insecta; order Lepidoptera; family Tortricidae; genus Aethes; species Aethes cnicana. The sequence continues at coordinate 7,714,075 of OZ020292.1, forward strand.
GTAGCGTATAATTTACGACGCGTGTAAATAGTTTGCGCACTCGTAAAGGCTTGCGCCATTTCAAGTGTTGCGCTTGCGTTCAGTCAGGATTATTTGGAATTAATGCGACCTTTAACTGCATTCGTGGATAATTGGATTCATGCCTGAAAAGGCGCCGAAGAAATTAAAGGAATAGCGCGGAGATTACTTAGAATTAAAAGTTAATTGTTTACGCTCTAATAATTGCGTAGGTAAAACTATTAAAAACAGTGTCAGTAAAAGGAGAACAAACGCTGAAAATGGCAATCCGTTATTTACCAAACCGAGAAATCCCCTGTTGTGTGCACATATTAGAATAAATTTAAAGAAAATCACCAAAGCACTCAGAGCCCATTCAATCAATCTAACACGTTTCTTCTCAACGTCCAGTAGCTGCTCCATCTCCTACCCGTGATCCCGCCCGACCCGCTTGCACTGTACTGGGCTACTTTACTTTGTCGCAATGATAGAAATGTTTAGTTTTTAGCTAGACAATGGCACAATGGTGATTGTATCCTTTTATTTACTTACAGTAAACACCTTTACAGAATTCATCATCTCCGAATAGGTTGCAACTACCAACGTTAGTGAGAGTTAGATATTAAGTCATTGTCATTCATTATAATTGCAAAAATATTTGAATAATCATGAAACAATCTAATGAAATATGACACCAGTGCCTTTGTTTTAGCCTTTAATTTCATAAATCATCAATACCATTCAACTGTGGTGTGGATGACTTAACGAACAATAACGGTGAATCAGCAAAGTTAACTTTGACAATATTGGGAATTTTCCCGCGTCTTCATCTCTTGACAGAAGGGATGATTTCCGGGATAAATAACCAGGTGTCAAACTAGTAATTTGTAATCAAATTAGATAGGAATATATGATATATATGATAAGGAACAAACGTTTCCAAAAGTATTCCAACAGCTGGCGTGTTTCTTTATTGCTGTTGGGTGCAGGTCTGATTTAAAGGAAACACCGCAACTTATTTTTTATAAATGTACTGTATTCCACTTCCATACAATTTTAATATGAAAAAGCGCAAGCTCTCAGTTTGACAGCTTTCTTACAACTAAAAAAACTGAATCTAAAGCTACCGTGTTTTGTACGGTAACGTACAATTGCTAATGAAAGTTCATAGGCCTCCTCCATCCTTTGCCACCGTCGTTCGTCGCAACATCCCTCATTCATCAAGTAGTTTAAGGTTTTTTGAGGGCACTTCATTTATGAATTTATAATTTGATTTGAACTCGCATGAGAATGGGCTGGCCAATGGCAATGTCTGTCGTCGTACCAAAACGGTGGGCCGAAAAAGCCTCATACTGATTTCCACAATCTGGCTACCGTGGAGCAGATAGAGGAGATAGCGAGACTACTTGAACGCATTTCACGCAGATTGATGGGAGTTTTTCAGTTTTCAGTGTTTTCACATAACAGAGGAGAGTAGCGAAAAAGAGGGGAGACCTTTGCACAGCAGTGGGACATTAAATAGGCAGTAATTATAATATGATTGATTAGGATTATGTCGGGTAACATTTCTATCGGCCTCGATAAACGTGTTTGAGGCAAGTGTAGCGACGCGGCGACCGTGACGCTCTCCCGGAGTCTCTGTTTACGGACACCGTTAGCCCATGCCGTATTGTTTGCATGTGTATCTGGATGTCCTGAATACATCCATTAAAACGAGGACAAAGGTTCACGCTGATGTGGTCAGTGCGCTATTTTGGACTGCCCGCCTGTACCTATGATTCTTTTCAATTGTAAAATAAGGTACGTATATATTTTAGAGAATTTACGCAAAATAACTATGGGCAGAGATCCAAAACGTACTTTAGAGGTAGGTGAGGATACGATTGAAGTTGGTGATTAAAGAAAGTCTTGTGATAGAATAGAATCTCATAATCATCAAGCAGATGGGTTCATCTCATTGAGCTACATCCAGTGAAAATACAAGATTACAAATTCACAATAATTGCCGTCAAAACACAGAAAGTCCGTGAATTTGTTGCGATTTTTCTTACGCTTTACGAGATGACGAGTAATAGCGCTTTCCTTCCCACATGTGATGAATCCTGTTTGGATTTTTATGAAAAGCAAGCGTAAACAATGTTTGTAAAGTTAAAGTACAGAGTTCAGATGGAATGAGGTAGGAAGCAGACGAAATGGTTATGACAACGATAAAATCTACAAGCAATAACCTTACTCAAATCTTTAATGGAAACATCAACCTGAAGAAACCTGTGCTGTGTTTATGAGTAAAGCGATAACTGACGATTCACACAATACACTTTACGTACAATAGAACACTAGATAAAGCCGTTCTCATCGATAAATGATAAGGCATATCGGTATCGCTTGAATCTGTCACAATATTATGCATCAATAGATGGCATTATACTGATTGATCATAATAGCATAATGGGGTATTGGCATGCTTTTCTATCCGACAAGCGTGTAATTATGTCTGCGGAGAGGCATTCTGTCGTGCTTTTACTACACGAAGAGCAATGTCGACAAGAGCTGGTGTAGTTTCTATAATATCCATTTAATTTACTTAAATATAGCAGAAATATTCAACAACCTTTATCCTTGATTTTTTTTTCTTGTTTTGAAATTTTAATAAAAGATCCTTAACCAAATTTTGGTATTTCTGAAATGGCGTAAGCAGGACGAAAGAAAATAATAAAGTATTTAGTACTGGTTTTTTGGAAAGATTCTTTGAGTGAATAATTATATCATCCATGTATACCTAGTATAGGTAAACAATGAAACGGTTTTTGCGTAAGCCGCACTTTCTCATGACAACGATGGGGTGGAGTGGAAGATAAAGAAATCTAGCCACGCTGGCGGCATCGAAAACGGTATGTAACAATCAATCTTACCCTCGAACTGACCTATTACCCCCGAATCTAGGACGTCATAGTTTTACCTCTAAATGTTGGCATTATTCTGAAGGAATTGGGCAATGCTTTGGAACGCCTATTGAAAGCGGCTGTATGACCTATTGCAACAGATGGAACGTCTTTAAGCTGCTTGATATAAGCGATTGTATGTTCTAGTATCTTATACTTAAAATATAATCATCATCATCGTTTCAGCCGAAAGACGTCAACTGCTGGACATAGGCCTCCATTAGGTAGTATGAGTATTATTTGTAAACATTTCGAAAAAATAATAAATATTTAACTAAAAATTAAAAGTTTTATCCTAGCATTTATCATCGCGAATCCATTAATCATAATATTACAATACATCTCGCGCTCGCGTGAAACAAAATAAATAAGTGCAATATCGCAGATGTGATAAACGAATATGGCGAATAGAATGCATACTAAAGGTCTTTTAATATGACATTTTGACATTCATATAAGACGAAAATTAAACAAATACAAATTGATCAATATTTAAATATTTATGTAAGAACGAGTTTAAGTTAGATATAATATAAGACGTATTTAGTAATAGCTCCATCAAACAATCTAAACGTAATAAAAATTCTTAAAGCAGAATGGAATGCGAATACATATATTTATTCCACGTCAACGTCATTGATATAGGTGTCCAAGTCAGGTGAATGTAAATAAGAGATTGTATCGCGAGTCATGATCATGATCATAATAACTTTTATAAAAGCCTTGGTGGTATTTTAAAGAGTTTGGTCAATAGAAGGTTTCGTAGTTAGTTGCAATCAAATTGTGTAATATTATTGAATAAAATGCCACAAGCCATCTGTCGGACAGGTTGCTTGATCAATTGATCATATTATTTTTAGAAGAGGTGAAACACGAAAACCGACAACATAACAAATGAAGAAACCTGTAGATCTGGTTCTTATCGAACGAGTTCGTCCCTAACCACGGCCAACTTACCTGCCAATTTGTGTCTATTTTAATTCCATGCAAATCGCTCATAAAGCATCAGCCAAGTATGAATTTAGATCCAATTCAGAATCCACACGCTGGTTAACCGTTATACTATTACATTATGTATGAAGAAAAATCCGAGGACGGAATGAAAAAGGCGTGTCCAACGAAACCAGTTCACTTCGGCGATGTTCGTAGCCGTAAAGAACACGCGGAGTTTATCTCGCGTTGATTATGAGATTTACGTTACGAGATTGTTTTGAATACCGCCGGTGGGCGGTAATCTTGACCTTAACTTATGAGCGTGAACCCATAAAGAGAAAAAACTGCTTCAAAAAAATCTACGACGAAGTTTTCTAAATGTAGATGTATGTGGCGCCAAAAAGAGATAGATGATGGAGCAGTCGTGTTTTCGCTTGGAGACCCCGCTCCAAAAGAAGCGTCGGTAGACCACCAGCACGCTGTTCCGATGACATAGTGGCAGTCAGAGGACCTCTTTGGCAAAGAGTCTTATAACCGGGCTACTTGGAGAAAATCTGAAGAGGCGTATGCCCTACGGTGGGCGAGAATGCGCTGACGAAGAAGAAGAAGATGTATGCCTTCGTCGTTGTCTTCTTCGTTATCGACATGCACGACCTCTTGGAAATCCTTAGTGGAAGAGTTGGCAAGTTGTTTCTAGAAGTACAACCCTATCCTCCACATGTTACCGAAATAACTTAGAACACGATACAAAGGTAGATAGCAAGCAAGCAAGCAAGTCAACTGACAGATGATGAAGTTAATTATAGTGATGAAACTTTACATTTTATTAGAATTGGTTTTTGAACAGACCATGACTATCATAGCTAAGAAATCATTAAGTGGAATTGTTACTGTACTTCAGTATATCGTAGATGACTATTTAGTCACAGAAAATTCAAAGAAAATCAAAATTGACTAGTACTGTCTGCAACGAAAATGATTGTCAATAAAGGAAATCTTTTAAAGGTCAAATAAAGAAGTCAAAGAAGGCAAATTTTACCCAAAAATTGGCTTTAGATAGAGTAGCATCTCCTTTAAAGGAAATATTCTGAAGAGAAGAGATTACTTTAGAGAGAGAAGTATGGTTATAGACTTATAATACTCTACTCCTTGCATACTCCTTGTATCACTTTAGTTTGTGTAATTAATTATGAATGTTATTATTATTAAGAAATTACCTCTTCCAGCCTCAACGGCTCTTCGAGGCCCGCCGCTATACGCTCCCTCTTCTCTCGTTCTTTTCGCTCTTTCTTTTCCTTCTTCCTTCTTTCCTTGTCTCCGTCGCGCTCCTCGCAGCCGCCTGTGTCGCCGGCGAGGACGGTCGACTTTTTCATGAAATTGAACATGGCGACCGGGGCCTGGAAAGAAGAAAACATGTTTTTAAACATAACACAGATAAATATGATTTGCGACATTCAGGTAGTCTCACCACGCTCCTGCAACAGCGATATGCATATGTAGGTACATTATTTACATGAACCAAACTGCAAACGAACGGAACAAAGCCTTGAACATGTCATGTGTAAGTCGCTGTCGTAAATTATTTCGGCCCGAACAATACGCCGTGTAATGATGAACTGGTGCTGAACGACCGTACCATAAAACTGATGGACGCTTGCTATATTCCTTTGAGGTGTATTCATATCAAATATTGTGGTTGATTTTATAATCCAGTCTGTTTTCTATACAATTTGGCCGTAGCGCGTGCTACTAACCAAAGAGGCCTGCTAATGATTAAAGAATATCAACAATGATATAATAAGTAAGTACAATAATTACAGGTGCCGACGATTATTTTATTTGACAATTCATTGTCATGTTGTACTCAAATGATATGCCGATGGACGAATACCCTTGCACCAGTAGACAGGTTAAAAGTCTTGTTAGATCAAATGACAGCTAGTTAGTGTACCGGGAAAAAACGGATATTTTGATTTTGAAAAATTAACCGTTAATTCCCTTCTGAATATTTATTTATATTTATTTTCTAATACATGCTTATAGCCGTGGCAACCTATATTTATATTGCGAATTTACGTCCCTTTGAACAAAGTGTTGTTTGTGTGTGGCTTCTAAAATGTTTTACAAACTTCTCAATTGGCTAAATAAATTACTTCCAAGTTTCAACTCCAAAATTATTATTCCACCGTAGCCTAATCGAGGTGTGAGTGTGACATGTCATGACAGCATTGCTGAACCGTTATCGGTTAGATGCGATTCTCAACTAACTGTCGACACATTCTGCGATTGTGTGACTTGAATTAAACCCGAATAAAAGCTCGGACAGGCAGGAGGCGACAATCGTGTTCCAAATAAGAAGAGAAGAGGTTACGCATTGTCATGTCGTCAATGTAAAGAAATTTGCTGTTAGACGCATCAAGCCAGATAGAGTAGAATTGTACATACATTCCGATTCTTTGGTAGTCAAATTTGCTTCAATCAAAGTCAAAAATCAAAACCTAGAACTTACCATAAAAAACTGTGACATCAAGCGATTATCTTCCGATACTATCATAAATTCAGCGAATCGGCACCTTTCAATAGTTAGCCAAAAAATGATTCACGTCTTAATCAATAATACAATTTACAATACGTGAAAAAGAAACTACTACACTACTGTAGAAGGTAGTCGCGATTGGCTATCGTAAATCGTATAACCATTAACATTCAAGACCTACCAACATGACTTCACAAATCTATGAAAAGACTACAGAAACAAACATTCATTCAATCGAGCCGTGACATGTTTAATAATTGAGAGAATATATATTACGGTCACTGGGCATTGGCCTGAATGACAGGCGTTCCAGACAAGGCGACGCCGCATGCATTTGATGAGCTTAGAGGTTTCTATTACTGTATTTGTATCAAGCAAATCCTAATGGCACTCGGAAGTGTTTCTTTATGCAAAGACCTTCCTTCCGTGCCTGGACTCATGGACTGATATTATGATGAGAACATAGACATATATAATACTTCGTAAGTATAAAAATCATTGGATGAGAAAGTATTCTGTTTGTCTGTGCGGAGATAGTGAATAAGAATAACCCTGAAAAGGACGCGTTAGCCCGGAATAAATCTCTTCAAAGGAAGAAAGTGGGGTTGAATTATATTGCGATTCCACACGGACAAAGTTTAGCACTAAAACTCAAAAAAAAAAAAACTGTTTTCGAGACTGTGTACAAGAACAAAAGCGAAGCCGCGGGCAAAAACTAGATTGAGTTGCGATACATAAATAATTTTATAGCCCACCCAAGAGATCACAAGAAACACATATGGCAAATAAGGCACTTAAGAACACTATAAAACGTAGATCATAAGGACAAGTCGATTAAATCCTGTCTTACAAAAACTGCAACATTTAATCGACTAAATGATTCCATTAATGGAATTAAACTAACGTAAGTAACGTAACCTTTTCCAGCTCTGCGGCTTGGACATCAATCAAAACATGGTCATAAATGGAAGCCAGTCAGATAAAATATACTTCAAAATTAAAATAGATGTGAGATAATTATAGAACACGGAAAGTATTTAAAAAAAGCAAATAGTTAAAGTATTTGTAATTGAAAGACCAAATCTTTTTTTTTTGATAAATGGAGTGCGCGCAAATACCTACTGCAACTACAGATGCGAAAAGGAATAATCAAATAAAGCAAGGGGTAATAGAGGAGACTTAAACGCTAACAGATACAATATCCCCATATTAGTCAACGCATCACTTTCTTTAACTGGCTTGTCAGTATGTCTGTGAACTTAGCATATCAATTTCGGGCATCTCACAATCTGATGACAGTTCTAGTAGCATCCCCAATAGTTCTACAGTTCTTGATAGTTATTTTTCATAGTTCTGCTCATTTTCGAAAAATAACGGAACTTTAAAAAATGAGATGCTAACTTCGCGTACCGAAAGTTAGCATCTCAAGAATTTTCGAGTTTTCTCTGCAGTTCTAGTAGCATCCCCAATAGTTCTACAGCCCTCGATAGTTATCTTGAATAGTTCTGCCCGTTTTCGAAAATTAGCGGAAATTTAAAAAATGAGATGCTAACTTCACACTCGGAAACCTAGCATCTCAAGAGTTTTTGAGTTTTTTCGACAGTTCTAGTAGCATCCCCAATAGTTCTACAGTTCTTGATACTTATTTTCCATAGTTCTGCTCATTTTCGAAAAATAACGAACTTTAAAAAATGAGATGCTAACTTCGCGAACCGAAAGTTAGCATCTCAAGAATTTTCGAGTTTTCTGTGCAGTTCTAGTAGCATCCCCAATAGTTCTACAGCCTTCGATAGTTATCTTGAATAGTTCTGCCCGTTTTCGAAAATTAGCGGAAATTTAAAAAATTAGATGCTAACTTCACACTCGGAAACCTAGCATCTCAAGAGTTTTTGAGTTTGTTCGACAGTTCTAGTAGCATCCCCAATAGTTCTACAGTTCCTGATAGTTATTTTCCATAGTTCTGCTCATTTTCGAAAAATAGCGGAAATTTTAAAAATGAGATGCCAACTTCACAATCGTAAACCTAGCATCTCAAGAGTTTTTGAGTTTTTTCGACAGTTCTCGTTGCATCCCCAATAGTTCTACAGTTCCTGATAGTAATTTTCCATAGTTCTGCTCATTTTCGAAAAATACCGGATATTTTAAAAATGAGATGCCAACTTCACAATCGTAAACCTAGCATCTCAAGAATTTTCGAGTTTTCTCTACAGTTCTCGTTGCATCCCCATTAGTTCTACAGTTCCTGATAGTTATTTTCCATAGTTCTGCTCATTTTCGAAAAATAGCGGAAATTTTAAAAATGAGATGCCAACTTCACAATCGTAAACCTAGCATCTCAAGAGTTTTTGAGTTTTTTCGACAGTTCTCGTTGCATCCCCAATAGTTCTACAGTTCCTGATAGTTATTTTCCATAGTTCTGCTCATTTTCGAAAAATAGCGGAAATTTTAAAAATGAGATGCCAACTTCACAATCGTAAACCTAGCATCTCACGAGTTTTTGAGTTTTTTCGACAGTTCTCGTTGCATCGCCAATAGTTCTACAGTTCCTGACAGTTATTTTCCATAGTTCTGCTCATTTTCGAAAAATAGCGGAAATTTTAAAGATGAGATGCCAACTTCACATTCGTAAACCTAGCATCTCAAGAGTTTTTGAGTTTTTTCGACAGTTCTCGTTGCATCCCCAATAGTTCTACAGTTCTTGATAGTTATTTTCCATAGTTCTGTTCATTTTCGAAAAATAACGAACTTTAAAAAAACAGATGCGTACTTCGCGTACCAAAAGTTAGCATCTCAGGAATTTTAGAGTTTTCTCTACAGTTCTAGTAGCATCCCCAATAGTTCTACAGTTCTTGATAGTTATTTTTCATAGTTCTGCTCATTTTCGAAAAATAGCGGTAATTTTAAAAATGAGATGCCAACTTCACAATCGTAAACCTAGCATCTCAAGAGTTTTTGAGTTTTTTCGATAGTTCTTGTTGCATCCCCAATAGTTCTACAGTTCCTGATAGTTATTTTCCATAGTTCTGCTCATTTTCGAAAAATAGCGGAAATTTTAAAAATGAGATGCCAACTTCACAATCGTAAACCTAGCATCTCAAGAGTTTTTGAGTTTTTTCGACAGTTCTCGTTGCATCCCCAATAGTTCTACAGTTCTTGATAGTTATTTTCCATAGTTCTGTTCATTTTCGAAAAATAACGAACTTTAAAAAAACAGATGCTTACTTCGCGTACCAAAAGTTAGCATCTCAGGAATTTTCGAGTTTTCTCTACAGTTCTCGTTGCATCCCCATTAGTTCTACAGTTCCTGATAGTTATTTTCCATAGTTCTGCTCATTTTCGAAAAATAGCGGAAATTTTAAAAATGAGATGCCAACTTCACAATCGTAAACCTAGCATCTTAAGAGTTTTTGAGTTTTTTCGACAGTTCTCGTTGCATCCCCAATAGTTCTACAGTTCTTGATAGTTATTTTCCATAGTCCTGCTCATTTTCGAAAAATAGCGGAAATTTTAAAAATGAGATGCCAACTTCACAATCGTAAACCTAGCATCTCAAGAGTTTTTGAGTTTTTTCGACAGTTCTCGTTGCATCCCCAATAGTTCTACAGTTCCTGATAGTTATTTTCCATAGTCCTGCTCATTTTCGAAAAATAGCGGAAATTTTAAAAATGAGATGCCAACTTCATTTTCGAGTATTTGGAAAGAAATATGTTCGAAAACACATAGTTCTGCCCCAGCAAGAGTTCCAGCTAGAAAACAATAAAAATCGTGATTTTCACATTTTCATAATAGGAAGGGTGGTATTTTTCAATAATTCTCATTTGCATCTCAGCAGATTTGGATAGATACGCCGTCAACACTATTACAATAACTATCTTCTCTATTCTAAAACTATGTTTGTATTATAAATACCTACACACGAATGCTATCTACATCTGTTTCAGCAGTTTTAGCGATCAGTGGCCACAGTTCTAGTAGCATCTCCAGCAGTTATACCGTTCTTGATATTCATATGCACATTAGGTATACCATACTTATAGGTGTGAATATTTTTGAATAAACAAGAGAACGACCAAATTTTTATGAGATGCTAACTTCACACAACGTAAGCTAGCATCTCAACAGTTTTCGAGTGTTTTGCACGAAATACGTTCGAAACCACATAGTTCTCGTAGAGACGAGAACACTCAGCAAGAGTTCCAGTTAGAAAATAATAAAAAACGTGACATTCACATTTCTGTACACTGAAAAAATACTGTGATTGATTTTACAAAAGTTTTACTAAAGCTTACTAAATTTTTAGGTTGATTTGGGACCTACACACTAAATTTGTTGATTTTACTAAACATGTACAGGTTGATATTTACAAAATCAGTTTAGTATAATAAACATGTTTGTCAAGTATTTTTTATTGCATATTTTGTATCTACTGTAGTCATATTTAGCAAATCAAAAATATATATCTAGCAAAAGAGGTACATTGATAATACTGAAAACTTAAGTATATTTTACAGACTTCACATTGTACTCTTGACTGAATTGATTTTGTAAATTCACCGATATGTTTTGTGGGTTTTACTAAATCCACTGCCGTACCGTGTACAATTGTATTATTGTAATTTTAAAAAGTTTCATTGGTATTTTTTACAAAGGTATCTTTCGTACATTTTAGTGAAAAGAATTGGTACGATTTACAAAACTTCCTGCTGTATTATCGATGAAATTAGTTTCATAATCACTAATAGATTCATTAAGTAGTTTGGACATGTATAGCTCTTGCATATATCACTAAATAGATTATTTAGGTTTTGCTACTTCTCTATGGTCAGTCTTACTGACACAAATTTAGTGCAGTTTACTTAATGACTTTCGTAAAGTTTACGATAAGTTTTACGATACCAAGGGTGGTATTTTTAATTATTTTTTAAATCGTAGTTACTATACTTCTTTGGTTGTTTTTAATATCTAATTTGAGTAAAATTTAGCTAACAGCTTCTGTAATTTTTACTATAGGAATTGTTGTATTGTTCACTAAACGGCTTTTGTATGTTTTACTGTACTGAGGATTGTTTTTTTGATGAAAAAAAATAGTGGCAGTTACTTCATTCTTTGTTATACTTACTAACCCACTTTAATATCGCTTACATACTTTACTTCCATGTATGCAACTAAACAACTTTCATATGTAAAAAAAACATTTGGTACACTAAACGGCTTTTGTATGTTTTACTGCACCAAGGATTGTACTTTTTTAGTAGCTGTTACTATATCATTTTAGTTGTTTTTCATACCTAATTTATTAAAATTTATCTAACAGCTTCCTGTAATTTTTACTTTATCAAGTATTGTACTATCAACTTCATTGTTTGTTGTATTTACTACCTCTTTAGAATACATATAATACGCCCTTACGTGAATTCCATTAAACAGCTTTCGTATGTCCTTCTAAAGCTAGTATTGTTCCTACTGTTCACTTCATGATGTTTGCAAGTTTTCTTTAGTGTGATTAATAAATGACTCTATTATGTATCATGGTAAATATACGATATAACAAATTTGTTGATAATTATAAAGTTATAGTTTTCTCTTAATTCACCTGTCTTCATTTGAAACGTAATACAAGCACTTGTAAATAGCACAAAAGTAAATGAGAAAACTTTATAAAATTAATCAAGTAAACAGTAGAAACAATACTGGCTTTAGTTGGGCATACAAAAGCAGCTTAGTGGAATGCACATTCCATATTTTACTAAATAAAAAAAAAGTAGGTAATTATTACAAAGAGTGAAGTTGATAATACAATGTTTCTTACACTAAAAAATATGAACAGAACGGTTCATTTTCATAATAAGTAGAGTAGAATAGTTTTCATTTACACCTTGAACCATTTACCCATATAAAACTAATGATGTACTTACTAATTATCTACAGATAAAACATACAAACGCTGCTTATATTACACAAGAGTATTCAAGACCTTGAAAATTCAAGTAGGTACAACAAATGTACTAAGAACACAAGCAATAAATTATTCAAGCGCGATGAGAATACGATTCGAGTTTAGTTAGCAATATGAAAAGACGTGATCTTATGACCAAACTTTACAAAATCAACTATGATTAAGAATAATCCAGAAGACATTTTGTGTTGAAATGCAAAGATAATAATTTTAGCCAGGAAATATCACCTGGTTAAAATTATTATCTTATTCTGGATCTTATTATTCTTATTCTGGATTATTCTATACATATACTGCTGATGTTCTTACTACATTTGTTGTACCTACTTGAATTTTCGAGGTCTGAAATATTACATTAGTACTGTTTTGCCACCACTACTTTTTTTTGAAACCTGTTTTAATCGAGCCTGGATAACATACCTACGTACTATTTTGTAAAAGAAACTAACTCAAATATTAAGATTGGTCGAGACAAAAAAAAAACAAATTTATAATAAAAATCAATTTTTATTTACATTTAAGACAAACTTAATTACTTAACCCAAGTTATTTAACATTAACTTAATTATCATAAAGATAAGTATTTATTCTCCTCACAGAAAACTGAAATATGGTACCTACTGGATAGAAGTCATAGAAGTTGAAGCTGGGGCTCTATTCGAAGTGTTAAATAGGGACAGGAAGATTCCCTATCGCTGCCCTCACGCGTCGCGGCGTTGCAACCGAACTTTAAGCACCTAGAATTAAAGTTCAACTAGAGCGCGTGGCGCGTGAGCGCAGCGATAGGGAATCCCCCTGTCCCTATTTAACACTTCGAATAGAGCCCCCGGTCGCTGGATGTTTGACTGTGTATGTTAATGAAGACAGGAAACATATTTTACGTCACCCATGGCCGTAAAGTGTGATTTTCTGCCCGCTACGCGGAAAGAAAATCTCACTTTCTGGCCAAGGTAAGACGTAAAACTTTTGACAAACCACGGGCGGTAATTCGTAAAGCCCCAGATCGCATATTTATGGCCCTCACCTTCGGTTCGGGTCACAAACACCTGCGATCTGGGACATTAACGAATTCACCACCCTAGGTCTGTAATGTACTATAAGAAAGTGAGAAAGTGATATTGTTTAGACATTTAATAATTTGCTTCTTCAAATAGAAAAGTATTTATGTCATCATATAACAGTGATTATGCACAGATTTCTCTGAAGAAAATAAAATCCTTGGAAATACTAATCTTCAAGAGAACAACTTGAAAAAAATACAATTTCTGCAAAAAATAACATAAGTATGAGGAAATATGGTATTTCTTCGTGGATTTTTTGGAACCGCTTTTGCAGGTTTCGTCCTGAATTTTAAATTTAAAAAACAATACAAAAAAGCATGGCTGTTTTTTTACTGTACATACATAGATTCATGTAGGTATTATGATCTTGACAGACGCATTCCCTCAAAAGAAAATAAAGAACACCCATATGAATGATTAATGATCGTAACGAAATAACATAAATAGCTTTGGGGGTTTTAAGATGAGTTGCTATTTCAGTGGGTATCCGCAAATGCAAGTATCATTCGCAACGAGCTCCACGGTAAGTAAATTAATACCTTATTTGTAACCCCTGACTATTAGAATATTCCAAAGTTTAAGGTCATTTCGTCGTCATCTAGTTGGTCACAATGTTTCGACATTAAACATAACTTCGGTAATTCCTCCGAAGCCTAGAAAATGTAGTCTCTGATTTCTGAAATAAATAAAACAAAATATAATTGTAAAGCCTATTTTTTTTTTCTCACGCACCTGGAACCATGGAACCTTAACCCTTTAATGCCCAAGATTGTTTTTTTGGAATAAGGAAGTTTTTTGTCAAAAACCAGTTTATTGGGTGTATTTCTAAACAACAATGCGAATTAGAGGGCTAAAAAATAACTCGTTACACTACCTTCCACAGGATTTTCGTCAAGTAGATTTAATTCCCTTGATTTAAGGTTTTTGAAAAGTGGTAGAGCCTTTTCCACAAACACGGGCCACTTTTTTAAAAGGTTCAGCCCACAATTGGGATGCATGACGTCAAAGTCAGTTTCAATCTGAAAATAAGTAAGTCGTATTAGGCACGTATCATCCAACTGAATAGATACGATATCTAAACTAACATGAAAATACTACCTGTGTTGTATAAGACATAATATCGTCACTAGGTACTTAAAGTTACTTATATAATAACTAGCTTCTGCCCGCGACTTCGTCCGCGTGGAATTCGGTTACAGCTTTCCCGTAAGCCGTGGTGGCCTAGTGGTTCGACCTACCGCCTCTCATGCCGAGGGTCTGGGGTTCGATTCCGGCTCGCACCTCTAAGTTTACTTATATGCGAAATTGAATTTGAATTTACCATGAGCTTTTCGGTGAAGGAAAACATCGTGAGGAAACCTGCACGCATCTGCGAAGTAATTCAAAGATGTGTGTGAAGTCCCCAATCCGCACTGGGCCCGCGTGGGGACTATAGCCCAAACCCTCTCGTGATGAGAGGAGGCCTTTGCCCAGCAGTGGGACGCAAATAGGCTGAAGTAGTAGTAGTAGTAGTTTCCCGTAGGAAATACGTGTTTTTTCGGGATAAAAAGTAGCCTATATGTTGACCCGTGTTATAATCTACCCCCATGGCAAATTTTGTTGCAATCCGATCAGTAGTTTTTGAGTTAAACCCGGACATACATACATACGGTCACGTGACTTCAACAAGACTTCACTACATAGTATAAAATAAAGTCGCTTTCCTTTCTGTCTGTCCCTATGTATGCTTAGATCTTTAAAACTACGCAACGGACTTTGATGCGACTTTTTTAATAGATAGAGTGAATCAAGAGGAAGGTTTATATGTTCATACAAACCGCATTCCAAGCGGACGAAGTCGCGGGCAGAAGCTAGTATTATTATAATAAAATATAATAATATGATTAAAAAATATATATAGAGTCAATCGTTAGCCTGGCTAAAACTCGAGAACTGCTGGACCGATTTGGCTGATTCATTTGTTGTCTTATTCTCTTTGATTCAGGGACGGTTTGTTTAGAAAAAAAAACGGGAAAATTCTAAAGCAACAGCTAAAAAAAGAAAAATGACTTCGTATGGGAATCGCTTTTGTGGTGCTACGAAGTTCACCGGGTCAACTTGTACGAAAAAAAGTTAAAACGTACCAGTTTATAGGCTAGGCTTGATTTTAAACTTGGCCATTCAGAGATTATATCATGTATCGTGTGATCATGACAAGCTAAGTATTTCATTCTATAATCTCTTGTCTTGTCCCACTTCTCCATAATTTCAATAAAGGGTTCCATGTTATATTTGAGCCATAATTGGTGTTCTTCGGCCTCTTCTGGTGTGAGTGATGTGACAGTGTTACTGCATCCTAATTTTAGAAACAAAAATTATATCAGAAACCTGCCATACATAAAAGCAAACTCAAAAAATTTAACGTATCTTTGCAAAAGTGATTTCTTTTTGTTTTGAAACTACAACTTAACAACAACAATATGAATAAAACCTCCTTCAAAATTCTGAAAACAAATTCCATACACGTGTCACGTAGTCAGTTTACATAGGTCCTAAATAATAATCTATGCATACCTTCTGTGTCTTCTTTAGCAATTGGTGATTTGGCAATTGACGTTTTCCTCAATACACGTCTTTGATTGTGGTACCTATCAACCAACTTGCCTCTAGCCGGAATATACCTATGATTTCGCCGAATATTTCCGACTCGGAACATAGTATGTCTCCTAAAATTAATATAAGCACCAAGTTATTTTTATCTACTCACTGCCGCATTCTGATATAGGTGAGTGGGTATGGCCGCAAAAATTGTACCATAATACACTACTACACTTGTACATAATACTCATAACGCACTAAAGTAAAATTCGAGAAAAAGTAACACACGTGAAATTTGAAAGACCATAAATTTCACGTGGAGCTTTATTTTTTTTAGATATTTTTTCAAATGTACAAATTTTGGCGGCTATCGCCACGTACCTATTTATATAATTTTTCATGCAATAATCTATCTACAAGCTTTTTTCTAGAATACTGCAATATTTTACTACACACTACTTTATCACATAAGTGGGTATTTTTAGGAGAATGGCACGGAAAATTAGAATTAGTACCATATACAGGGTCAAGCAAAACGTTGTGACGATATTTTACCCACATAATTGGCTATCGATTCTAAGTAAATTGTATAAGTTTTTAATTTTTTCGAGTTGCTAACAAAGAAATATTACTTATGTATGGGATTGGTGGTGTGAGCGACGCCTAAATCCCATACAAAATCATTTTTTTTACCAACTCAAAAAAATTTAAAACCTATTAAATGTGCTTAGAATTGATAGCCGATTCTGTGGGAAAAATATCGTCACGTTTCGCTGGACCCTATATATTTTTTTGTTATTGGTGTTACCATGATTTTGCCAGTGTCATGTCGATATGAATTTATAATAAGTAATCAATTCGCACGCAAGAAAGTTTTTCGAGAATTATTGCTTTTTCTTGTATGTTGTATTGTATTAAATAATATGGTTAGTTACACTAAAAATTGTTAGTTAAGGCAAGAATAGAGTTAATTACTTAAATACAACACTCACAGAATGAACCATATTATATAAGTATAGGGTTCCGAAGTTGACGATGCCTACAGTACCTTTCTTAGACTTATTTAGCAACCCGCCCGACGCCCCTGCCGCTCGAGAAAAATCATTGGTTTTTTAATCATTTCATAAGTCGACTAATTACTCGTAAATTTATACAGCCTACTTAGCTTTGATAGTTTTCCTTTCAACTACGTTATATATGCCACAACCGTGATTTTTTTCAGCTATCCAAATACCACCATTTAGCTGGCAGGGGGGGGGGGGACACGTGACTCTTACAAAAAAAAGGACTTTAAAGCTTAATATTTCACAAACGCATCACTTAATCGAAAAATGGTTTTAACAAACCTACAATATTTTTTAAGACCTATTCAACGATATGCCACACCATGGGGTACGCAAGAAAAAAAAATTACATCCCCACTTTACCAGTAGGGGAGGTACCCTATAAAAAAATATATTTCAAAATTTTATTGTACCACTTTGTCAGCGTAACTAATATATATATTTATGTCAAATTGCAGCTTTCTAGAACTAATCATCTTCGAGCAATAGTGCGGACAGACGGACGGACGGACGGACGGACGGACGGACGGACATGGCGAAACTATAAGGGTTCCTTGTGGACTTCGGAACCCTAAAAATCATAGGTAAACTGAAAAAAAAAGGATGTTTTACCTAATTTGTAGCGTGTAAAAAGGGGATCTCCCCTTTAGGCGGCATTTGCCATCTGGCAAATGCCGCCTAGAGTGTGGAAAATATCATATCGGTTTCACTGCACTATTACCTACCTAAACTTAATTTTGAAAATTGCGTACTTAGTTTACGTAATTAGTTTTGTAAGTATTTGTTCGTAACGAAAGTTTGCTTATTATTAATTTACTTACTTAACACAACGCAACTAGTTCGGCTAATCCTTTTTTTTTCAGTGTATACCTAGGTACTTATTGTACCTATTTTTCAATTGTGTTTGACCGCGCAGTCCATAGTAGGTACACGAAAATAAACACAGTACTTACTTATCACTAAAATAACTTAGCTATCCGGTCAAACACCTACCTACTTAACTAGAAATTCTAAATTTACCATTGACTATGTGATTAAAATATTATTATTTTATTTTCATATATGAAAATGTAAACTAAATATAAGACTTTAATTCTAATTCTAATGTAATATTACATAAATACATAGAAATAATTGACATGTAACCGAATGTTGCCAATAAATTTATCTTATCTTATCTTAGAAATCATTTCAACTTTTTCTACTGGTTATTCGGCAACATGATAAAAATTTACTTAGTAGGTGTATATGGATAGCGAAATTACTAAAAAATTGACTTACCTTCGAACGCCTTAACAGTTGTCGGAGACAACCCCCATTCTGCCAAATAATGTAGACCTAGAATCAGGTCATTTTCTTCTAACTCTTCCATGTCTGACTCATGTGTTAGTCGGGATCCAGATCCCTCCAAATAGTTATGAAATAAACAAGTACAATACGTCCAACCAGTATCCCCGCCAGCCGCTTGCGCACTGAACTGAAGCGGCGCAGGCGGCGGCGGGCGGCGAGGGTCCTATTTCTTATTTCTCTCGCACCCCACATTGTGACAGAATGGAGTGAAAGAGACGGGACCATTTCGAAGAATCTTGCGTACTTACAAAACAAACAGGGTAGATTTTACCTTTCTGCATTGTTAATTTAACCAAATTTAACGTGACCTGAGACCTCTTTGGTGACGTTGCTTTGGGTTTAAGTGCTTGTTGAGAGCATTTGGTTTCGTGTCAATTTGTGTTTAGAGGAATAGGTACCTATACCTTCCCACTACCTGCTTAACTTAGGTATCCATTCTATAGGAACTAAGTAATATTATAAATGCGAAAGTTTAGTCTAATTGGAGTCCCGGGGAATGAAATGGGCTACTTTTTATCCCGGATAAACGCATATTTCCCGCGGGAACGGGATAGCCGTATTGAAATAAATATAATTAAATTAAACCTCTATTTGGGGAGCAACCAACAGTATTGAAAAGGCTATTGAGCGTAACAGAGGCTCGAAGGTGTTTGCCAAAGATCTGTCTATTGGCCAAAGCCAATTGACAAAGCTGAAGACCGAAGACGGCAGGATCGTTTCATCCAAACCGGAGCTGTTGGGAGAAGTCGAGAAGTTCTATGGGCAGTTATACACGACAATCCGAACACCCGTTGCTGATCTGGCTAAAGACCCTATAGCTAGATTAACCCGACACTATACCGAAGATATCCCGGACGTCAGCCTGTACGAGATTAGTATGGCTCTCAAACAGCTTAAGAACGGCAAAGCCCCCGGTGATGACGGAATTACAGCTGAACTCCTGAAGGCGGGTGGTAAACCAGTCCTTAAGGCCCTTCAGACGCTGTTTAATTCCGTCATCCATGAAGGGAGAACGCCGCGAGCATGGAACAGAAGTGTGGTGGTGCTCTTCTTCAAAAAAGGTGATAACACCTTGCTGAAGAATTATAGACCCATTTCACTTCTGAGCCATGTTTACAAGCTGTTTTCGAGAGTCATTACGAACCGTCTCGCGCGCAGGTTTGACGAATTCCAGCCTCCCGAACAAGCCGGTTTCCGAAAGGGCTATAGTACCGTAGACCACATACATGCGTTGCGGCAGGTTATACAGAAGACCGAAGAGTATAACCTCCCTCTTTGCCTTGCATTTGTGGATTACGAGAAAGCCTTCGATTCGATCGAGACTTGGGCTGTGTGAGTCTCTCCAGAGGTGCCAAGTTGACTACCGGTACATCGAAGTGTTGAAGTGTTTGTACGAAAACGCCACCATGTCCGTCCGACTTCAGGACCAGACCACGAAGCCTATTCCACTGCAGCGGGGAGTCAGACAAGGAGACGTGATCTCTCCGAAGCTGTTCACCGCTGCATTGGAGGATGCTTTTAAGGTGCTGGACTGGAAAGGTCGAGGCATCAATGTTAATGGCGAGTACATCTCTCACCTTCGGTTTGCCGACGATATTGTAGTCATGGCTGAGACCATGGAAGACCTCAGTACTATGCTCGCTGACCTCAGCAGAGTTTCCGATCGAGTTGGTCTTAAAATGAACATGGACAAGACGAAAATCATGTCTAATGTCCATGTTGTACCAACTCCCGTAATAATCGGAGGCTCTGCGCTCGAACTTGTTGACCATTATGTATACCTGGGACAAACAGTCCAGTTAGGTAGGTCCAACTTCGAGAAAGAGGCCAATCGTCGAATCCGATTCGGCTGGGCAGCGTTCGGGAAGCTTCGCAGTGTCTTTTCGTCCAAATTACCGCAGTGTCTCAAGTCGAAAGTCTTCGACCAGTGTGTGTTGCCAGTGATGACTTATGGTTCCGAGACGTGGGCGCTTACGATGGGCCTGATAAGAAGGCTCAAAATCACTCAGAGGGCAATGGAGAGGGCTATGCTCGGGGTTTCTCTGCGTGATAGAATCAGAAATGAGGATATCCGTAGTAGAACTGGGGTCACCGACATAGCCCGAAGAATTGCGAGCCTTAAGTGGGAGTGGGCGGGGCACATTGCTCGCAGGACTGATGGCCGATGGGGCCGGAAAGTTCTCGAGTGGCGCCCGCGAACCGGGAGACGAGCTGTCGGTAGGCCTCCAACAAGATGGAGTGACGACCTCGTGAAGGTCGCGGGAAACCGGTGGAAGCAAGTAGCACAGGACCGGTCTGAGTGGCGAGCCTTGGGGGAGGCTTATGTCCAGCAGTGGACGTCTTTTGGCTGAAATGATGATGATGATGATGATGATTTGGGAAGCAACACGATTGAATAGGCAGTATCAAAAGTTTACTGTGCCGAAATTGAACTTTAAAGGCTACATTTAAAGTTCAATTTCAGTGTCATCACGTTTTGGCGTTCTCTACTTATTATTATTATTAGTTTAATATGTACTTACAGTTGCATACACAACTTTATCTAAGTACCTACACTAATTTTATAAATCGTTTCACATTCGAATTTCAAAAAGCATAGACTAAATAGGTACCTATACATACTTAAATATAGGGCCGACATTTTAATTTGGAAAAACTTTCGTTGTCTGCCTGAAGAATACATTTGGGCATTGCTCGAAGATGTCGAATTCGATGGTCTAATCTAATAATACCTACAGCATTTAGAGATAAGAAATCTGTTCTAACTAAACGGTTTATCTTAATGCTGGTCATAATTTGCGGTTTTTGACCGCATCATAGAGAGGGATTATGATTTGAGTGTAGATAAACCGCATTAGAGGTCTTGTGGTTTCTTAATAAGAAATCATGAGATTTCGTTTCCACTGTAAAATACAGTAGGTAAGGGACGCGTGGGTATTGATGATTTGGTATATGGCGCTGCTGACTACTTGATACAAAACTTTGATAATATAAATCTAAACAATACATTTATGAATCCAATTTGAAATGTTAATTTGAAAATAAAAAATCAGTCTCGAGTAGGTTCAAGAAAAAGTTATTTTGCCCACTTAACATCGATTTCGAGTAATGATGTAATAAATGAAGACCATTGAAGGAGGTCATTAAGTAGGTAGGTAGGTACTTTTGACGTGATATCTGATAACGTCTTATAAATTGACGAACGCCGGCTGCGCCACCGAAAAACAAATAAGTTGTCTATAAAGTCGGTTTACTGAATAAGGTCGGTCTATCACGTAAAATTATCGTCCGTAAGCCGACTTTATATATAACCGAGTTTTTTATACCTACCCGTTAATAAACACAAAACTCGGGACTTAATCGCGTAAAAACTATTTTTATTTTACCTCGACGTTAAGTCCACGATTCCACGATTAAGTCCCGAGTTTTGTGTTTATTATGAGTGTAGGTATATCGTGAAAGTTTGAGACAGTGTACCTACCCGTTAGTCAGTCAAGATTTCTCTTTATGTTACAACCATTACTTACACATCTTAGTTGTTTGAAGAATAGGTAGGTAAGTAGTTCACGGAAGTAGAATGTAGCTCGCAAATAGAGCTTTTTTAAAACAATTCATGGCAATCCTTGGGCAGGTATTTATTTCTTTTCTTAGGTACCGTAAATTATTCCTGTCGAATATATGTATAAAAGCCATTAATAAGAAATAACTTCCCCCCTTTTCACTCCTTCCTAGACCCAAACAGTATTTTATTATGGGCCTATACTCAACACAGTTATATACATCCAAATCAGTTCAGCAGTTTTGGGAATGATGCGAGTTCAAATAAAAAAAAACAGACAAACAGACAGACGGGCTAATGGACGGACAGACAGACGAGACTATTTTTACAGTAGAAATATGTTCAGGTCATTTTAAACCACCCCGCCGACTTTTTTTAAATATCTTCAATTAACCTATAAGTACTTGTACAGATTTTTCGGGCTCTGCGATTTCTCAATTTTACAGATTACCCTTTTTTGATATTTATTTACCTTAAGAAACGCTTCCATTTCTTTAAAAAAAAATGGATTTTTTTCATTAGATCTAGAAGAATTCTTTCATTAGATTTTCCAAAAATTGTCTCCTTTCTGTTCCTCTTCCTCTGCCAAATTCTATGGTAACTCCTTCACGTTTCAAGCTGCACTTTCACTTTCAAAGTGACCCGATTTCATTGTATTTATGAGTATATGTAAGTATACCATTAGTACGTCAGGTATTTATGTACGGGTTTGCGGGTTTGTAGAAATAATAAAAAATATAGGCAGATAGCTCGTTTAAACTACATGACATAACTACATACATGCTAATGCCATCATTTAGTTACCTATGTGATTTATTATTTTAAAATTTATTAAGTTTTATGGAATTCTTCACAAAAGGAACAATTTTCATGAAACGTTTACCGTAAAAGCAACAGTATTGTTTCGTAAATTTTATTATTACGAGTATGTTCACGAAAGTGAATAGGTTAGGTACATCACTACCCATCAGAGTTTAGTAAATTCAACGCCAGATGGTAGTTAATTTAAGACAATGTTGACAACGACGCTTATGCCATTTATTGAAGTTTTATGGAAGCCTTCACAAAACTAGCAATGATACTTAATTATATAACGTTTATCGTAAGAGCAACTGTGTTGTTTCGTAAATTTTATTATCAAATGTAGTGTTGTTTACTAAAGCGAACAGGTATTATTACTACACCTTAGGGTTTAATAAATTTAACTACAGATGGTAGTTAATTTAACACCTATTGTAAGCAGCGCCGCTAACGCCATCTATTGAAGTTTTATAGAAGTCTTCACAAACATGAAAATATCATTTTCACGAATCGTTTATCGTAAAAGCAACTGTGTTGTTTCATGAATTTTATTATCCGGTGTACTTTATTTACTAAAGTGAACTGGTTACATTATTAACCCTTAGGGTTCCGTTAATTCAACGTCAGAAAGTAGTTAATTTAACACATATTGTAAGCAGCGCCGCTAACGCCATCTATTGAAGTTTTATAGATGTCTTCACAAACTTGAAAATATCATTTTCACAAATCGTTTATCGTAAAAGCAACTGTGTTGTTTCATGAATTTTATTATACGGTGTACTTTATTTACTAAAGTGAACTGGTTACATTATTAACCCTCAGGGTTCCGTTAATTCAACGTCAGATAGTAGTTAATTTAACACATATTGTAAGCAGCGGCACTAACGCCATCTATTGAAATTGTATGGAAGTCTTCACAAAACTAACGATGACATTTTCACGAAACTTTTCTTGTAAAAGCTACTGTGTTGTTCCGTGAATTGTATTATCAGATGTACTTTTATTTACTAAAGCGAATAGGTTACATTATTAACCTTCAGGGTTTAGTAACCCCAAAGTCGTTGGTAGTTAATTTAACATATAATGTTAGTAGCGACGCTTTACAAAACCAAAAAATAAATTTAATGAAGCGTATTTGGTAATAAAAACTGTAAACTGTAAAGTAAAAGCTACTAAGATATATAGTATCTTTAAATAAAGTTTAACTGTCGTTACTCTACCGTTATGGTTCGGTAAATTGAACGTACGTTTTTGTTAAGTCTACAATAGTAAATAGTAACGACTTCATTTTCACATCAATCATTTTGATTTAGTAATATCAATTAAGTAAATGTTGCAATAACAACTACAAATATGGTTAATTTAACACAGATGAAATCAACTAATGCCAATTTTGTAAATACAACAAAGTCGTTTTTTCAGTGTAACAAATGCCGGTACGGGAGTTAGGAAAGATGTTAGTTTTCTAGAGTTCCCTTTAGCATCTCAGCAGATTTCGATTGATACGCCTCCAACATGAGTACAATAATGATCTTCCCTATTCCAAACTTGATTTGGAAAGATTCATGTTACGAAAACTATGTTTGTATTATAAATACCTACACACGAATGCTACATCTATTTCGGCAGTTCTAGCGCCCAATGTCCACAATTCTAGTAGCATCTCCATTAGTAATACAGTTCTTGATATTGATATAACATAGATATGCCGATTTTGAAAAAAAAAGTACGATCTAATTTTATGAGATGCTAACTTCATACTAGAAAAGCTAGCATCTCAGCAGTTTTCGAGTATTTTGAAAGAAATACTTTCGAAAACACATAGTTCTGCCTCTATGAGAACACTCAGCAAGAGTTCCAGCTAGAAAACAATAATAATCGAGATTTTCACATTTTGCCAGTAGGTACGGGAGTCAGGAAAAATATTATTTTTCAGGAGTTCCCTTTAGCATCTAAGCAGTTTTCGATAGATACGCCTCCACCATGATTACAATAACTAACTTCCCTATTCTAAACTCGATTTGGAAATATTCATGTCACGAAAACTATTTTTTTTTGTATCATCAATCAATCAATTCTTTATTTCATAATCATTCAATCATAAATACCTACACACGAATGCTCATCTATTTCGGCAGTTCTGGAGATCACCGTCTGCAGTTAGTTTTCAAACCGGGAGTGAAAAGGTTTTTTCACCTCACTGGCTCGAAAGTGGTCGTTTTGCAGCTTGATATCCGAGCGCAAAAGTTGATTTTATCCGCTAGCGTGGAAAGTGTTTTTGAAATTCGAACGACGCATGACGCCACTGTCACAATAAAAAAACAACGATACGTTCTGAAACGCAATTCGTCGTGAGAGTTTTATTAAAATAAAGGTTCAATTTACTTAATATCATCATTAATAAAATTATATTAATATTACACCGTTTCAGATGTATTTCATTATTTGACTATGTTTTATCACAAAAATACTTAAATATGTGTATATTTTAACTGTATTCAATGAATAATTGAATCTTGAAGTACGAGTAGGAGTGATTTGGAACGCAACCCCGGAGGTTGCGTTCCAAATCACAAAAAAAATCATTAAAAAAAAATATTATAAAAAAGTTTTAGATTGCTGGTTTTGTAATTTGGAATACCTATACGAAGTAATAAAGAAAATATGATCGATTCTAGCGATGAAGATACGAATTTAACTCATCCAGAGTTAGCACAAACTGTACGTGACGCCGAACTAAGTCTTCTTCCCGAACAATCGCGCGTGAGGTGAAAAATTTTGTGTTGCGCTCAGCAGCAAAGTCGTTTGCTGTCTCGTGCCTTGAAAACCTCGTTACACTCAGGATTCTATATTTGAACCACTCGCTTCGCTCGTGGTTCAACCCTAGAATCCTTCGTTCACTCGGGTCTCAATCACGCACTCACAGCAAACAACAACTTTGCAGCCTTGCATAACAAATAACTATTACAGGGTCGGCAGCGCGCGCGAGTCATGCCTCTGGTAATTGCAAGACTTGCAAGCGTCTATGGGCGACGGTAACCTCTTACCATTAGGAGGGCCGGCCTTGCTTGCCACTCCTAATGTACGATTCCCACCAGACGCGCAGAATCGAAAATATTTATTTTATGTGTAAAGGAATTTATACCATGTATCCCTTACCGGGGTACGCTCAATGTCAAATCTTGAGGATTATTAATCTAAGAATATCACTTTGTAAATTTGTAGGTTATGTTTATTTTTCAATGACATTGACAGGTTTTTTTTTCTTTGATGTCAGACGTGGCTTTGTATATACAGCCAATGCCTCCAATGTTCACCGACGAGTATCAATGAATTTCAAAATTCAATATTTAATTTAATACGGAACCAAAGTTAAAATCCTTCAAATTAGTATCGCTAAATAGCCTTTTATACGTAATAAAAATGTAAAAAAAAACATTGATTTTTTTTGTATCATACCCAATTTGATTAGTACCTAAAAAACTGGTTTGAAGAAATGAGTAAGTTCTCGGTGCCAAACTGCTGATGTCTTTGTCACTTGCGCGCAATGGGGACTATCGTTTCTTTGCTCACCAGTTGGCGCCACTGTAGACTAAGGTCCAGAGGTATAGCTGTCAAAGGCGACTTTATAAGATCATCGCTGAAACAAAGTCTTAAATCTTGAATCTCATTGAGATTATTAATTATAAATAACTATCATCATATCGAGTAGCTGTGCCGCAATGTTGTGCAGTTCCGTTTTGTTCGGAAAAATTGCTTTATTTTTCAAAGCGTTCACATGCATCGCCAAATAATCCATATTTGCGATAATTTCACGAAGGAGATCACTTTTCAACAGGTAAATTAAAGAAATTATGATTTATGTCACGAAGACCGCCAAAACCAATGAAAAGTGAATTTTATTGGACCTCACGCGACACTAGCGCCTCTAGTGGCAAATTCACACGCGATAGCCCCCATTATTGTATTGCCGTCTCACACGCACGATGTCATTTAACTGCCGCCCGTCCTGCCGAATCGGGAAGAGAAGAGCAGAGATTAGGTCATACTCAACCTTATTTTTATAAGGGCCGCAAATACATTATGAGCTATGGAGCCGCGGGCCGCAAGATAAAATGAAAAATGGTTTATTAGGGATTAATTACTTACTATATACTACTAAAAATTATTGATTGAAAAAAAAATACATACAGTGTAAACTCTTTATAACATCATTCTATATAACGATAAACTCCGAAATGAGCACCATTTGGCTGGTTTACCTTAAAAACCACGCATTAAAAAACTTTATAGCGCAACAACCATTCTCTATTACGAAGAAATGTGTTCATATTTTGACTCCGAAAATATTTATTACCTGTGGACGTTATCTTATCAAGCTACAGAAGATGCCGACTAACCCTTTAAGGTCCCAACGTACCTGAGAGGTTGTAAACAACCGTCTTGCTTTTGTTATTGTTAATTGTTGAACACGTGCATCATTACTCATTAGGCTTGATTTTCTTGGAAATGATGGTCTCTAACATACAAAACAAGTAATGGCATACCAAAAAACATCAGGCAAAGTTAACAGACAGACAAAGATAAAGAAAAAAATAATTACCTACGTAATTATCGTGAATTTGGTTGTTTTTCTTTCTTCATTCCATATAACGATAACTCTCTACTCTCTATAACGATAGAAACTGCTTGGTCCCTTGTGTTTCGTTATAAAGAGTTTACACTGTACCTACTAATTAAAAAAAAATACTAGTCGGACCGGTGAACTTCGCTTCACCACGGATTCCCATACAAAGTTATTGTTAATTTTTTTAGGTACCTATTAATATATGTGTAATATAAAATATACGCGCATATGCGAACTCTTTATTCGCAAAAATTTACTTAACACTGTCTTAATTATTTTCGAGGGACAATGGCCAAAGATTGTTTAAATTATTTTTTAACCTCTTTACCTAAAATATAATTTACTAAGAACTTACAAGTGCTGCATGGTTTTTTTGGGCTCAAAATGGCACAAAAAATCCTCTCATCTAACAACTACCGATAACTGAGCGCGAGCGGCCCGCGGGTTGAGTATTGCTGGTAGACGGTGCGGTGGTGGTGGCGTGGCGGGCGACAGTGCGCCCGTAGCGATGGGGCCCGTGAGGGATAGATTAGATTGTCTAGTCTAAGTAGGTAGTTTGTGAGCTTACAAGGTTACAAGACAGCTTGTGTGTCTATTGTTTTTTTATAAAATTGTATATTTCCGTGTCTAAGTAAACTAATAGCAGTACCTATTAGAGGTGTGCGCCGATCGGCGTGGCGCACGCCGCCGGTCATTTTTTCCACGCCGCCGCCGCCGGTCGTTGCACCGGCGTGAAATCGGCGTAATAAAATTAACTATAAGTTTAGTACACTACACTTTAGGTACTACACCGCACTGACCCTACGCACATAGTGTGCACGCGCCCACGCAACGCACACAAATTCAGTCCAATGGCGTACGTGACATCCAGTGCGAAGCAAAAAATTGGATCATCGTTTCCCTGTAAATAAAATGATTATCGCAGCAATTTTACTTGATTCCAAGGACTTCATGAAGTTGAGTATCTCGAAAAATGTGGTGAAACCAGAGTTTCATTTTTATCTGCATACGTAAGGGAGAACGTTAAAGAAGCCGATCTCCCAAAACGTGCAGGAAATGAACAATCTTATAGCAGTTGAACTCTTGCAGCATCAAGTTCGTCCTGAAATATCTGCTGGCGATGTCGCAGAAATATAAAATTGCAGGTAGTACTACAGCCGATGACCCTGTAGAAAGTGAGTGCTGTAAATACTTCGGAGGATGTGATCCTCCACCGGCCACCTTGCGCAAATCGTCACTCCACCTGGCAACAGGGCGCCCTACACTTCGTTTGCCTTGTCGTGGTCTCCACTCAAGAACGCGTTTACTCCAACGACTATCCGCAGTTCTCGCGATGTTACCGGTCCACTGCCACTTCAAAGCGCTTATTCTTTGGGCTATGTCGACAACTTTCGTTCTCTGCCTGATCACCTCATTGCGGATCCGATCTTTCAGAGAAACGCCGAGCATAGCCCTCTCCATAGCCCTTTGAGCTACTTTGAATTGGTGGACCAATCTCACCGTAAGTGTCCACATTTCGGCTCCGCAGGTCATTACGGGTAGGACGCACTGATTAAAGACCTTGGTTTTTAGACATTGCGGAATTTGAGACGAGAAGATTTGCCTTGGCTTGCCGAACGCTGCCCAGCCAAGCTGAATTCTCCTTTTGGCCTCCGTCTCGAAGTTGTTTTTATCTATCTGCACAATTTGCCCCAGATAAACATATTGCTGAACAACTTCGAGAGGAGTACCATTTAATAAGACCGGCTCCGGCACGACATGGCTGTTGACCATGACTTTGGTCTTATCCAAGTTCATGCCGAGTCCGACCTGTCTCGAGGCAACAGCTAGGCCGTTTAGCATCCAGCGCAGCTCCTGCAGCGATTCCGCCATCAGGACGATATCGTCCGCAAACCGGAGGTGTGAGATGTACTTGCCGTTAATGTTTATGCCGCGTCCGGTCCAGTCTAGAGTCTTGAATACGTCCTCCAATGCATTATTGAACAGTCTCGGGGATATAATATCCCCCTGTCTCACCCCTCTACGCAATTGGATAGGCTTTGACTGTTCATCTTGGACCTGGACGCACATTTCGGCAGCGTGATACAGAAATCTCATCACGTCAACGTAGCGGTAATCGACCTGACAGCGCTGCAAGGAGTCCAGAACAGCCCAGGTCTCGACCGAGTCAAAGGCTTTCTCATAGTCCACGAAAGCTAGGCACAGGGGCTGATTATACTCTTGGGTCTTTTGTATAATCTGCCGCACTGTGTGGATGTGGTCTATGGTACCATAACCCGTCCTAAACCCAGCCTGCTCCGGGGGCTGCAACTCGTCAAGCTTTCTCGCTAGGCGATTTGTGATGACCCTGGAAAACAGCTTATAGGCGTAATGTTAGTGTATTGCTGTTGAATATTTTTACGAACCATTTTAGGTTTCTACAAGAAGACTATAAGTAGTTTATTTAGTTTTGTTTGTTTTGGAGAAAATTGTCCATTAATATTAGTTTTATAACAACTTTATGAGTGAAAATAAAATTTAATTTTCATTAATAATTAATTTTGTTTTAATTACGCCGATCACGCCGATTACGCCGCCGCCGCCGGTCGATTATGGACCAGACGCCGCCGCCGATGATTTAGGCATCGGCGCACACCTCTAGTACCTATTTTTAAAAGCCTTTATTATTACTTACATACTTTTATCAACCGACGAAAAAAAAAGGAGGAGGTTCTCAATTCGACGCGTATATTTGTTTTTTTTTTTTTCATGTATGACCACGCATAACTCCGTCAATTGTGAACCGATTTCGTTGATTCTTCTTTTAATTGAAAGGTGTATCTCCAACTTGAACTAATTTCATAATTTGGTTTAGTTCTGATGATGGGATCCATGACAAAACGAGGGAACTCCTCGAAATTTGTTAGCATGTGTATGATTTTGGCATCATTTTCAAAGACTACAGTGACACTTACGTCCCATCGTACACATGTTTGGAAACTGTAGCCGAAAAAAAATTTTAATTAAAAAAATAAAACCGACTTCAAATTCCGACAGCCAGTGAAGTCGGTGTCAAGTGAACCGCCCCAGAGCTATGACTACCTTATAGTAAACTTGACACCAACTTTACTGGCTGTCGGAATTTGAAGTCGGTTTTATTTTTTTATATAAATTTTTTTTTTTACTTTCAACTGTTCCGTTGGCTGTCTGTCTGTAATCAAATCTTGCAAGTTGAATTTGATCCACTTCCCGGTTTCCTATTTAGCTGAAATTTTGCACGAATATGTAAATCGCGTGACAATGCAATATTATAATGACGTGGAGCTGATCTGATGATGGAGCTGGAAGGTCGCCATCGGAACTCCGTAAAAAAACACAACCCTATCGAGTTTGGGCTCGTTTTATTCGTCTTGAAGGGTAGATGAAGGATTTACAAGGAAAAGTACAGTCAGCAATAAAATTTGAGAAAGTTAATGATACTGTGAGAGCTCGAAGAA
The DNA here is from genome assembly GCA_963971205.1 of Aethes cnicana. Classification (NCBI taxonomy): domain Eukaryota; kingdom Metazoa; phylum Arthropoda; class Insecta; order Lepidoptera; family Tortricidae; genus Aethes; species Aethes cnicana. The sequence continues at coordinate 7,744,954 of OZ020292.1, forward strand.
ATATTTTATAAGTAGGTACTTACTTATTTAAAGGGTTTGTTTTGTCACACATTTGTATAGGTACCTACCCTCAACAGCAATGAAAACAGGTCACTTTTTACCTATGGAAAATCCTATACTTACATAGACCCGTTTTCATTGCCGTTGTGTGAAAAAAGCTGTGGTAGCCTAGTGGTTCGACCTACCTCTCATGCCGAGGGTCGTGGGTTCGATTCCGACTCGCACCTCTAAGTTTACTGTGTGGCGAAGGAAAACATCGTGAGGAAACCTGCACGCATCTGCGAAGTAATTCAAAGATGTGTGTGAAGTCCCCAATGCGCACTGGGCCCGCGTGGGGACTATAGCCCAAACCCTCTCATGATGAGAGGAGGCCTGTGCCCAGCAGTGGGAAGCAAATAGGCTGTAGTAGTAGTAGTAGTGTGAACTGTGAACATAATATATACCTACCTACCTATTGTGTAATATTTATGTAAGTAGGTACTCGTATTTTTTTGTGTAACAGATGATCTCTTAAGTCTTAACTAACCAATAATCATGTCTCTTAGGTACTTGACGGGCGGCAGCGGCATGTGTTTTATGGACACATAAACACATTACGCGATCTTGACGCCCGCCGCGCATCGGTTAGCAACCGTAGCGCGCAATGTGTCAGTAAAACGCTCGCCGCTGCCGCCTTCGCGCGAAGTTGTGGCTTGTGGCGTGGCGTGCTTGTGGCCAAGCCATTAGCTAGGGCTCGAATACTCATATCTGAGAAAACTCAGTTTTAGCTATTTTCACCCGATCAAAGCTCGGTCGCCCAGGTATACTACCTACTTTGAACGCTAATTAAAACTTGTAACTATAGGATTTCTATTCACCTACTTACCTATTTCCTTATTTTTCCAATCTTTCTCCAAAACGGCTGTAACGATTTGGACGAAATTTGGGGTACAGGAAATTACGGGGGCGACAAGTCTATCTAGCTAGGTGTCATATCTGAGAAAACTCGGCTTTAACTATTTTCTTTTCACCAAAGATTCGCCCAAGTCTAGGTCCTAGGTAGGAACCTACTTAATGCGCTCTAAGTTTAAACGCCCCCGCCTGTTTTCATTTTGACTGGCGGACCAAATCTAAATAAAATCAAAATCTAATGTCCTAAGTAGGTACCTATAGATGACATTTGTAATGCGCTAATGATTTAATTTGCATTAGGTAGGTATTAATATTACGGCAGAACATATTTGACGTGCCGGTGTCGCGGTAGTAGGTCTAGTCAAGCCAAGTTCAAGCAAAAGAACTGGCTAGCCAGCGCCAAGCGAAATATTACACGAGCCACTTGGTGCCACTTTTGACCCTTCTATACCTACCTCAATACCTCTTAGCTTAGTTCTGCAGCATATGCAGTAAGGCGTATTAGGCAGCTCACTGACGTCGAGACGGCCAGGCTAGTCTATTATAGTTATTTCCATAGTGTCATGTCTTACGGAATTATACTTTGGGGGAGAGCAGCTGACATTCAAACCATCTTTGTGTTGCAAAAGCGGGCTGTACGTGCAATATATCAACTTGGGTCTCGGGTCTCCCTTAAGAGAAAAATTCAAGGAGATAATAGTACATTATTGCAGAGGCCGCCAAGTAGCGCATTGCCGGACGAGTCAGTTAGAAGGCTGAGCGAAGCGAAGCCTTCTATTAGTACGAGTCCGGCAATCGCAATTGCGGCCGAGGTATATATAATGTTTTTCTCAAACAGCGAGGAAATACGTAAGGTCAGTCGGGGCAAGTGCGCCAGGATGGGGGTACCTAATTGCGCCTAACATAAATATATCGAAACCTATAAATATTACTCAACTAGTGGCTGCTGTTTACAAGGCATAGGGGCGAAATAAATTTAGGCGCACTTACCCCACATCAGTATTTACTACTTCCATGATCGTGGATGATTTGCCCATGGAAGTTGTACTTATTACCTCCATGGATTTGTCAGTTTCGGGGCAAGTGCGCCAGGATGGGGTAAGTGCGCCTAACATAAATATATCGAAACCTCTAAATATTACTCAACTAGTAGTTGGCTGTTGACAAGGCATAGGGGCGAAATAAACTTAAGCCCACTTACCCCACATCAGTATTTACTACTTCCATGATCGTGGATGATTTGGCCATGGAAGTTGTAGTTAATACCTCCATGGATTTGTCAGTTTCTCTACAGAGGTGTCTCAAATAGCAAGCGAATTAAAAAAAAACACACGACAATAATGTTTTTGCTGGCCAAGGCCGGCAATGGACAGCCTCGCGTCTTCCCTTTTTGAAAGTAACACGAACATTTCCGAGCATGTTTGAGAAAACATTCTTACCGTTGCGTCACTATACATATTTGAAAATATCATGTATGCTCGTAAGAACTTGCACGACTTTAAGCATAACAGTGATGTTCACAATTTTAACACTAGGAATAAGGATAAACTTTTTGTTACTGGTTACCGTCTTCGTAAAGTGAGCTCTTCGTTTGTTGGGAACTGTATACGATTTTATAACAAATTGCCTTCTGATGTTGCTAATATGCCATTTAAAAAGTTCAAGTCATTCATTAAGTGCCGCCTTTTAAAGAAGGCATATTATTCGGTGAATGACTTTTTAGATGATAAGAATCCTTTTAAGCCAACTGTTTAGGTTATTATTATTGACTAGTAACATGATATGTGTCTCGCTGGGCAAATATTAACTTTTTTTTAGGGTTCCGAAATCCACAAGGAACCCTTATAGTTTCGCCATGTCCGTCCGTCCGTCCGTCCGTCCGTCTGTCCGCACTATTGCTCGGAGATGCTTAGGTCTAGAGAGCTGTAATGTGGCATGAATATGCATATTAGTTACGCTGACAAAGTGGTACAATAAAATTTTGAAATATATTTTTTTATAGGGTACCTCCCCTACTCGTAAAGTGGGGATGTAATTTTTTTTTCTTGCGTACCCCATGGTGCGGCATATCGTTGAATAGGTCTTAAAAAAATATTGTGGGTTTGTTAAAACCATTTTTTGATTAAGTGATGCGTTTGTGAAATATTAAGCTTTAAAGTGCTATTTTTTGTTAGAGTCACGTGTCCCCCCCCCCCCCTGCCAGCTAAATGGTGGTATTTGGATGGCTGAAAAAAATCACGGTTGTGGCATATATAACGTAGTTGAAAGGAAAACTATCAGAGCTAAGTAGGCTGTACAAACTTACGAGTAATAGTCGACCAACTTATAATGATGATTTTTCTCAAGCGGCAGGGGCGTCGGACGGGCACGTCATACCACAGGCTAGTTAGATGCTAATAAGTCTTAGAAAGGTACTGTGGGCATCCTAAACTTCGGAACCCTATAATTTGCGCGTGGCCCGACACGCACTTGGCCGGTTTTTTTTTTTTCTTTCACTACCAAATTTGTCCAGCAGCTGGAGCATGTCATGCTCGCTTTAAGGTCCTTGCTTACAGCGGCGTCGTTGATCGGGTCGCCACCTTCCCTAAGAAATGGTTGAGGGAGGCGATGGCTGAGATACGCGTCACGCTCGTGAACGGGTGCTGTCTGTGGGGTCCGGTCTGTTCATGCTTGCAAGGACGTTTAAAAATAATCATTAGCTTTAAATATATTACTAAGTCAAACATTTTAAGCGAGAGACCTCATCATGTTCTTATTGACATGTATTAATGAACTCTTTTATACATGATGTATTTCATTATTTATTGACATTTTGAGACTGTCGACATCTATGAAATTTATATTTATTTGACAATGGAGGCCATCTCCATAATATATTTTTTTTCTGGACCCTTGGAGACTATACATCTCTAAGATCTTAGATTTAAGTTTAAGTTAGGGACTATACATCCCTTCAATGTAATTGTAGTACGTACCGATATGTATATTTTATACATGTTATGTAAATGTTATAACTATGTGTAAATTTTGAAAAAAGGCCTTCTGCTTGAGTTTGTTGCGGCGCTTCTTCTCAAGCAATGGGTCTAGGAAGCGCTAGTAAATTCTTTTCTGACGTGTAAAAGTGCCCCTATGTGGCCAATTTGCTGAATAAATGATTGATTGATTGATTGATTGATTCTTTAACGTAAACACACAAAACTACGCGTGTTCAATTATATCCATAAGAATATGTATAGAAGCCCAAATTTCATGAAGCTTGCAAAAATTCGTAAATTTTAGAACTGACTGACTGACATATAGTACCTAAATCTAACCCACTTCCAGGTAACCTAGAAGGATGAAATTTGGAATCCAGCTCGATAATTGTGTGTAGGTAAACGTAGGAAAAAATAAAAAAACTTGAAATTTCCGATTACTTATTAGTATTACACTTTAGTTCGAAACAAGATTGACGGTACAAGAATTTTAGAAAAACTGTTGTAACTTTATGTACCCAACGAGTACTGCCACAAGCACAGAATAAGTAATAGTAGGTACCTACAATACAAGCGACTCCGGCCCGCGCTGTTTGCGCCCCCGTGCCGGCGGCGCGCACACAGCTCTACCGGCACGCGCCCTTTTACAGCTCTGCTCGCGGCCTCGCCGCCACAGTGCGACCTGTTCGCGACTAGTATACACAACACAAACTATTGTCAGAGTGGAATATAATGCTAGAACGAAGGATGGATGATTAGTTAGGTTTATACATGGTGGGTCGGATCGTATTGCAGATAATTTACACACAACCCACAGTACCTATCGGCTATCGATTCTAAGCAAAATGTATAGGTTTTTAATTTTTTTTTAGTAGGTAAAATAAAAAAATATATATATGGGATTGTTGGTGCGAGCGACGTCTGACTGAATCCCATACAAAATCATTTTTTTTACTTAATGATTCAAATAAATAAATAAATTTAATGATAATGAATGAGTCATGAATGAAAATTTTCTATTACAAACTTATCATTTGCGGTCGGCGCAGTAGACACGGGTACCGCACCGATCGCAAATAATAAGTTTGTATTAGTGTTAGATCTCAATATAGTACCCACATAACAATTGGTTAATTTCTGTACAAAAAGCAATGATATCCCCTCAAAACATAATTGTGAAATGAAAACCAAGTTCAATATTATGTGTGGTAGTCGATTTCACCAGCAAAAGAATTGAGATATATATGTATAAAATAGGCACACCTATGTATATGAATATCAAGAACTTTTAAAAATAACTACTGGAGATGATAGGTACAACAAATGTGGACAGTGATCGCTAGAACTGCTGAAATAGAAGTAACATTCGTTTGTAGGTATTTATACTTAATTAGGAACATAGTTTACGTGACGAATATTACCAAATCGAGTTTAGAATAGGAAAGTTAGTTATTGTAATCATGTTGGAGGCGTATTTATCGAAAACTGCTGAGATGCTAAAGGGAACTCTTTAAAATCCATCTTTTCTGACTCCCGTACGGGCATTTACTGGAAATGAAATGTGGAAATGTGTTTAATATTTTATAGCTGGAGCTCTTGCTGAGTGTTCTCATAGAGGCAGAATAATGTGTTTTCGGATGTATTTCATGCAAAATACTCGATAACTTCTGAGATGCTACCTGTCGGACTGTGAAGTGAGGTCTAATTTTTTAAAGTTTCGTTATCTTTCGAAAACGATCACAACTATGCAAGAAAGTCTCAAGAACTTTAGAACTATTGGGGATGGAACGAGAACTGTTGAACAAACTCGAAAACTCTCGAGATGCTAGGTTTCGGAGAGTGAAGTTGGCATCTCATTTTTAAAATTTCCGCTAATTTTCGAAAACGAGCAGAACTATTCAAGATAACTATCGAGAACTGTAGAACTATTGAGAATGCTACTAGAACTGTAGGGAAAACTCGAAAATTCTTGAGATGCTAACTTTTGGTACTCGAAGTTAGCCTCTATTTTTTTAAAGTTCGTTATTTTTCGAAAATGAACAGAACTATGGAAAATAACTATCAGGAACTGTAGAACTATTGGGGATGCAACAAGAACTTTCGAAAAAACTCAGAAATTCTTGAGATGCTAGGTTTACGATTGTGAAGTTGGCATCTCATTTTTAAAATATCCGGTATTTTTCGAAAATGAGCAGAACTATGGAAAATTACTATCAGGAACTGTAGAACTATTGGGGATGCAACGAGAACTGTCGAAAAAACTCAAAAACTCTTGAGATGCTAGGTTTACGATTGTGAAGTTGGCATCTCATTTTTAAAATTTCCGCTATTTTTCGAAAATGAGCAGGACTATGGAAAATAACTATCAAGAACTGTAGAACTATTGGGGATGCAACGAGAACTGTCGAAAAAACTCAAAAACTCTTAAGATGCTAGGTTTACGATTGTGAAGTTGGCATCTCATTTTTAAAATTTCCGCTATTTTTCGAAAATGAGCAGAACTATGGAAAATAACTATCAGGAACTGTAGAACTAATGGGGATGCAACGAGAACTGTAGAGAAAACTCGAAAATTCCTGAGATGCTAACTTTTGGTACGCGAAGTAAGCATCTGTTTTTTTAAAGTTCGTTATTTTTCGAAAATGAACAGAACTATGGAAAATAACTATCAAGAACTGTAGAACTATTGGGGATGCAACGAGAACTGTCGAAAAAACTCAAAAACTCTTGAGATGCTAGGTTTACGATTGTGAAGTTGGCATCTCATTTTTAAAATTTCCGCTATTTTTCGAAAATGAGCAGAACTATGGAAAATAACTATCAGGAACTGTAGAACTATTGGGGATGCAACAAGAACTATCGAAAAAACTCAAAAACTCTTGAGATGCTAGGTTTACGACTGTGAAGTTGGCATCTCATTTTTAAAATTACCGCTATTTTTCGAAAATGAGCTGAACTATGAAAAATAACTATCAAGAACTGTAGAACTATTGGGGATGCAACGAGAACTGTCGAAAAAACTCAAAAACTCTTGAGATGCTAGGTTTACGATTGTGAAGTTGGCATCTCATTTTTAAAATTTCCGCTATTTTTCGAAAATGAGCAGAACTATGGAAAATAACTATCAGGAACTGTAGAACTATTGGGGATGCAACAAGAACTATCGAAAAAACTCAAAAACTCTTGAGATGCTAGGTTTACGATTGTAAAGTTGGCATCTCATTTTTAAAATTACCGCTATTTTTCGAAAATGAGCAGAACTATGAAAAATAACTATCAAGAACTGTAGAACTATTGGGGATGCTACTAGAACTGTAGAGAAAACTCTAAAATTCCTGAGATGCTAACTTTTGGTACGCGAAGTACGCATCTGTTTTTTTAAAGTTCGTTATTTTTCGAAAATGAACAGAACTATGGAAAATAACTATCAAGAACTGTAGAACTATTGGGGATGCAACGAGAACTCTCGAAAAAACTCAAAAACTCTTGAGATGCTAGGTTTACGAATGTGAAGTTGGCATCTCATCTTTAAAATTTCCACTATTTTTCGAAAATGAGCAGAACTATGGAAAATAACTATCAGGAACTGTAGAACTATTGGCGATGCAACGAGAACTGTCGAAAAAACTCAAAAACTCGTGAGATGCTAGGTTTACGATTGTGAAGTTGGCATCCCATTTTTAAAATTTCCGGTATTTTTCGAAAATGAGCAGTACTATGGAAAATAACTATCAGGAACTGTAGAACTAATGGGGATGCAACGAGAACTGTAGAGAAAACTCGAAAATTCTTGAGATGCTAGGTTTACGATTGTGAAGTTGGCATCTCATTTTTAAAATATCCGGTATTTTTCGAAAATGAGCAGAACTATGGAAAATTACTATCAGGAACTGTAGAACTATTGGGGATGCAACGAGAACTGTCGAAAAAACTCAAAAACTCTTGAGATGCTAGGTTTACGATGGTGAAGTTGGCATCTCATTTTTAAAATTTCCGCTATTTTTCGAAAATGAGCAGAACTATGGAAAATAACTATCAGGAACTGTAGAACTAATAGGGATGCAACGAGAACTGTAGAGAAAACTCGAAAATTCTTGAGATGCTAGGTTTACGATTGTGAAGTTGGCATCTCATTTTTAAAATATCCGGTATTTTTCGAAAATGAGCAGAACTTTGAAAAATTACTATCAGGAACTGTAGAACTATTGGGGATGCAACGAGAACTGTCGAAAAAACTCAAAAACTCTTGAGATGCTAGGTTTACGATTGTGAAGTTGGCATCTCATTTTTAAAATTTCCGCTATTTTTCGAAAATGAGCAGAACTATGGAAAATAACTATCAGGAACTGTAGAACTAATGGGGATGCAACGAGAACTGTAGAGAAAACTCGAAAATTCTTGAGATGCTAGGTTTACGATTGTGAAGTTGGCATCTCATTTTTAAAATATCCGGTATTTTTCGAAAATGAGCAGAACTTTGGAAAATTACTATCAGGAACTGTAGAACTATTGGGGATGCAACGAGAACTGTCGAAAAAACTCAAAAACTCTTGAGATGCTAGGTTTACGATTGTGAAGTTGGCATCTCATTTTTAAAATTTCCGCTATTTTTCGAAAATGAGCAGAACTATGGAAAATAACTATCAGGAACTGTAGAACTATTGGGGATGCTACTAGAACTGTCGAACAAACTCAAAAACTCTTGAGATGCTAGGTTTCCGAGTGTGAAGTTAGCATCTAATTTTTTAAATTTCCGCTAATTTTCGAAAACGGGCAGAACTATTCAAGATAACTATCGAAGGCTGTAGAACTATTGGGGATGCTACTAGAACTGCACAGAAAACTCGAAAATTCTTGAGATGCTAACTTTCGGTTCGCGAAGTTAGCATCTCATTTTTTAAAGTTCGTTATTTTTCGAAAATGAGCAGAACTATGGAAAATAAGTATCAAGAACTGTAGAACTATTGGGGATGCTACTAGAACTGTCGAAAAAACTCAAAAACTCTTGAGATGCTAGGTTTCCGAGTGTGAAGTTAGCATCTCATTTTTTAAATTTCCGCTAATTTTCGAAAACGGGCAGAACTATTCAAGGTAACTATCGAGGGCTGTAGAACTATTGGGGATGCTACTAGAACTGCAGAGAAAACTCGAAAATTCTTGAGATGCTAACTTTCGGTACGCGAAGTTAGCATCTCATTTTTTAAAGTTCCGTTATTTTTCGAAAATGAGCAGAACTATGAAAAATAACTATCAAGAACTGTAGAACTATTGGGGATGCTACTAGAACTGTCATCAGATTGTGAGATGCCCGAAATTGATATGCTAAGTTCACAGACATCTTGTCAGTGTTGAACAACTCACAGTCATCGAAGCACGCATTGGTTGGACTTAATGTGTTCAATCGGTTAAAATTCAATCTATTATTTTTGTGGTGATAATGAGCGGCCATTGTGCAGAATAAAAAAGCACATCACTCTGAATGAAACTCTGAATCGTTTCCCAGAACAAAAGGAGTAACAACCGCTAAATGATTTCGGCTAATAGTAAAATAATGATGATTTGATTATGGAATCTTATGATGAATTTAGCTACTTAAATAATAGATTATTATTTCGACGTTGATGAATAATAAAGAAGAGTGGGATATGGTAAAATACGTCACTTTTATGGATGATTTGATATGATCTAAGGATGATATGATAGCAGATATTGGACGAGACCAAGTGTATTGCCTTGGGCAACGAATTTAATACATGGGTAGACTAAGAAGTCTGAAATTCTATGCAGCATGACAAAACATAAAGGCACGTCACACGATCGCGAGAGTTCACAATGGAGTGGAATGCGACTACGTAACGCATATTTAGTTAACTAGATCTAAATACAAGCAGTCATTGTTATGAGATAAGATGAAAATAATCATTTTCATCACAGAATTTCTACTTCTAATATACCTATGAATACCTACTGTAAATGAAATAGAAATACAGAGGAACCTGCCGTAAATGATAAGATAACGTTATGATAAGTCATAATCATTGTTCGTTTCATTAAGTTTTACGGCGACTGCAACCAAATAGGTAAATCCAGTTCTCTATGATTTTACGATTGTCTTTTGAGTGTTGGCTTCACCGTTATCAACAAGCACACGCCTAATCTATTGCTAGGGCTGTCTACAGTAATAGGTAACAGTCTGGCAAATATTCTAAAACAAAATAAAGCTCCTCATAACCTTGACGTTACGCGTCTTGCATAAAAGTTTCTGAACAAGCTCCAAGATACTCATTCGTTAAACATGACTCAGTCCAACACCCGATGAGGTTACATGACCCAGCATCAAGTTGAGACCACCAACCATCGGCTAGTATGAAACAGAACGAGATGGAACAACCCTATTAGTAACAATTCGATTCGCACGCAGCACCAGCACTACTATGAGTGAGTTGAGTACGCAATATCTTGGGTTCAATCACCTGATTACGCAACCAAGTAGACCCTGGGGTTTTTCATCTGTATTATTCGCCTACGGCATAATGAGAGCACGCCGTAAATGGAAAAACGTACGCAAATAACTCGAACCACTTCAGAATAGGTACATCAATAATTCAATATTCACAGTTTACTACTTTTTACAGAAGTTCACCTTGAACGTGGTTCCCGTTTTTAAAAGCGGCCATTGCCGGCGATATTATCAAATGACTTCAATACGTCATTAAGCCCATTGCAGTAATTGCCGATCGAAGGGAATTCAACTATAGAATAGAAACATGTAACTTTTTTGTTTATTTTGAGACTAGTCTATAAAAATCATTCTTCACTTCCAAACCATCGTCACGTGAGACAGGGAAATTGCCAATACCAATTGAGTCAATTCAGTCGGGAATACTGAAGTGCGTGGATAAGGAATTCTAATCCGTACCTATACGCAGCGGACTCAATGAAAATTCCAATCAGTGCATCCCAAGTGCTTAGTGTTATTTAATGTTCGTAATCAGCGGCGTAGATAAAGATAAAGCTAACTGTGAGCCATGAGTCACTACTACGTACCCCGTTCCAGCGGCCGACCCAAACCAGTTCACCGTTTTTGTTTAGCATTGTTAATTGAAATTTGAAATGCTAAAGCTTCCCTTGGCGTGGATAATTTTCAATAAACCATTTACGACTCTTAGTCAGGTCAGGTGAATGGCGCCAGAGGCCAGAATTGGAACGTAACAACACGACATAGGAAGCGATTCTATAACTATCCTTGGACCATCAACAGCTGCCGCATGTTTTCAATCGCTTTTGATAGCCTTCCACGCTAAAAGGATACCTTGTCTACGATGCAGTTCTTTAGTAAGGTTAAATAGCATTAGTAATGATAGGATTACTAGTTGAAAATTTGAATCTAGTAGAACCCATCCGACTTAACAAGTCTTACAACTTTGTTTCATTCAATAATTGGGGTAAAAATTATAGATGGATGTGGACGTAGAACATTATGATGATGACAAAAGATTATAAGCTACACATCACTTGTAACACCAGTATTACAAGTTCCATTAGGATTAGGACTATATAACACATAGTGCTCGCTAAGATTTACAGTCAATTCGAGTTCACATCGACTCCCAAAATGCCTCGGATCAACGAGGTGGGCTGCCATTAATTTTGGTAAGGATTACAATTCTATCTAGCTAATTGGACCATTGTAGCAGGCGGCGGATTAATACAGAAGCCCTATATTAGCCAATAATGGTCTGAGAACCAAGAAAGCAACCTAAACTGTTATCAACGTTTTTCTTAACTTACATAGGTGTATCATTATTTTCAGTGTGGATTTTTTTTCTTCTAGAAATCTTCTGTAACTACTATTAATAAATCTATAGAAGTCACGTGAACGTATGTATGTTTGTATTTCCAGGTTTAACTCGAGAACTACTGGTCGGATCGCCATGTTTAGTATGTGCAAGTAATTGTTGACCCGTGCTAAAACCTACCCAAGGTTTTAGCACGGGTCAACAATTCAACTATCCCGGAAATATCTACTTTCTATCCCGGAAAAAAAACCACTCTCCAATCAGTCCATGCGGAAGAAGTCGCGAAGAAGCTTCTTGAATATAAAGTCAGAGTCAGAGACGATTACCAATGCAAAATAGGATACACCACACAGGTTCCAAATAATATTTACGCATTCGAATACATCAGTTAGGATGTAAGCACTAATTTATAGCTATGTACAAGAGTGTATAAAACAAGCAATCACAATCGTCACATGCAATCTGTCACCATGTACCTAATGACCTATTGTGCTGTAAACGAGGGGATAATGAATGTGTCGACCCATTGGTCCAAGCTGTTTAAAACAGCCTGTTTTTAGAATTTGATATAGCTATAATTCAAACAAAAGGCCGTAATTTGGCAGATACATTGTTTTGGGTACGGTGCGTGTTTGATTAGAAAACAGACCGACAGAAACGATGTTGGCTCGTGATTGGTGTAGGTAGGTACCTAAGTAAATAGTACTCTTAAAGCAGATTATATATATTCTCTTAAACCGTTTTTATTATTAGTTTGTTTCATCATTATGCACTAGTCATATAAGTGTACTGTAGGTGTTCATTATACGTATAGTTTATCCATTACGAGCCAATAGCATCAGGTTGGACAATACCAGATTTAGTTTACAGTCCTACATGCAAGTTGCGCATCGGATACTGCAGCCCCGTTAGCCATGTATCGCATCCGTCCGGACATTGCACGACAAGCATATTTCGGCGCGGTCGTTGTACCCTGGGCGACAATTACGTTAGATTTGGTCATCTTTATTTAACTAATACCTAAAGTGAGACCACATGAAATATGTGAAGGATGGCACATGAAACAAGCCACGTTAATGCTGAAGGAACGTCTCCTTGGAAGCAGCGTCGTGGTGGAACTGGTGGAGCAAGACAAAGATCTATTGATCTTTTATAAAAAAATTGCAAGATGACAGGGATTTCACTGAAAAGAGGTCTCGGCGTAGTGTTTAATGGTTGTCTAGAACGTCTAGACTCAATAGCGGAAGAAGGCACAAAAACTGAGCAATTAAAACTGACCGTCGAGTTGGATAAAAATACGTTTTTCTAGAAAGTATGCTCTAAAGCGTAGACAAACGGGATTAATTATTTACAGTTACAATTACACAACACACGCAGGATAGTGAATGCTATTCAGAGCCCAGAAGGTCAATGTCTGCCGAGAGTACGCGATGGTCGGAGCAAATTGTGATCGTAAAACTCCCGGCTAAATTACACAGCATGATTCACAAAGTGGGTTAAATATTGTGCTTCCCTTTATATTACTGTGGAGAACTGTAAAGTTTAATCTGATAATAATCCTGTCACTTAGCCATCGGTCAACCATAATCACATCTAAACTTTACCTCAAAAGGTAAAGACCAATTGTGGACGAAGCAGAGGTATAGTAGGTAATAGGTATACCTATACGGGTCGTCAAGTTTGTCGCGCAAGCTTCGTAAGCTAAGAAGGTGCCAGCTTCGACTAATTACAGGAGCAATAACTGGTCATGCTCTATTAAACAAACATCTGCATAATTTAAACATTACAGACAGCCCCCTGTGCAGAGCATCTATGGAGGCAGAGGAGACAGCCGCTCACATTTTTCTGGTATGTTCCGGAGTGGTAACCTACAGGGCAACACAGCTCGTGAACCCGAGGTCACTCCAGGAAGTCGTCGGCAACATCATGGGTCTGCTAGGCTTCCTTCAGGAGCTAGAATGACAGGAATTACACCGCCATCCCGAATCCCGCAAAATAGGCGCAATTGAGTCGTCGAGTTGCAGAAAACTAGCCCGCGCAAACATATACCTATCCAAAAATAACTGCGGACGTTCTTATAAGTACTCCCTAAGTCCCTAAAGCAATAGAATCGTTTTGATTACTACGAACATCCAGTGCTAGTAGTGCTACTGACGCTGCATTACAACGTGATTATCATTTCGGAGAAAATGAGCTGATGCATGAGGCTTAAAACAGTTTTGGTACGTTCGTTAGGGCACCGTAATGAACTAATGACGCATGCCAAGTCAACACAATTCCAGCCAAAACACTCAGACAATTAAGAAAATCAGGTCGCCAATTCGCTCCAATTAGAAGACACTAGTACCTTGAAAGTCTTGAAACCATACCCAGGTATGAGGTAATATAAATACTTAGCTGATTAGCTTGTTCCTGTGCGAAATTGACGGCATTAAATGCGATTTAGCATGATGATGTGATGGCTACTATGTCAAAGCACCTATGGTACTCGTACACATGTTAATGGATGGATTCACAGATACGATATGAAAAGGTAAAAAACCGGCCAAGTGCGTGTCGGGCCACGCGCAAAGTATAGGGTTCCGAAGTTGAGGATGCCCACAGTACCTTTCTAAGACTTATTACTTAGCATCTAGAGCTAGCCTGTGGTATGACGTGCCCGCCCGAACTAATATGTATATTCATGCCAAATTACAGCTTTCTAGAACTAAGCATCTCCGAGCAATAGTGCGGACAGACGGACGGACGGACGGACATGGCGAAACTATAAGGGTTCCTTGTGGACTTCGGAACCCTAAAAAGGAAAAGCTAAGTCAATACTCTATCGATAAATTGTGATGCTTGCTAGGCTAGAAGTTTTTCAAGGGATATTACAGATAGAATAAATAACCAATCTCAACATTCTGAATTGAGTAAAATAAAAATATAAGAAGAAAATAAAGAAAGACTTATTCGACCAGTGCAATGATCCTGATATATCACGTCAACACATCACTCGCTTCTCCAGATAACATCTCTGCAAAAAAAATAGTATCCATCTTCCGTTTAGAGCTGGACGGCAAACTTTAACTGCATAACATATAACTAATCGACTGTCAAAGGAAGCGTGCAAATAACTATAGGCGAGGCGTCATTAGAAACCATGTGTTATTAAATTGGCGCAAACCGGCGAAAACCAGGTTTACCTGGCCACTACTTTTCCTTTGCAAAACGTTTACGGCACTTTCAGGATTTGTGGTGATGATATCTTCTACGTGATAAAATAGTCTTGAGGTTAAAATGGTTTAGAAGACTGACTCTTTACAGACAGTAAAAAGCAATATGGTGAATAGAGCGGATAGATGTCTCATTCACAATTGCGGTTTGGCATCATCGTACGGACTACGGAACAATGCAATTGGCTCGCAACTGTACAGCTGATGGTTCAACCTCTCGTCTAGGAATCATAAAATGGGAAGCTAAAATATAAAAGATAAAAAGGTAAAACATTACTTTAACGATGTCTTGGAATATTTCTAAATTCCAAGCGCAGACTGCGAGTACGAGGCTCTTTTACACAAAATCAAAATTCTTTGATTTGTATTTGAAAACCACACAAATTTTCTTCGATACTTAGCGAGAGAAGAAAAGTATTTTCCATTTAAGATTGTAATTAAGAACTTCTTTAGCTTACGTCAACAAATACTAAGACCGAAGTAAAGTAACTCTCATAAGAGTATAAACAATGGATATAAATGACAGTAAATCATGCTGCGCGGGCCAAAGACAAATATTAATAACAGCAACAAGTGTTCTACGTTCTTATTCTCAAACAGATTAAGAACAAAGTCTAAAGCCGTCTCGGACATTATCAACATTAATTACCCTGTACAAGCAATCTTCATTTGAAGCCGCGCCTGTGTTTTAGATAAGTCAGTCAGGTCAGAACTCGGACCTTGGTCCAGAACAGAACAGAATGAGAGACACTGTGAAAATAAGTACATATCATAATAGTCCTTCGGACGTCTTTAAAGCTGATACCAGGTTTCCGAGGGATTTAGAAATTAATTACAAAGCACTGGTAATGTTCGTGACTTCATTGATTATCATGCAAGGCGAATACCTCGATATTGAAACAGCAAAATTAACACCATTACACCACGTACGTAACGGTATGTAATCCAAACAATCGATTCACCTAGTTTCACACTGAAATATTGCCACGGTTATGATAGTTTACACGCTTGAACTGCTTTTTTGTGCTTACTAACCAGTTCAAATGGGTTTAACAAACGTTTCTTGAGGAATGTTAAGCAACACGGTTCAAGATTCTGTGCAAACCGTTTATTCCGCTGGATACGCCATAGCTATGTTTAATTTCAAACAATAAAGTGTACAGGCTTGCATTTGCATATAAACTGCTGCGTCTCGAGATTTTCCATTGTTCGTCGAAGATGGACATTCAGGAGCGTATTGTTGTGAATGTTGGTTGTGATGTGGAATGGAAAGCGCCAGGTCCTTTAGATAACGGATCGGCAAGTCAACGTCCAAACATTATCTCGAAACTAATTGCTTTCACCGTGTTTCACGTTTACTTCTTTTAACTTTCTACGGATAATTTTCCTTGACATATTTTGGGTATTTTATTGTAATGAAATGAGTTTTGAATTGCTGCGACGACGTCAACGGGTATGGGCGAGTACTTGTCCGTTTAATTTCGGTTGTGGTTCATAATCTCTAATTACTCGAAACTTTGTTTAAATTAAGAACATCAACAGGATAATACACTAACACAATATCTCCCTATAAGCTAGTTACTATGAATCATATCATAAAAGTGGCGAAATTTCGTGACAGTGAATTCCCAAGCGTCATGTTGTCATTATTGTAACCTAAAACGGAACCTTGAAGTAATCGGCCAACAATGTCGCATTGATTGCAGATGTAGCGCAATGACGTCAATTGTGTGCAATATGCGACGCATGTGCTGCAGCCGGCATGCACAGCTTTCATGGCAAAACCAACGGGAAGCCATACTCGATAGGCGTAGGTATGTACGTTTAATTCGCAATAATCACTCATGATAGTAGCCCGATTTTAGCAGATACTATCTATTATGTGAGATCTTGTGGCGATCTGGAGTAGACCACTTTCATTTGCCTCTTTAATCCTCATCAGTTACAGAAAAGTGGAGACGTAAACGCAGAAACCTTGAACAGGAGGCAGGCCTGTTAGGAAGGCACCACTGGTCAATGCATCACCAGCACCATTTGATCAAGTTTCCTCTTCATACATTAGCATCGTGTCAATACTTTAGAATACTCGTTTACACAACTTAGAGGGCGCGTGGATTAAGCAATAATAGACTCTGCGTCAACGGCTGAAGTGCTTCGCCGCGCGCCTTCTAAGTTGTGTCGTGCTATAACTTGGTATAACATCTCACAAAGTCCAGTTATTCGCAGTTTTCTGAATTGCCTGCAAGGAAGGAATTCAATTTCAAGCCATTAACTGATATCAAAGGACAAGCAAAATACTTTTCCCAGAACACAATGTAAAAAATCAATTTCGTCCCTTCTTTTCTCGGACGGAGAGCACGATTGACGAGTAATGACGAGAATCGATCGGTTTTTTCACGTGAATAGACAACAAAAGAATAAAGGAATGGCAAATAATGAGTGACCTTCGAATTAGCTCCATGCGTGACCAAAGGCAATGTGACACAGTCAAATCCGTTCAAGGTTGTGCAAGGGTAGTCTAAGCCTGGGCTGATTCAAACACAGTTGACGGCCCTTGGTCGTTAAATATGGCCGCCTACCGAGCTGTCATTCCATACAGAAACGTCATTTTGTCCCATAGTAAAATATTTAACGTTAACGATAACTTTTACGGACGGTTTGAATCAACCAACCCTTACTAAAATATTTTTTAAATTAGTCTTCATGAATAGGTTAAGCTGCACGTGTCTGGTAGTTCAGTGTCTCAATTTGCTGCTGACTGTACCGATTCATTATCCAGTTCTTTATTTTGAAATCGATCTCGACACAAAAAGGGCTGTAGTGTCCGTTTTTCAACGAATCAACAAGTGTAGTTTTTTTCTTTGGTAGTTTGATCGATCGTTCGTTCTGCTGCGATTAATAACTAATAGTGATTTCTTAAAATGAAATGAAATGAAAAAAATAATGAAATAATTATCATTTCATTTCATTTAATATGTATACCTCTAAGTGTTTTGCATACATACCTACATATCCATAACAGGACCTAATTATTGTATGAAATTAGATGATTCAATTGTGTGGCTAGAAGTTAAATGCGTTATGGCGTCGAGGCAGTAGGTACCAGAAAGAGACCACAGATGGTGCTTCGAAATTGAATGCAATCCTCTCATTATCCCTCAACCAGCCGAGCCGTGTCACTAGTTCCAAAGGCCGACAGCTATCACGAGAGTTGGTGAAACTCTCGTGATAGACTAATGCTGGCACACTTGGCTGTTATTTGCCAAATACCTACCCTATTGGAGTCCTTTACTTTCACCATAAAGGATGAAAGAGATGGAGCACAAGTATTTAGCTAGCAAATAGAGCCAAGTGAAGTGACACCATAATAGTCGACTTAAGTTGATACTTACAATACAACTAAACCTAAGTTAAGAGGCTAAACAGAGGTGCAAGTTGGCCTGAAAGCCTAAGAACTAAACTAAACTAAGTAGATGAACTAACTAAACTAAATAGATGAACACGACTTAGACCAAGATTTTTTAAATCAAGGGAAATCCTTGTAAACTTTAATTTCGCGTGTTTGGCTAATTAATTCCGTCCCTGGAGCGCTCAGCTGACGAGCGGGACTATCGATTCGGCGGCCCCTCGAGCCGCACACGCGACAGGGGGCGTAAGCGACAATTTACATTCTTTCTAGGGTCTGTGAGGGATATTTATTATTTAGACGTTTCCTTCTCACTTGCGAATGATGTTCAGAAAAAGTCTCGTAGAGGTAATAAAATTGGAGATCTGCTAGACAAGAAAATACTGCAATTTCTTGCGGAAGCTAAATCTCGACTGTGGGTGGAGTGGACTGTAGTCTGTGGCGATCACAATAGGTAGATCGGGAATGATCGCACTGCGCTCCATGGCACTGCAGAGCCGCAACTCGGAAATGGCTAGTTTCTAGGCATAATTTCATGACAAACTTCTTAAACTGTAAGTGCGCCGCGAACTGAAAAAGTTTGGAAACCCCTGACCTAGAAGGGTGAAAGTGAGTTCTTTCGACGTACCTAAGTGAGCACTGAGAAAATATGGAAATTCATCCAATCTGTGGTGAAATGGTGGTGGTAGTTTAATATGAAATTTAAAACGGAAGCAAAGTCGCGAGCGAAAGCTAGTCTATGTACAATCGTCATCAGATATATGGCAGCAAACAAGGTGATAAGATAATAAATATCTGAACAAGATGTTACTGTCAAGATGTTCAGTACTTACAGTCCATGTTCAAATATTTATGATCATCCTTGTTTGTTCACATAATATCTGATATTGACTGTACTTTAGTATGCAAATTACAGTTCCACCAAAAAATTTAACTGGCTAAAGCCTATATGGTACTAGACGGACAGCACAATAATTACTCTGAATAAGGTCCTCAGAGGTTCAGACCAATTCCATACATTGCCTATGCTATAAGAAATTAAGAACTGTGTAGTGTAGATGCAATTATTGTGCAGTTCTCATAATTATCGGTTAGAAATCAAATTCAGTCTTTCGGACAAACTTAGCAATTAGATCGAAGTCTCAATCTTTTATCTTTGAAATTTTTTTAAATTGAAAGTTTGTGTTTTGGATTTTTATTGCTCAATCACACTAAAACGATGGATTTTGATTAAATTTGGTACAAAGATAATTACATCCTAGATTAAACCACAAGATACTTTTTTCCTGGAAATCATCCCTTAATAAAAGGGTGGTGGAAGAAATCCCTTGCTGATGAAGTTACAGCTAAAAGCTCTAAGATAATGGTGATCTATTTATAATTCTATGACTGGGTCAATATAATGTTCTAACCCTTTGTATGCCATGTCCCAGATCCGTTTCAAACTTTTGACAAGTTTTTTTTTTTTCATGCTTTTCAATCGATTCCTATGATTTGATTGACAAGTAGTATTACTATTGAATACAGAGGCTTAAACTCCCCTAATTTTTGTGCTACAGCATACAAAAGGGTAATGGGATGTCATATGTACATGGTTTGCAACATATCCAACAAAACTCTGTATAAGTTTGGGTAATGGTGAACCATCGGCACTGGGCCCACGTGGGGACTAAAGCCCAACCCTCTCGTGATGAGAGGAGGCCTGTGCCCAGCAGTGGGCCGTAAATAGGCTGTTGTAGTAGTAGTAGAATGGCCATTTACATTCTGATTTATTTAAACTTTAACTGACTAACAAAGTATGAATATCACATGGTGATTCCCATGGGATGGGATAGGCTCAGGCTAGTGTGGGGATCACAGTATCCTATTAAAATGTTGTGATTAATTCTTGTATTTAACTTCAAAGCAACTGAAATTATTAAATAGATATAAAAAATGTATTTTAGCAGTTATTACTCTACGTCAATGAATAAACTATGTAAATATTTAATTGCGAAGACAATATCTAATTCAATAAATTTCCTCAAGGCTTTCAAGACTCAACTGGAGTTTAACCTGAACAAAACAGTGTTAAATAGCTATTGACCATGCTAACGTCGTCAAATGTATCCTGTTTATACTGTAACGTAGTGTTACGTTCTTAAGTAAATATTTACTTACTTTCGAGTATTTTTAATCCAAATAAGCAACTGTGTAATCCTCAATTCACACAAACGGCACTTTGGCTGGCAAGCCTGCTAAACACAAAACACTGTATCACAAATTCCTAACATTATAATGCAGTTTAACTTGACACTCATAGTAAATTCACACCTGCATAGTAATCATATCAATGATCCACCATCTCGGACACAAAACACGCAGAATAATAAGGTTTGACAGTTGTCGATAATAATCGCGTTTCATACAATGAGTCCAAACGCAGGCTGTCCTCACTCACGGCTCAAGTTAACTAATCATAGCAAGAACTGCAGTGAGCAACCCAGCCGATTACAAGCACCGGCCGCATGAACATAGTACTACTGTATAATACGTCTGAATTTAAAAGTCAAAGAATTCCGTCAATAGTTTTTAGCCTCAACATAAAATATATTTGGTCGCTTTATATTGTGAACCATCACTTTGTCGCTCTTGCTTGAATGACCTATTTAGTAATTTAAATATGAAATATTAAAAATATTCAAGTTTCCTAATTTTGTAAGTATAACTTTTACGATAAAAAATAATTTGAAATTCATATCAAAATAAAAATTGTAACCTTACATTTGCCGTAGCTTTTAGTTTAGAAAAACGCCTCTATAATATTATATGAGTTATGCGCCATCTAGTGACGAGTAGTAATACTAAGCTACAGAGACATCTAGCGCTCAGTAGTCAAACTACATCATTACTTAGCCTCTAATATAATTATCTGAGGTTTTTAAATAGATGGCAGTACTTTAAATGATAAAAATGACCGTGGTCGGTTTCCGCGACCGCGTTCCGCCCGCGATACTCAAGGCCATCCACACAAAATTTAATAAAACCCTTAGTTTGAACAAAGATGGTCGCATAGTTTTTGAGTTAAATATGGGTATCATTTCGATACCTACGGAACTCTTCATAAGCGAGTCAAGACTCTCGTTCTTGGCTGGTTTCAGGTTTAGGTGAAAACTATCGATTGACGTCAATTAAGTATATTATTGATCGATTGTTGTCTTCGAGAATCCGTGGTAGACTAGTAGTTTGACCTGCCGCCTCACATTGCATAGGCTCGGAGGTTCGAATCCGGCTCGCACCTCTGAGTTTTCGGTGAATGAAAACTGCAGAAGGCCAGAAGTAATTCTGCTGAAGTAATTCAAAGATGTGTGTGAATTCCCCAAACCGCACTGGGCCCGCGTGGGGACTATAGCCCAAACCCTCTCGTTATGAGAGGAGGCCCCTGTGCCCAGCAGTGGGACGTAAATAGGCTGTTGTGATTGGTGGTGGGCTGTCTTTGAAAGGGTATTGAATTAAATAAAAACAAAGTCGGTTACTTATGAGAAAACGAGTTTATTCAACTTGCCATAGGACTCGGACAAACACGGTACGCTGTATACCTCAGTAATCAGTAACCTAACTTTGGCGATCGTGTACGAAACCATACAAAAATAATCGTTAAACTATATAGTTTATAAGCAATACGAGTTTCTCCTAGAAGAATCACGCATGGAGTGAAGTTAGTCGTTCAATTATGTGTCATGGTTCGTTCACGTGTTCGTGACGCAACTCCGTGCCTCGTTCAGTCGGTACGCCGAATAACATAATTTAATTTATAAAATAGTTGTGCTATATATAGGACATAGGTATAGGGCTCCGCCCCGCAGTCTTGAGTTGCCTTATTGTACTTTGTAGAGCCGGGTGCAGGTAATGTCCTTCACGGTCATGACCTGGAAATGAAAACGGGTAGGTAAATTAAGAAAAAAACAAAACAACTAGACGGACTTTGGAAGTGAATGACTTGAATCTTATATAACACGCTTATCATATTCTCATATTAGATGTACCTAAGTAGTAAAAAGTAATAACACCGTGATTAATTCAATACAGTAAACACTCAACGTATTGTAAAATCTTAAAAATAGATTTTTGCAATCGTAATCTTTTGTAAAACACCTGCTTAGGCAAATAAAGTATATGAGAATGACTTCTGCATATTAGACATATTTCATAAATTCTTTATGGATTTGATAGGCAAACAAGCAGGCTACCTTTGGTAAAGGGGTTACTGTGGCCCATGTACATAAGAGTTTCTAAGATTTCGCATGCGTGGCCAACTGGAGAACTAGAGATAATTTCATCTTCCACCTAAAACGCGTCATGATTCATCTCGCTTATCTCTAAGTAGGTATTTATATGAAAATGCATTATATTTTGCTCGCGTCATGTGGTATGTTTATCTCTCTATCTGACCTTGCAACAGGTCATCGTGACATCTGGATTGGACTTTACACATTTCATAGAAGTCTACTTGACTGAATCCTAAATATACTTACATTTAGCTACCATTGCTAAATATATTATTTTCAGTGTTATATGTAACCTATAATAAGTTAATGTATTTTACATCACCCTTGGCCGTAAAGTGGGATTTTCTGCCCGCTTCGCGGAGAGAAAATCGCACTTCTTGGCCAAGGCAAGACGTAAAACTTTTGACAAACCACGGGCGGTAATTCGTAAAGCCCCAGATCGCATATTTATGGCCCTCACCTTCGGTTCGGGCCACAGAATTCTGCGATCTGGGACATTTACGAATTCACCACCCTAGGTCTGTAATGTACTATTAATGGTGTCATTCGAATGCCGTGCACAGTTGTAATCGAGTGGCAGGCATATCACTAGTTTACTTTTAAAATAAGCATCAAATCTGTAATTTGTTTGTTACTTGTTACTGTGCCTAAATTAAATAAATAAATAAATACCTATACCCTCTACACGAAATTGGAATCACGACCAAGTCAATATGTCGTGTCGATATATGTATGATTGTTTGATAGTGTTTATGGAGTAAGTAAGTAGGTATAGCGTTTTTTAACGCGCCGCGCGTCGTTTTCGGCGGCCCCTGAGCCGTATTGCTCGCCCGCGACTTCGCGACAGCTACAGCGTCAGCGGCGAGCGTTTTACGGACACATTGCGCGGTCGTGACGTGACGCCGCGCGTTGGTTAGCAACCGTCGCGCGCAATGTGTCCGTAAAACGCTCGCCGCTGCCACTACCGCGCGAAGTCGTGGGCGAGCGGGTACTAAATGGTTCAACTGAACTTACCGCCTTGAGTTCCTCGGGCGTGAACTCCCTCACGTAGTGAACCTCCAGACCGTCGGGGGCCTTCTGCACCTGCTTGATCTTGTTGCCGTCGAACGAGCAAACCGATTTGGTCTAAAACAACAAAATATTGATAGTTGAAAAACAAACATTGGTGCTTCTACTTAAACCTTTTCAACGCTTTCATATTTTAACCTTTCGTATGCCGTAGCACAAAAATAAGAAGTTCGAGCGTCCTCGTTATTCGATAGTTCAAAAAGTAATAGTAGCCTAATGGTTTCACCTACCGCCTCATTACTCTCATTAGGGATGACGACAGGGTGAATAAATCGAAATTCTAATTAGTCCGTCAGTCAGGTACCTAGGTAATAAAAAAATATTAGACATGTATTTTTTGTTTTATCAAATTAACAAAGAATGACTAAGTTAAAACGCATTAAAGTTGGAGAGTGGGGGCTAACTACGTCACCGTTAGGTATAAATCGTACCTAACCGTGACGTCACGCGACATTTCAACTCAATATCTCCGTATAAGTTTGATTACGTGAAAAAAGAAAAAATACGTGTCCAATACTTTTCAATAATCTTCCTGATAGACTAAGGAAAAAAAAGTTGTCGTCATCCCTAGTGTCATTTCATTACGATAGACAGTCAAGGTCATCAAGATGTGACTTTTGGACTGAAGGTGCAAAATTTTGTACATATTAATGACCTCTACTGTACCGGTCACCGACACTTAGAATAAATTGGGTGCCTTACTAGCTCGTTACCATACAATGGGAAATGGTAATTTTGTGTTTTCATCTTTTACTAACACTTTCACACGTGTTAGATTCTCTGGTTGTAAGGTAGCATAAAGCACGACACTACTAATATGGCGCGTGGCGAAGCACTTACGCCGTTCACACAGAGTCTATTATTGATTAACCCGTGCACCTTCTTAAGAGGGTTTACTCCGAAAGTTGGCAACGTCGCAAATAGCTGTCAAATATTTTGCTGTTCATTGATTTCTGAATATTGCTGAATGAAAACATGAATTATCGCTCTATGGTTGAATAAAACATTTAGTGTGGATTGCAGCAGTTATCATATGAACACGATTTTTTTAGTATTATGTAAGTACTATCTTTTGAAAGCTTTCCATCGCATTTTCCATGCATTTTAATGTAATCTTATCATTTAAATGCCTAACCAACAAATATGAAACGAGACGCGTCATTCAACTATAGAATGATATCTTCCTTTTGAAATCAGCAATATTGAGAAATTAATAAAAATAGCGAAACATTTGACAGCTATATGCGACGTTGCCAACTTTCGGGATAAAACCGCGAGTGAATTCGCCGCTAGAGGCGCCTGGAGTGCCTCCGAGGTGCAATGTTGCCAAATTAGCACATTACTTATATGCCTTAATACACGCGAAATTGGCAACACTGAGGTCTCCGAAACGTCAAATGTCACAGTGACATTGACACTATCTATTGTGTGAAATGGCAAACTTTGACATTGACAGCCAACACCTTATAGATAGTGGCGCCATCTAGTGAGCAGGGCTACGGTGGGGCCTGACGCTCATGCTACACGCTATAGCTGTTTTAATAATAAATAATAATAAAAAGTAACAGTTAAAGTAGGCACGCCTGAAGTTATTATTTATGCACTCAGTTCAGTTTATCTATGAATTTAATCTACCAAGCAGCGGGGTCAGATCAGAGGTTCAAATCCGGCTCGCACCTCTGAATAGGTATACCTACCTACATTAAGAAATGCAATTTAGATAACCACCGACCTTTTGTGTTGACGAAAACTTCGCAAGGAAATAAACAAATTTGAACCGGACATTGAAACGCATACGCATCTGGGAAAATAGTACATTACAGACCTAGGGTGGTGAATTCGTAAATGTCCCAGATCGCAGGTTTCTGTGGCCCGAACCGAAGGTGAGGGCCATAAATATGCGATCTGGGGCTTTACGAATTACCGCCCGTGGTTTGTCAAAAGTTTTACGTCTTGCCTTGGCCAAGAAGTGAGATTTTCTCTCCGCGTAGCGGACAGAAAATCCCACTTTACGGCCAAGGGTGATGTAAAAGATTTTCTCACTTCTCTTGCTCGTAAAGTTGTACTTTAGGCTGACAGAAGGTTGCATACAATTGAATTTTAGGCTCTAGAGCATAAAGTAAAATCTTCGTCTAAGACTAAGGAGATGAGGGCATACAGCCACATACACTTTTAAGCTTCATATAATCTTATACATGAAACATGCTTTTTCTTGTGATTTATTCTTTATATTCTCTATTTAAAAATATTAGTATGGATTATCAAATTAATAATTAAAAATTTAACGACGAAAAGGTGTGCGCATTCCTGAAAATCAAACAAAAAAACATAACCATGGCATTACACGGGGCGTGACTTAAGTCAAACGTCACATTGCTGAAAATTAAAAATGAAATGGCAGTAATTCATTCTTTGTTCTGAATTGGTAAAAATTGGTGCGTTGAGATTTTTTCATTTTAATTTCTTTCAATTTCGTTAATTCTAATTTCAAAGATGTCATCATCGAGTAGTGACGATGAAACAGTGCTTTCACCGAATAATACTACGATGGAGAGAAACGCTAAAAACTTAGTTGATAATATATTGCCGCAAAATCCAAGCCATTTGCGGAATGTGTTCTTTTTAATAATATTTAATTTCCTCGCAGTCGAAGTGAAAAGCAGAGTGTAAAACACGAGCATAAAACCCATTTTACCCTTGACTTACTATACACCCTCGCCTCTCGGCTCGGGTGTATATCTGTAAATCTCGGGTAAAATGGCTTGTTTTATGCTCTTGTTGTGCAATCTACTATATAAAACTTTATTACAGACGAATTGAGAACTGCTACTTTTTTGAAGACTGTTAAATAGTTAGCAATGCGCACTGCGTCCTCTTTATATTACTCTACGGTACAGGAGGGATAGCATATATACCTCCTATATATAAGCCTACATCCTCTCGCGATTAGGGTTGCCATCTGTTTGTATTTAGCAGGACATGTTTGGCTTTTTCGAGTTGTGTCCGGCCAAATATTAATATGTCCGGCCTGTCCGGCTTTTGTTTGGCTTATTGTCAGCGCCACAAGCGAAGCAACAGTGTTTGTAACCAAACTCCTCCGAAACTGCTCGACCGATTCTTATGGAATTTGGTGTGTATGTTCAGTAGGTCTGAGAATAGGACGTAAGCTATTTTTCATATCCCAAAAAAAAATCTAAGGCGGTACGAAGTCCGCGGGGTCAGCGAGTAATAATATGTAATGTAATAATGATTTGACAGCGAACTAGGGTTGGCAATATTTTTGACTTTGATAATTTATTGTATTTTTTTCGGCTTATTTTATTTTGCAACAAACACCGTGTAGGTATTGTGATGGTGGAGCTTGGCGGTCCTTACCATGACTCCATCGGCCCTCTCCTCATCGAACTCTTCGCCGGGCTTGAACTTCATCTCCGTGGTCTTGAAGGTGGAAGACGTGACCAGCACGTACTGGTCGCCATCTTTGCGGAGCTCCACGGTTGGCGACAGGGCGTTGGCAGCCTTGCGGGTAATGAGGCCGACGCCTGGAAAAATTAAACACATGGTTGAATTTCTTTCCCTTCATTACCGTAGTAAAAGGACGAAGGCACAATAGAGCAAGAGCGCAAGAAAATGAGGGAAACCGTATTCCTGCTCACCGGATGGAGCTGCTGTCGTGTGAGGTTTGGCCTTCAATGTCAAAGTTTGTCATTACTCTCTACATACAATAGTGTCAATGTTACTGTGACATTTGAAGTTTCGGAGACCTCAGTGTTGCCAATTTAGCGTATATGTGCTAAATGGACAAAACACACCCTGCAATGACGCGACACAAGCGCCTCAAGCGGCATACGGTAACTCTCATTTACCACACTCGGATCGACTCTTTATCAGCCGAAGAATCTCATATCGGCCTGCAGGCTCATTGCGTTTGGCCACTTGGTTGGAGATTGGAGAAGCGGTCATCGCCAGCATCGACTCAACACGAGTGGCGCACATAGAAAAACTACTGATTGTCTTCGGCATCGCAAACCAATGACAAAACGCAATACCACGGCGAAGCTATTTAACGGATTGAAATCGGGCCACAGCAGCAGAGGGGTAATAATGATAATAAATTATAATATAAAGTACCTAATCCCTTTAGAAAATTATCGAAATTATCTGACGACACCAATTTGTACTTCTTGTCCTCCCACGGATGCATGTTTTCAGATTAGACTTAATACTTAAATAAGCAATAAAATTAATCTTATTATATTGACACTTATACTATTTTCCGACATATGTCATGATAAGAAGTGTCAGTTTCCACTAAAAAGGCGGGTTTCCAAACAGCGAGTATCAACGGCTCATAAAGATAGGTCTAAACTTATCTAAACCAGTTTATCAATAAGCTCCATAAAAATGGAACTTAAAAGACACCGCAGTGTACAAACAACGCAAGTTACCTACCTATTTTGAAGTTATAATAGATTAGGTATCCCTGTTTCAAGAAAGCCACGAATATTCATTCAGGTAAATGTAAAAAACGTGTGGATATGACGAATTGAAAAAGTAATTTGGAGTACCTGGGCCTATATATTCGAAGTCTTAAATTAGGGATCTCCCTGTTCCCTATAGGATCGCTCACGCGTCGCGTGAACTTTAAGCGGCTAGATTTAAAGTTCAACATGACACGTGAGCGATCCTATGTATCCTTAACTCCTTACCAAAGAAATATTCAGTCTTGAATGGAAAATAAATTATGACTCGATCATGCTAAAAAATCTAGATAAATATGAGTGTCCAGTGCCTATGTCCATGTCTATAGACTCCCGCGCAGTGGCCTCCGACAAACCATTCACTCTATTTATTTCAATCAAACCATTCAAGCATCGACACAAATTTATCCATGCGGTTGAAGTAGCGCTGCTGTGCTAAATTTTCATACAAGAAACTGTACAACCGTTTAGTTTTAAAATTGACCACCGGCATAAGTATGTTTGTATTGCAATTTATCCGATGCAAAATGGTAAAGAAGGGTTATAGTGACTTATGGATGTGTGGTATAAAGTTGGATATTGTCTGTCTGTGTGTGTTGAGGTTAGGATACCGTTTCACTGCCGCATTCCGGTGCAAGTCCAATGTTCAGTTCCGCAGGGATCAAACGATATAATGTGGGCAGCATTAGTAATGAATGATTGAATAGAAAGAAAGTATAATCCATACTAATATTATAAACGCGGAAGTAACTCTGTCCGTCTATCTGTCTGTCTGTCTGTTACCTCTTCACGCTTCAACCGCTGGACCGATTGAGATGAAATTTGGCATGGAGATAGTTGGGGTTCCGCGATAGGAGAAAAGCACTTTTTATCCCGGAAAAAAGGCATAGTTCCCGCGGGAACGCGATAACCGAGTTCCACGCGGGCGAGGTCGCGGGTAGAAGCTAGTCTAGAATATAAATTACCGCTTCCGAGTTCGGAGACGGGAGGAAAATTTTTTTTCACCTCACTGGCTCGAAAGTGATCGTTTTGCAGCTTGATATCCGAGCGCAAAAGTTGTTTTTATCCGCTAGCGTGGAAAGTGTTTTTGAAATTCGAACGACGCATGACGCCACTGTCACAATAAAAAAACAACGATACGTTCTGAAACGCAATTCGTCGTGAGAGTTTTATTAAAATAAAGGTTCAATTTACTTAATATCATCATTAATAAAATTATATTAATAATACACCGTTTCAGATGTATTTCATTATTTCACTGTGTTTTATCACAAAAATACTTCAATATGTGTATATTTTAACTGTATTCAATGAATAATTAAATCTTGAAGTACGAGTAGGAGTGATTTGGAACGCAACCTCCGGAAAAAAAACAAAAAAAATAAAAATAAAGAAGTTTTAGATTGCTGGTTTTGTAATTTAAAATACATATACGAAGTAATAAAGAAAATATGAGCGATTCTAGCGATGAAGATACGAATTTAATTCTCCCAGAGTTAGCACAAACTGTACGTGACGCCGTCTTCTACCCGAAAAATTGCGCGTGAGGTGAAAAATTTTGTGTTGCGCTTAGCAGCAAAGTCGTTAGCTGTCTCGTGCCTTGAAACCCTCGTTACACTCAGGATTCTATATTTGAACCTCTCGCTTCGCTCGTGGTTCAACCCTAGAATCCTTCGTTCACTCGGGTCTCAATCACGCACTCACAGCAAACAACAACTTTGCAGCCTTGCATAACAAATAACTATTATTCTGTGATTTTTCTCAAAAGCCCTTCGTCGGCGATATTTGTCTAGGTCACTTCGCTATTTCAGGGTGTTGATCTTGTTACATTTTCTTCAAGACCTCACACCTCTCACGATTAGGTTGAAGTCATAAGAAGATAAATAAATATAACGAAATTAGTATGTTACCGCACTTATTATTATTATTCGTTATTACATATGGTATTTCATTAGACCAAATTTCACACTAGGTAATTAGTATTCAGTTCGTACTACTACGACGACATGGCACTTAAATAACCAATTAGGCATCTCATATTTTACTCCAAAGGTAGGTAAATAAAACCAGTAAGTACCTAAGTATAAGGACTTGCCAACCGAACACCATCAACGGGCATTTCTACACAAAAACAAAAAACGCGAAAAATTCCACGACGGAACCTTGAGCACAACATTCCGTGTGCAATTTGTTTCTTTTTTATCCCTCCAAAGTTGTTGCAAAAAATGCTATGCTATTAGCGAGTCGTCTCGAATTTTGTCTGAATCACCAAGGGAATGATTAGGCAATTGGCTTTTTGGCAGACTAATTTACACTTTTAGACCTTAATACAACGGAATACGGATGAAAAAGTGCAAACATGCCTTTGACGTCGACCTACGTTACCTTCAGTGTCATTTTAAAATATACTCATCTATACAAGATCTATACTAATAAAAGTCTGTAGAAGAGTCACGTCTGAAACTTGAAAATTAAAATAAACTATCAAGTCGTGGGCAGTATAAAAACGATACTGAAACATAATAACGATTTTTAGAAAAAAATGTGTGTATGTATGTATGTCCGGATTTAACTCGAAAACTACTGGATGGATTACAACAAAATTTGGTATGGGGGTAGTTTATAACACTGGTCAACATATAGGCTACTTTTTATCCCGAAAAAGCGCATAGTTCCCACGGGAACGCTATTTCCGAATTCCACGAGGACGAAGCCGCGGGTAGAAGCTAGTAGGGAAATAAGAAACGGTACATTGGGATATTTTATTTAGGGATATTTATCCCTAAAAAAACACATTTTCTCTCTATGTAACGAGATATAGA
The DNA here is from genome assembly GCA_963971205.1 of Aethes cnicana. Classification (NCBI taxonomy): domain Eukaryota; kingdom Metazoa; phylum Arthropoda; class Insecta; order Lepidoptera; family Tortricidae; genus Aethes; species Aethes cnicana. The sequence continues at coordinate 7,775,879 of OZ020292.1, forward strand.
TAGTAGGTATACGAGTATTGTACTATACCCTATCAGTAATACACCATCCCTATTTAGCGAGATGGTATATTACTGATAAGTATTACACCACTGAATAGGCAAAAAAATTACTCTTATTTAGGGATACTTAGGTACACTCACAATCCCTATGTAGCGTTCCGAATAGAGCCCAAGGTGCAGGCATCGGCACGGAACTTGATTACTTATTACTTAAGATGATTACTTGAGGATGTTCCGTTTCGATTAAAAAACTCGAATGGGCCTTCTTGGAATGGTTTTTTAGGAATATAACTAAAGTATGATCCAGCGAGTTGTCAATGTAACAGTGTCGATGCCAAAATAGAACAATGTAGGTAGGTACCCAAATAAAATAACCAGGTAGGTATTATAATAATTAAGACCCGGTTCATTCACTCTAAATTGAAAACACTAGGCAATTAAAATTATCGAATTAAATGCACTGTGTTTACAACGAACGTACCTAATCAGTTTGTTTTTGTAAACACATATAATGTTAAATAACGTAATTTCTGATAATATAATTATTCCTGATTATATCATTATTATTGCGTTTTTTTACTGACTGCGATCGAAATGGAAATAGCTAAAGTGATTCGAGTTTTCCCAGACATGAGAAAACAACGCTTCGATTTGTCTGTCGCCCCCGACCGACCGTTTCTGCATGAGACACACAGTTGAGTTTATTCAATTACTACCGTTTTCCTTGACTATATTTTTGTATACTTTCATAACAAAAACAGCTTGCAATAAGTACCTACATAATGTTTGAATGTTAATTTGACATTCATAAAAAGTCGTGTTACTGTAGGTAAGCTCCAATGCATTGGACACGATGTTCCCGTGTGAAAATGAAAAAAAAATGGAAGCGCCTATAAAATTGTGATCTGACTATATGTGGCTAAATGATCGATCGACGAGCATGTAACAGTCACGATTGGCTTAAAAAGAAAACAAATAAATAATAAACATGTTACCGCTGGTATAGATAATTATAGCGAGTTCAATGTCCACCGCGTCATCGGCGCTCGCAGTGCTAGCATACTAAGTCTTTGGTTTTGTTTGTTAGATGAGTTGGGAGTTGGGAAATATGACGTCGTGGGAAACAAAGTCATACCTAAACGTGAAAGTTACTGAAAGAAACACTGTCAGGGCCACGAACATTATCCTACTTAGGTTATTTTCATCCTGAAATCTTGTTTGCGACCGACGGGGAAAAAAGTACAAAAACATGTTTTTCTTACAGGCTTAACTGGCTTATTATTATTACTCTTATTAGCAATCGAGTTAGCAACTCAATGCTTATTAAATAAGTCTTGTACGTCCTTGGACTTGACTACAGATAAAGAGCAGTTTGCCTCATTTGGATAAAAAAACACTAAAAGCTAAAGGTTATTAAATTTAAGTAAAGTAAGCGAGATTCATCAGAAATAGTTATTATACTATCACGCTATAGTCTATACTATATTGCCAATACACCCAATAATTAATTTCATTATTTCTTTTCAAAAATATGTAGTTAGTTCTCCCTGATAAAATATTCCTTTAAAACAATCGTTATTTTGTAAAAGCACGAATTTACACCAGTATAGGATAGAACTCGATCGATAATTCTCGTAGATCGATGGCGTATTTAATTAAGTCCAACATAGGTGCCTATTCTAGATCGCGATCTACTTGCGAACATGGCGTGACAGATTTCGCGCCGCGTCTTTCCGGTCTAGCTGGTCTTTGACAGCTGTCAATTAGCTTGGTGCACCCTTGTCAGTGCCAGCAGTATTTATATCGTGCATTTTAGGGTGCGTTCCGAATAGCGCTCAAAGCGCTCATAGCGTTCACAACGCTCATAAGTGTCCCGAATTGATTGTCACGCTCACGACCGTGTGAGCGCGTTTTTGATTCGGAATGATCATGAGCGCTTTGAGCGCTATTCGGAACGCACCCTTAGTGTTTTAAGTAAATAAACATTATGCTCGAGTATGTTATGATTTAGGATAGTTAAGGTTCCACGATAGACGATAAAACCACTTTAGCGCATAGAAATCGAGCGGTAAAGTGAATATTTTCGAACTTAAGTGAAAAAGAATGAGGGGTTATCTGTGCACACGGCCATTGGTTTTAACGTGAAATGTCGGTTTCCTCGACACCGTCCGTCCGTGATACTTAACTTTCAAAGTCCATAAACTCGAGCTGACTAAGATATGAGCTAAACAATGACGTTAAAATCATATTTCCAAGACTAATGGTTCTCTAGTAATTAAGATAAGTAAGACGGGAAATACGGGATAGACCAATTCGTGATGAAATTTGACATTCCACTTTTTGTGATTTGTACCTACCCGTAAAATTACGTCCCTGAGTAGCCCGTAGTTCGGTACTAAGGTATGCGTGCACAGAGCACATTGCGTACAAACGATCATGTTAGTCCGAAGCTTACTATGTCGTCATAGTCTGTCATCTGTGTGCCAGGGCGCGTGCATGTGCTTATTTCGGTTCGGCAGACCCACCGCACGAGCGTGTGTTCGTTTCTACCTAAACGCCAGAGTCCGTCGTGTAATGTGGTAGGAAGGATGTTGACATGACAACATGACTTGGCTAAGCAAAACCGGATGACAGCGTTATTATTTGGAAAATAGGTTTTTCCTGCGATCTCGTGATTCCTTGTGTCCTTGGGTACAGAGAACGCTTACCATCAGGTGGCCTGTGTGCTTAATGAGCGCCACAGTACCTATACCCGCTCACCAGTTGACTGTCAATATCAAAGATTGTCATTACATACCATTTACATACCTACAACCTACAATAGTGTCAATGCCTCAGTATTGCCAATAGGGATGACGACAACTTTGTTTTCCTTAGTCTATCAGGAAGATTATTGAAAAGTATTGGCCACGTATTTTTTCTTTTTCCACGTAATCAAACTTATACGGAGATATATTGAGTTGAAATGTCACGGTTAGGTACGATTTATACCTAACGGTGACGTAGTTAGCCCCCACTCTCCAACTTTAATGCGTTTTAACTTAGTCATTCTTTGTTAATTTGATAAAACAAAAAATACGTGTCTAATATTTTTTTATTACCTGACTGACGGACTAATTTTAATTTCGATTTCTTCACCCTGTCGTCGTCCCTATTTAGCGTATAATGTGCTAAATTGGCAACACTGCACCTTATGCGACTCAAGCGCCTCTAGTGGCGAATTCAGTCGCGGTGAGCCTCATCGGCCTCATCGCCAACGAATGCCTTAAAATAAAAAGAGGTCAAGACAACTTTGAATCCCGTCTGTGAATGGAATAGGTATATCACATAACATTTATTTTTAGGTAGGTACCTAATTATTATTTTTTCCATCTACCAGTCTTTCAGTAACGATAATGTAATGATAATGCACTGCTGATATGACGCAAGTTACGTCAATACGGAACCAGTTTGCTATCATGACCTGACCTAAGAATGAAGATTTCTCGTGACTTTTTGTTGTTATCCAAATTAAGACTTCACAATCACAACTGCAACGTAGCGTTAAATTGCAATGACAATGAATATGGTCAGCAAGGAGGATGATTATCTCTGCAGTGAGTAGAATTAAGGTCAAAATAGCTCGAAGGATCGCGAAACTTGGTGGCAGTAGGCGACACTTGGCCCATGGAATCAGGAAGTGCTCAAATGGCGTCCAGTTTCCGAAAGACGCGCTTCCGTAGGCCTTAAGCGGCTTAAACAATAGGGAGCGAAGAGACCTGGTGTCTCAATTTCAGTTTCAGTTATACATACACTGTCTCCCAAGATGCGAGACAGACAACAAATCACTCGCCCAATATTATTCAAGAAAGCGCATTTAATCCATTACATTCGTGCGTGTGCGTCTCTCATACACGTTCACGATTGGACTGGGTGTCATGGTGGCGTGTGCTATCTCAATGAACGGTCTTGGGATTTACTGAGTCACTTAGCCGCCACTTTGACTTCCTGAATAACAGGTTGATCGAAAGGAGATAAAGGAAATTCCTATTCCGTTCGTTAGGTATAGGATCACTTCATGAACTTGAATAGAGACACGTCCAGGCCAAAGTTGCGGGGGGGGGGGGGGGGGATCCAGTGGCAATATATGCCACGAGCCGGTCAGGGTGATGAATTTCAAAGTCGTTGTGGTCCAATGCTGGGAAAAATACTCTGTTCAGCAATGGACCTCTGACAAGATTGACAAGATGATAAAATGACCCGAATTTATCTTTTATTCTCTGTCACGAAATGTGAGCAGATGGCATGCTGGCCGTCCACTTTAATCTCCCACGCTGGGTTGCTAGGAGCGTAGGCAACCCAGCGCCAAGGCATTCATCCGTCGACATTATCCACTCCGAGAAAGAAGATTTGTTATAATTCCGCCTCATTGCGCAATGTAGGGTGAGATTTACAGCGTGGGACGACACGCTCGAAGCAATCAAGAATAGTTTCAGTGATAGGTACCTACTGTTTCTATTAGGTACCACAGTCGGTGGCCTCAAGGACCAATTTCTGCAGGTTTTACTTAAACTACTACTACTACTACTACTACAGCCTATTTGCGTCCCACTGCTGGGCACAGGCCTCCCCTCATCATGAGAGGGTTTGGGCTATAGTCCCCACGCGGGCCCAGTGCGCATTGGGGACTTCACACACATCTTTGAATTACTTCGCAGATGCGTGCAGGTTTCCTCACGATGTTTTCCTTCACCGAACGATGATGATGATGTTGTACTTAAACTAAAAGAGCTGAAATTAGCTACGGTCCATTACATGTAGTTTCAAAGCACTAACAGTTTTCTATTACATTTTCAACAAACATATCGTTAAAAGTGGGGAACAGAGGCACAGTAAGTGTTATTTCCGAATGGGACATAATATTCTCTTGTTCGAAAAACTATATGCCTTGGGCGAGCTTGTACAATAACGATGCAATTACTTATCTTCCCTAATTAGCGAAGATTATCATGTCCTTAAAATTGAGATAGGAGATCATTTCCCGAGGGGCGGCTTATAAGTAATCTCAGAAATATATACAAAAATAATGCTGGCTGGTATGGATTTATATTCGTTTGTTATTCTATTTTCAAAATGTATTACATTCATTTGTTTATTGCATCACGTTTATTTGTCTCCTACAATTGTTTCGAACATGTCGGCGTGTCAAATGTTGCGAAGAGTTTTTTGACATGAGTCGAGGGAAAGAGGAAGAAATAATTTCTAGAATTGTAACATGTGATGAGACTTGGATTCGACAATGGGACCCGGAAAGTAAGCAAGAGTCGTTACAGTGGAAATTTAAGGATGAGAAGCCGCCTCGGAAATTCAAGGTCTGTCCATCGGCAGGTAAACTTATGGCTACAATCTTTTGGGACACAGAAGGGATTTTGCTCATAGATTATTTACGAAGAAAACTACAATGAATGCTGATTATTACTCAAACTTACTATATCAACTAAGAGAGACAATAAAAGAAAAACGGCGAGGTAAACTATAAGCAAAGGAATTCTGATTTTGCACGATAACGCACCAGTGCATACCTACCGCCCGCACATCAAAGCTAGCAATTAAAGACAATGGCTTCGAAACCATTGACCACACCCCCTTATAGTCCAGATCTAGCCCCCTGTGACTATTTTCTGTTTAGACTTCTCAAGAAAGACCTCAGGGGACGAAGATTTATGACCAATAACGAAATGAAGGCTGCGGTTACTGACTTTTTTGACGACAAACCGAAATATATTTTTTAATGGTTTAAATTCAATATTTGAAAAATGTAATAAGTGAATTTTATTAGCAGGGGACTATATAGAAAAAAAAAAGTAGCCACGACAGTCTTTTGTTTCATTGTTAGGTAGATTACTTTTCAGCCGCCCCTCGTAGCCCCTGCGAAAAGAGATAGCCAAATTTGCAATTCCTATACGGAATAGGATGAAAATCGTTATAGGAGCCGTCTGGTCGCGTGATTGGCCACAATTGGCGCCGATTGTGGCCAATTTGACGACAATTGGCCGACACAGAGCCAATGGGTAATGGCTGACTAGCTCATGCGACTTATAATTGGTTGTGAAAAGATCGTCCGTCGTTTGTGATATCTATTGACGGATGGAAAATCAATTAACTATCCTGACATTACAATATGGGAATTTACAGATATAGTATGACACATCAATGAATGGAAGGATCTGGCTGGAACGGGTGCGGAACGTGGAAAACGCAATAAGCAAATAAGCGATGTATGGTACTAGGTATGGGAAAGATGGACGATCACTCGAGAATCTTCAACTAAAGTCACTACATAGTATAAAACAAAGGGAAAGGACATAGGCTACTTTTTATCCCGGAAAACGCATAGTTCCTGCGGGAACGCGATAACCGAATCGCGGGCAGAAGCTAGTCATAACATAATTTCTTAGCAAACTATAAATAAGTGTGATCTGACAAAAGCAAAACACACAAGTTAACAGGTTTAGTAATCATAGTGTTAATTTAATAAAGACGTGTTAACATGTCTCACCAAGACAAAAGAACCCATTTAGCTGGGTTACCTAGCTGTTACCTGGTTTTTGCCACACTTTTATATATACTGCAGCTACTTTAGAACTCACTTGGCTAGCTGAAAGTAAATTCTTTTTCTGACGTGTAAAAGTGCCCCTATGTGGCCAAGTTGCTGAATAAATGATTGAATTGAATTGAAGTGTTGCGCAAAAAGTGTGAACCCATTATACTGGGTCAACCAAAACGTTAATATGATATCTTAACCACAGTACATATCAGTTATTGATTCTAAGCATGTTTTTTAGGTTTTTAATTTTTTTCGAGATGAAAATAAAAAGTATGGCCCAGTATGAGATTCAGGTATCTCTCACACCATCACTTTACCACCATACTTTTTTTCAACTAGTTAACTGATACTGTTAAAATATCCTCATAACGTTTTGCTTGACCCTATATATTTAATAGAAAAAAAAAACATACATGACAGGGAGTATATGCCTCCCTGTCACCTATGTTTTTTTTTTTTAATTAACTAACTTGATGAAAGTAATTAATAAATGAGGTAAACATTCTCGTAATTAATTCTAATTTAATAGATCGCCGATTTTATGTGGATTTTATGAAGAATATAAAATAATTACATAAGACCCTGTTTACACTAATCCAGTGCTGGAATACAAGTTCACGAACATTGCTGGTTTCGAGAGAACTTAAAATAGTCGTATCCTCGGTGAATAAGCAATGTATGTGTCCTGGCATTCCAGCACTGGATTAATGTAAACAGGATCTAAGGGGAAATTATACAAGTCGAAAAAATCTAAAGATAGCATTTTATTGGTTACCGGCAGATAGATACCTAGCTTTTGGTATATTGCAGAGGGATTTTCTGATAGTCTTTCTGTTGAAGTGCAATAAAAAATTGATAACATTCCATCAGATAAAAGTAACAAAGTGGGTGAAGTGCTGCATAAATCCACTTAAAACGCCAGGTATTTTTAGATGTTTAGTTTTAGCTCTAGTGTTAGTACCTATCCTATCTAAATTCCCATTTTGAAATACACGTTCTTTACTAAATAAATCCATTGAATACTCACAGGCCTCACAGCAAGGTCAATGGTCCATGTAAAAAAAAGTAGGAGTCTTCTCGTGACCACGGCCGTTGCATCGCGGCCGAAACGTCGAGGTAAAATACAAATAGTTTTTACGCGATTAAGTCCCGATAATAGTGCGTTTAATAAAAGTAGGACTCCTCTAGTCATAGGTCTCAACACTCTCAACCTAACCTACTACTACAGCCTATTTGCGTCCCACTGCTGGGCACAGGCCTCCTCTCATCACGAGGGGGTTTGGGCTATAGTCCCCACGCGGGCCCAGTGCGGATTGGGAACTTCACACACATCTTTGAATTACATCGCAGATGCGTGCAGGTTTTCTCACGATGTTTTCTTTTACCAAAAAGCTCAGTGGTAAATTCAAATTGAATTTCGCACATAAGTAAACTTAGAGGTGCGAGCCGGAATGCCCGGAATCGAACCCCCGACCCTCTGCATGAGAGGCGGTAGGTTGAACCACTAGGCCACCACGGCTAATCTAACCTACTTACGGACAATTTATTTATTTATTTAAACTCTTTATTGCACAAACAAAAAAAAATGCAGTGTACAATAGGCAATCCGTTCGTAGTAACTTTATGACACTAATATTTTTCGACTGATGTTCGTTTAGGTACTTACCTATGCCTACCTAACCTACAGATACTACACTCAATGAAAAGAAATGTTACTCGGAACATCTTAGAATCAAACTACATAAGCTTTTTTTAAAAATTTTCGTTCTCTTTTCTATCGTTCGGCGGTAGGTAAGTTTCATTTTCATTTGTTTTCTAAGCTGATGCTGCGAGTTGACATCATAATGTCATCCATCTATAAATACTTATTATCAGTACAGGCGAGTTCGCCAATATGTATACACACTTACACCTTACTCCGTTATAATAAGGTCCAACGGTGTACACATATTAATGCTCTCGACTGTGCATAATATTGGCCGGTATTGGCTGAGCTCCCAGTCCTGAGTCCGGTGCAGTCAACGTCAAAGTCCACGGTTTCAAGTCCAAGGCGACCGCTGTCTAAATTCAGAAACTGTTGTTTAGCAGTCGATCGGATTCTTGTAAAAAAATAACAATTCACAGGCTACTTATTGCTAAGTAGTAAGAGCGTTATCACACTTGCGATTCGCGAGCGAGTTTTGTATGGAGGCGAACACGCCGCGAGTTCGCCGCGTATGAGTTTTGTATTGAAAAACGCTTTCAACTCGCTCGCAAATCGCAAGTGTGATAAGGCCCTAAGCCGTGGTAGCCTGGCCTAGTGGTTCGACCTACCGCCTCTCATGAAGGGGGTCTGGGGTTCGCCCCGGCTCGCACCTCTAAGTTTACTTATGTTCGAAATTAAATTTGAAGCTTTTCGGTGAAGGAAAACATAGTGAGGAAACCTGCACGCATCTGCGAAGTAATTCAAAGATGTGCGTGAAGTCCCCAATCCGCACTGGGCCCGCGTGGGGACTATAGCTCAAACACTCTCGCGATGAGAGGGGAGGCCTGTGCCCAGCCGTGGGCCGATAGTTATAGGTAACTTGGATCTTTTCAAGTCGAGAGTGAACAGGTACTATCTAAGTAAGCATGTATCACCCTCGACCGCATCGTCACTTACCATCAGGTGAGATCGTGGTCAAATGCTTATAATAATAAAAAAAACTAAAAATATAAATAACCAGAATCATATAGAAAAAAATGGTTGTCTGTAAAATCGGTTTACGGCTATAAATAGATAACGTCTTATAAATAGATGAACGCCAGCTGCGCTCACAAAAAAACGACGCAATAGTAGTGTTGTAGCGTTACGTAGCGTTATAGGTTTACAATACAATACAATACACTTTATTGAACACCACACAATCAAGGAACAGTACAGACATAATGTAATTACACAAAAAGGTATGGCATACAGCAGGCGGTCTTATCGCTTAATAGCGATCTCTACCAGACAACCTTTGGATAGTGGAGATGAAGAAAAACAAACTAGGTTGGTAGGCGGTGATTGACGTTATCACGTATAAAATTATCGTTCGTAAACCGACTTCACAGACAGCCAATTTTTCTACAAGAGTTTACATTGAGCGTTTTAAAACAATGGATATTTTGGTAATTATATGTATAACGACTTACTTATTTGACAGTTTGCCATTGAACTGTTGTCTCGGGTATGCAAAATGCAATCTGACTGATATTAAATTTTGGTGATTAACATACGTAGGTATGGGTTTTTAGAAGAAGAAGAAGAAGAATTTATTTGCTTGAACATGTTGAATACAAGGTGACATTTCGTTTACTTATGTACACATTATAAAAACAGTGACTTTCAAGAAATTTCGTGAGTGCTCTGTTAAAGTCTTTGCCATTTAATTGTTTGATATGCTCAGGTAGGTGATTATAAATGTAGATACACATGTGATATGCATTTCTTCTATAAATATCAGAGCGACACAGAGGTCGAAATAACACATTAACATATTTAGCTCTTTGGATGCCTCCGAACACGTCAAAATGTTTCTTGAAAAAATTTGGATGCTCTCTGACAAATAAACATGCCTTTTTTAAATACATACATGCTAAAGGTAAGATACCGAGCTTTTTAAATATAGGTCGATAGCTGTCAGTAATAAAGGCATTAACGGTGGCTCGAACACACTTTTTCTGGACTTTGAATACCTTCTCAACATCAACTGAGTTTCCCCATATAAGCAATCCATAGTTTAATGCAGAAGATACGTATCCGTAATAGGCTGTAACAGCTGCTTCAGTTGACACTGTATTTTTTGGTTTTCTTAGTGCATACACAAACCTGTCTAATTTTGAACACAAAGTAGAAATATGGACTTTCCAATTCAAGTTTACGTCGATATTTATGCCCAGGAATTTTGTTACAGTGTTTTCTTCTAAGCCATTATTATTGTGATTAAGATTTAAGGTGATAGGATTAGATTTATATGAGCGAAATTGGAAAAATGTAGTTTTAGTAATATTAACGTGAAGATTATTATTATCCATCCAATTTATTACATCGATTAAAGCATTATTAATGTCCGATTCATATGTATCTGGTTTGTTCCCCTTTACAATGATTGTTGTGTCGTCTGCAAATAATATGCTTTTATGTTTTGTGGCCGACGGAAGATCGCTTATGTATAGCAAAAATAAAAGTGGTCCCAAATTACTTCCTTGAGGCACGCCAACCTGGTTCGTCCTGAATTGAGAACAATAGTTCTTATTTACAAGTTTATTATTTATGACAACTACTTTATTTATGTCTGTACACTGCTTTCTTTTGTTTAGGTAGTCTGCTATCCATTCTTTTGCAGTGCCTCTGATGCCATACATTTATATTTTAGTCAAGAGAGTTGCATGGTCCACAAAATCAAAAGCCTTGCTCATGTCTAGGAAAACTGCCATTACAGCGATTTTACCATTCAAAGCTTCTCTAATATATGCAATAAGATTGAAACAAGCTAGTTCAGTCGATCGTCCTTTTCGAAATCCGTATTGATCCGGATGCAGTATACCGTGTTTCTCCAAGTAATTTATAAGTCTTATCCACATAGCTTTTTCAATTACTTTAGAACAATTGTAATTGGTCGATAATTATTTGGATCACTACGATCGCCTTTCTTAAAAATGGGTTTAACTGTTGATTGCTAAACTGCCCTGGCTAAACGACAGATTGATAAAGTAAGCCAGTGGTGGGCTTTATGTATACAGCTATTTTCTTGAGTATAATTGTAGATATGTCATCAAATCCACATGTTTTGCTATTGCTCAATGACATAATTATTTTATAAACTTCATTTACATCAACAGGATATAAAAATATTGAAGTAGGATTATTAAATGATGTATAAGTATAATTTACATTTGTTTTATTTCTAGAAATGCTATATGAACTGATAATATCTATAAAATAATCATTCATAATACTACAAATATCATTTGGATTATCATTGCTTCTATTAACTTCAAACTATTAGGTAAATGCAAGGCAACCTGGAGCGTTATATCATCCACAACTTCCGATAACACTTTTAAACATGACATTGCTTCTATTAACTTCAATAACAATACATATGTCATGTTTAAAAGTGTTATCGGAAGTTGTGGATGATATAACGCTCCAGGTTGCCTTGCATTTGTTTTTATTTGCCCTTATGTATTTGTTATTTGACATATTTTGAGACACTTCTATGCATGCATTTCCGTAGAACTTTGTTATATTTATTAAGAAAATTATTGTTTGACTTGTTGCTTTTGCTTAAAAACCTATATTTCATATAAGCTACGTTTTACATGACAAGACTTTTTTAGTCCTTTGGTTAACCACTCGACATTTTTGCGCCTATTACTGACCTTGACTTTAATTAGTGGAAAACATAACTTATGAAGAAGGCAAATCCAATCATAAAATACTATAAAGGCGTCTTTTAAAAATTCTTTACTAAATACATCTGAGAAGGATAGTGCAGCTATGTATTGGCAAAATTTAGCCAAGTTTTCTTGTGAGAGAATCTCTTTTATACTCAAACCATGTAATATAGGACTTACACCTATTAATATTAAATGTTATTGTCTGAGATTGATCATGGTCAGAGAGACAGTGAAAATGAGTTTCAGATAACATTTTTTATGTTGCTAGAAATTTGATCAAGACAAGCATTTAGCCTAGTAGGTGAATGAATGTGCAGTGTTAAGTTATAATTTTTAACGTACTTGTGAGATCTTTCGAAAAATCATTACTTTTTAAAATGTCAATATTCCAATCACCGCATATAACAAGTTTCTTCTTTATATATTTTTTTGAAATTGTAAAAAGTAGTTTATCTAATTTATGGATGAAAATACCTAATGTGATTTCTTTTGTACTGGAATTCTGTATATTACTATAATAAGTAGGTCAATGCCTATCACTTCAATTCCACAACTTTCAAAATAAAAATTGGCACTAATATCCGATACAAATTCCAGTGTTTTTGTTTCCAACGTATTTTTAACTAGCCCCCCTCGCCTTTTTTCCCGGCAATAAGATGCCGCCAATCTGAACTTTTCAAACTGATTTGGGGGTTTCGTTTATGTTTGTTACTACTGATTATAACAATTAGGTAATATCCTAAGAAAATATTGTTGTGTAAAAATACCGCTATGTAACCTTCCTACCGAATAAGAAAGTGAGACCTAACCTGAAGAATAAAATAAAAAATAACTAAAAACTTTGGTAGACGATCCTCACATGAAAAGACTACAATTAATGCATAGTACATTAACTGTAGTACAATTAATGTACCTACTATGGCGATAACTTGTCATTCTTGAACAAGGAACACATTAATGTCTTATCTACTTTACTTAGTCAAAAACTTCATTCAAAGAGCGTTTATATTTGCATAAATTTTTCCAAAACGTTTTTAATGGTTTAACCAACTTCGCGGATATTAGAGCTCTTTGTTTTCCTTATCAAATACCTACTTCTACAGTACAGTCTCTCTTATTAAGTAGTTATTTTTTTGATACTGCATACATTCTTGATTAATAAATTGAGTTATTATTCATGTTAAATACCAAGTCCAACAAAAAAAAGTTAATTAAAAAAAACAAAAAACCCGACTGCGTAAAAACTAAAAAGAAAAAAACAAGACTACTTAGTTCAGTAGTAGCTAGGATTATGTTAAGTAATTGATTGCTATTGAGGAATCTAAAGATGCCTACTATCGGGACCCATTATTTGTAACATTTTAACCTAGATTTTAAATGGGTCCCGACTGTAGGCATCTTTAGATTCCTCAATAGCAATCAATTACTTAACATAATCCTAGCTACTACTGAACTAAGTAGTCTTGTTTTTTTCTTTTTAGTTTTTACGCAGTCGGGTTTTTTGTTTTTTTTAATTAACTTTTTTATTTTATTATTTTTAGTTAGGGATTAAAAGACCGTAAATTCCGCAATCTTGTCATTTCATGGAGTGAGTTGCTATCGTGGGGATTATTAAGTAGCTTGCGATGATCTAAATTACTGATTATTAATCCCTCTAGAGACCTAACCCGGCTCAAAACGCTACATAAGCCTGAACCTATTAAAATTCTTCAAGTCAACCGATAGATGGCGCTACTGGTACTACATAAGAGTATTAGGTAGCTATTTTATTTATTTACGAGCGCTGAGTACTGACTAGTGTACCTAATTGGTACCTATAATCAATTAGGTTATATTTCACTGTATCACACACACTATTGACACTTTAAATGTAATAACGAAACTAAAAGTCTTCAAGTCAACGGATAGATGACGCTACTGGTACACTACATTGCACATGCGTACGTACTTGATTGAAGTTTGAGATTTATGAAAAACATTATTATTAAGTATTTTATAGTCGTCATGACCTGCTTGAAGAGTCGTTGGTCTAGATTATTTCCTGTGTTGCTAATTCGAACGGATTTACTACTGGGTGGATAGGTACCTACCTACTTTACGTAGTTAGTAAAGGAACTTTGAATCGTTATAAATCATAAACGGTTCTTTTGTCTGAAAAATGGTCAAAGAAACCTAATAATGATTTTTAAATACCTATTCAACGATACCTCACATGCCATAGTTGGTTGACTTTTATTTTTTTATTTTGTACAATATGGCGTCTGGTGGCCGCCATTTTGAATTTTGATTAATTTCATATCTTCAGTGACACTCGCGCGGTTCATACGAATCGATTGACGTATGATTCATTAAAATCAACCCACGCGTTTGATCTCTAGTGTGCCACAAAGGAACAAACATACATACATACATACATACATACATACATAGACAGGTAAACACATAACCCTCCTTTGCGGTGCGCAGTCGGGTAACAAAAACAGTACCCATTTACCCAAAAAGGCGAACTTAGTGCCATAAGTAAGGCATTCTCTACTGGTTAAACCTTTGAGCAAAGCAGAAATAGACTAAGTACTTACCTACCTACCTACTTAACCTACTCGTAGCTTGTGGGGTTCAGTCCATTTCTTACTCTTTCTTTACTCTATTTCTTAATCAAAATAGTTTACATTCTTAATTTTGTATACATTTTGTAGCGAAGCGACTGTTATTTTACCGAAATACCTACATAAAAAGGGAATCAGCAAGGTTATTATGAACTACTTAGCTTCTGCCCGCGACTTCGTCCACGTGGAATTCGGAAATAACGTTCCCGCGAGAACTACGCGTTTTTTCGGGATAAAAAGTAGCCTATATGTTGACCAGTGTTATAAACTACCCCCATACCAAATTTTGTTGCAAACCGTTTAGAGTTTTTTTTTTTCTAAAAATCTCTATTTTGTGTTCAGTATCGTTTATAGTATTTAATAGTCGTCTCGACTTGATAGTTTCTTTTAATTTTCAAGTTTCGGACTCGACTACAGACTTATTATTAGTAGGTATAGATGAAGACATCCGACAGTAGAAATGGGTGGTTAATTTATTTTTAAGGAAGCCGTTCGTTTATACATTCGTTCGTTCATTCTATCCTTGGATAATTGGGAAAAACAACTTATGATAACTAACGCAAGACAATACAAAAATGAAAGTGGTACAATATCAATGAAACTAATTCATCACCGACACAGCCATTGAAGTAGGATGTACGTATGCTGTCGCGCCTAGGGTTGGCATCTCCTAAAGTGAAAAAGCCGGACTCTGCCCAGAAAAAGCCGGACATTTTAACCTAAAAGCCTGACATCACCACAACGTCCACAACTAAAAGCCAAAAACAAAGTTATAAAGCCGGACATACCTTTTTTTAAATGTTAAACCCCGTTTTTTCCCGTTCTCGTGGGAATTTCGGGAAATCCTCCCCTAGAGTTCACCTACACTCCTCAAGGAACCTACATGGCAAATTTCAGCTTCCTTCCATCAGTACTGACATGACAGTTAGTGATGATGATGATTGCTTCGCTTGAGGCGCTAACAAAAAGCCAAACAAAAGCCGGACAGGCCGGACATATGAAAATTTGGCCGGACACAACTCGAAAAAGCCAAACATGTCTGCTAATAAATACAAACAGATGGCAACCCTAGTCGCGCCCTCTAAGATATCTCTATAAACCCGCATAGCTTTTATTAAGTAGGTATGGTAGGTAGTTAAATTTAAAAACATTCCATCAACCAGACTTTGACAAGCAATAAAGTGCCTTACAGCATCTAAAAACAACAGAAGCATCAGTCAAAGTTGAATGTGGTTGAATAGACACAGCTATTCAAGTCAATCACTTCACCGATACCCAATTGTTATGAATTAACATTTCATATTTCGTCAATCTGTATCAATAAAGAGTAATAAACGGCATTCAAGGACGAAGAAAGAATAGGAAAGTTAGTGAAAATCATTCCAAAATCTACAGAACGTTAATTTAAATCATTTAGCCCCACTCGCACCAAGCCGCTAACCTCGGGTTAGCCTCTTAACCCACGTAAAATTCAACACCTAACACCGGTTTACAAATAAACCTAATGCTGTGTGTGAGTCATGGGCGTACCGAGGCGAGGGGGGGGGGGGGGTAGGTGCCCCCTGGATCTTGGTCTTCCAATTATGTATTGCCATAAAAATTGGATCCGAAGCTGGATCCACCAACCGGACCGTGTATCCTTGAATCTGAGCAGGCTCACAGAACAGAATATGCGCTTGCCCCCCCTTGGTGAGAAACTGGGTATGCCCATGGTATGAGTTGTATTAACAAATTATGGAGTATAGGTACACAACGTTATCATATTGACTTGAAAAAAAAACTACCGAAACAAACGTCTGGTGGATAATGAATGCATGTGCATGGTAAATAAAAAATAAATTTGAAATTCCTTAGTCGTCTCAAAAGTTACGTAGTGGTTTTTCCAATAAAAAAGTCAAATATCTCCATTCTTACTACTTCGACCTACAAGGAAACTCAACATGAACAAATAATAATATATAATTATCATGATGAATACTGTTGAAGTGCGCCTTTGACCCATCCGTGTCAATATGCAATTACCATTTTACTGGTATATGCGATAACGTAAAACTGTAATTGAGGGTAGTCTGTGATTTTAATGAAGGATCTACCGTGCCGATGAATTTTTTATTACATAATTTCTCCCACTGCCACTACCTCAATGAAGTAGTTTTATATGATAACCTTTTTTTTTGAATGTTTCTTACCATAATAGTAATAAGGAAATTATACTTAAATATCGTTCGTAAAGTTTAAAGTGCGTGGGCGACCAATGCACAGGTGGTTTGGTTTATAAACGCCGTGTTATGTCAAATCACGTAACCATAAAAAATGGGCAACGATAAGACTGCTGTAAAAATCGTTCAATTTTTTATTACACTAGGTAGGTACTTATTGGATTTTAACGCGTATTCCAGAGGTACATAAATCACCTAGCGTAGGTACCCCACCCTCTTGCGCAAAATTATTTATATTGCGGCTTCGACAGCATAGAATTTTATATTTTAAGTAGGTAAATATCTATCGCGTTCGCGGATCGCTATCCAAGTATTTTAAGCTGTCGGCCAACTGGCTGTAAAACTGTTAAAACAGTTATGTACTTATAGCAAGAAGCCGGATGGCCGCGACCGGCGTGGCAAGCCGGCATCGATTTCTAAGAGAAATTACGAAACAAAAACATTGGAGAAACACTCACCGAGCGTCTTCATGAACTCATCGAAGTTCTCCGAGGAATCCAGCTTGTATTTCTTGCCGACGAAATTTTCCATTTTTAATGTGTGCAGCGAATCGATTCTATCGAAAATAACCGAGGTCTGACCTACGCACCGGCTTCCACTAGAGTGAGTACGGTGGCACAGTGCGCATGCATTTGTAACTGAGCGAATGGAAGAGCGGGCGAACGAGTGAATGGAACGAACTGACTCATTTGACCTTGGTAGTGATGTGTCTCTAGTTATCGAAACAAGCGAGATCGCGGGTCATTGTACTCGCTAGCGACCATCTCTTAGCAGTTTGTGCTAGCGACACAGTGTAATCTTATTCAACGATGCGGTTGGTCTTAAAAACATTCAGTGCGTTATTTCTGAACGACCTCTTTATACCGAAGTCCTGAATGACCTGACTGATAAATTAGCGCCGAAGAATTCGATAACATTCATATTTTTTTGCTAATCGCAATGCACTGGGAATTTAAAATGCTTTATTTATTTATTTATTTATTTAAACTTTATTGCACATAAAGAAAACTTAGTGTACAAAAGGCGGAATTAATGCCTCGAGGTATTCTCTACCAGTCAACCTTTAGGCAAAGCAGAAAATGGTTAGGGGCGGTGCCAAAAATATACTTAGACACTAGCAAAGAACAAATATACCTACTTACATAAAATAAACATACTTAAACTAAATACATCTACATATACTTACACAAATAAGACATACAAATAAATAAATAATATCGATGGTTTAGTTCAAGAGGTCACAGCACTCGCATTGTCTGTCCTTTCCTGACGTACGTTAATTGATACATGTTGTCCCTTTCTCGCTTGCTATTCATTGGGACCCCTTGCTTTTAATTTGAAAACGGTCACTGTATTAGCAAATCCTTATGGCAATTTAAACCCAAGTTAGGTAGGACTTACTTAAGTTTAACCACTGAATTAATATTGGTTATCATATGGTGGGTGAACATGTATGACTACAAGTAATGACATTTTCACTTTAGTTACCTAACCACACATTGTAAGTAGTCATAAAAGTTACTTTGAAAAAACATTAGTAACGGTAATTTCTTGTGAAAATTTAATAAAGTTATCACTTGTCATATTAGGGGCTGATTTTATCTTATCTTTCAACTATGTACAATTGTACATACACAATTTCCTAGTATTGTAATACATAGAAGGGTCCATCTATTTATGAACTAGGCGTGCCCGCGACTTCGTTCGCGTGTTACCTACAATATATCTTGCTTTTTTAGGTAATTGGTGCGCAAACGAGTACACAGGCCACCTGATGGTAAGCGGTCACTGCGGCCCATGGACATCGAAATCTTATTAAGAAATCATAAGATTTCGAATGAGTTGCCTACCCGAGGGAATGGCTCTATGTCAGTAATTTCACCGGTTGCCTTAATCCCTTTAGAGCTATTCTACTGTTTTACTATAGAGGGATACCCAAGTAACTCAAATCAACAAATAAATCAAGTATATCAAATAAATGAAGGCCTTAAGGGCTTTCTAAAGTATGAGAAAGTCTATTTATAGATTTAAAATCACAGATAACAAAGGCCGCACCGGAATCATCCAATCGTTTGACCATTAAGCACAAAAAGAGTGAGGGATGGACAGACATCCCGATTCACAGAGCAATTGCACGACACTTTCAAAGCAATTCCAAATAGAACGACAATCGGTTAGGGACAAGTATTATTTATAGACGATTCATAGCTTTATCAGTGTTTTACGGTACTACCACTACTACAATCTATTTGCGTCCCACTGCTGGGCACAGGCCTCCTCTCATCACGAGAAGGTTCGGGCTATAACACCGAAAAGCTCAGTGGTAAATTCAAATTGAATTTCGCACATAAGTAAACTTAGAGGTGCATGCGAGCCGGAATCGAACCCCCGACCCTCTGCATGAGCAAACCCTAAAATGAGATTCCGTGTGTTAGTAAGCTACGCTCGAGATCTGCTGGGCCTATCCAATCTCGGTATACCGAGATCTCGAAATACCGAGATCCCGCGTCATTTTTCAGTCCCGCAAGGAGCGAGAGTACCAGCGCGGGCTCCGCGGGATTTGCGGCACTGGAAAGTAGCATAGAAACATCGTCATCAGGGCAACTTCGACGTTGGCTGCTGAGTCGGTTGTTTCATTATGACAACGTATTTTACACAGCACAGGCGCACAAACATAACTGCACTCTTTATTTATTTCCATAATCCGAGTAGCTACCTACTAAAGAAAACATTTTTAAAGGCGTTGATGCCTATTCTTAAGTAATCAAATCAAAGTCAAGTGAATAGTCAATCTAATATATCTCGTGTCACTGTGTTTGTAACCAAACTCCTCCGAAACGGCTCGACCGATTCTTATGAAATTTGGAGTGTATGTTCAGTAGGTCTGAGAATAGGACGTAAGCTATTTTTGAAAAAAAATCCAAGGCGGTACGAAGTCCGCGGGGTCAGCTAGTCTAATATATAAAATTCTCGTGTCACAGTATTTGTAACCAAACTCCTCCGAAACGGCTCGACCGATTCTTATGAAATTTGGAGTGTATGTTCAGTAGGTCTGAGAATAGGACGTAAGCTATTTTTCATAACCAAAAAAAAACTAAGGCGGTCGAAGTCCGCGGGGTCAGCTATAGTATTCATATAAATACTTTATTGTATCAGACTGTATTTGTGCACTCGTATAAATAATGGCTTCCACCATTGGAATAAGTAGTAAATAAACCTGAATCCAGGAAAAGGTCTGGTTATAAAAAGTGCTTAAACCCATTTACAACATGCCTATGAAAAAATGCAACGCTGTTACAACCTACCAACCAACCTGGCTGAAATCCTCTGGTTCAATAGATATTCGACTTTAACTTGCGTAACTTTGACTGAATTTCACGCTTTTTCACTTACGTCGTTTTGAAGATTTTGTCTCCCGTTGTACCTCTTCAGTGCTTCAGGGCGCATGCGCGAACACTTTAGCTCAGCATCTTTTGTCAGTCCAGAATTAGCGGCCAACCGACCCTGTGTTCTAGAATTTTCGAAACTGTGAATCAAATTTGAATAACAAAACTTCAGTGTCATATTTCGTCGTCAAGGTAAGCATATAGTGTATCATTTGCCGTCGCGGAGACTGAACAAGAAAATTTCTATCATTGAAAATTGTTTGATAAAAACTTCAAGGATGTACATGAATGTTATGGGGTCATTAAATCATTATTTCTTCGGGTGAAATCGTAAAACGGGATCTCATGTTTTCAAGATACGGTTTTGTTTAATTTCACGCAGGTTTATGCGAATTTCACGTTTGAAATTGATTCAGATATGTAAAATTTGACTTATCAGTATGACTAGACTGTGCCATGGTAATATTGCTTGTGGCAATCCCATAGACGTAAATAATATAGACCCGGTCTAACGTACACGTAATATGTCCCCACTTCCACGGTGTCCAATCCAAAGTTCTGTCACCGAGCGTGCGTGACAATAAGCGTTTTTAAAAAAACTTTTTTCGAATCTATTTCTCAGTATCTAAAAACTCGTCTCGTTGTTGAAAAACTGTGACCCAGCTTTAGTGTCACGATATAAGTTTAACTTTGGATTGGACACCAATGAAGTGGGGAAACATGACATGTATCTACGTTAGGCCGGGTCCATACGAAGTATCATTTATGTCTATGGGCAATCCTTATCCCGTGGGAATATTAGATTAAAATTATGCGTATATATTATATATTTCCATGTGTAAAAGGGACACCAGAACATGTAAACTTAGTACATAAGAAAACGAATAAATTATTTTTCATTTTTTCATTTTCATTTTTTTTTTTTCATTTTCATTTTTTCTTTTTTTTTTTTTTTTTTCATGTGTAGTAAACTACCAAGCTTCTGCCCACGCCTTCGTCTGCGTGCAATTCGGTTTGGGTTCAGGGAACTATGCGTTTTTCCGGGATATAAAGTAGCCTATGTTCTTCTCCAGGACAAACTTTAACAAATCGAACTATCTCAAAACAAAATTTCTTCTAAATCGGGCCAGCGATTTAAGCATGAAGAGGAGGTTATAATATTAGTACGGATGACTTAGTATGGATGGATCCATTGCAAATACAAGAAAAATAAATTTTTCTGAATTTAGTGCACGCACTGACTGAGAAACATAAATTATGTACATCTGTCCGTTGAACCATGCACACAGTAAAAACAGACCTTATTCGAGTTCGTTGATTGGGTTTTCCCATTTCCCTAGTTCTCTCCGATTCACGATATAAAAATGTATCGCTCCCCTCCTGGGTCGGAAGCTTGATATAATATGTGCTTGCCCCTCCCCTCCTGAATATTAATATTTTCAGCGCAAACGACTAAATTGACAAAAATGTTTTTTTGGCATAGACTTTACACCAACAACAATGGCGTTTAGTTCAACAAAGTAAATATTGTAGGAACTTTTAATAGCGCTAAAGTTTCATATCGCGGCTAAAATGAAAGTTTTACTACAGAAGCGTTTGTCGAAGTTGTTATTGTTACGTTGCCAGCAGTAAAAAGCAGGAACATGAGAGTTATCATGCAATTTTGTAACGATTTGTAGGTGAGATGATTTATTCAGCAAATTGGTCACATACAGGCACTTTTAAACGTCAGAAAATTAATGAGTCTACCAGCGCTTGCTAGCCCAGCCTACGTCTTCTCTTTCTATTCACGAGAGTTATTATCCCCACGCTGGCCCAGTGCAGATTGGGGACTTCACACACATCCTTGAATTACTTCGCAGATGCGTATTGGTTTCCTCACGATGTATTTTTTCCTTCACCTAAAAGCGCAGTGGTAAATTCAATTTGAATTTCGCATTTAAGTAAACTCAGATGCGTGCCGGATTCGAAAACCCTTTACATGCGAGGCGGAAAAGACTTCGAACCACGGCCAAAGAACCACCATGTTCTTGTAAATGATATAAAGGGTGATTCTGCATATACCTACAGGGTGGTTGCGGGCGCAGGACGCCTGCGCCGGCGCGACGAGCCGCCCCAACATATTCTCCGCTGTGAACAACTTCTTCGCTGATTCGCCGCTGGTGAATCAGCTCAAGGTCATTATGGTGAGTTAGTTTCAGAGCTCTGGGCTGAGCTTTAACGAGTACCTGAGCGAGGAAGCGAGTAGCGCTAGCCCGGTTTGAGTGGCGTTTGAGTGGCTTATGCCCCAGCAGTAGATGAGTGGATGACTTTTCGACTGAAATATTATAATCACAATCTTCACGATCTTATACCACCATCTACTTTTTATCATCGGACTACTAAGCGACGGGAGGGTTTCCTTCCTCATGTGGTTGAGTTCCCCATGAGTCGAACAAAGCGATGCGCTAAATCTTTTTTATTTATCGCACTGCTAAACTTTGGAATTCCCTCCCTGCGTTTGTGTTTCCCAGTTCCTATAAGTAGGCACCTGGGTGAGTGTGTTCCACCTTAGACCCTATCATTACTTTCCATCAGTTGTGATTAGGGTCAAACGCAAGCCCATTCGTAATAAAAAAAAAGAAATTATAGGTGGTATAGACAGACATACAAGAAGACTTATAAAGGCGTTGCTTTCAGACGCGACAAACGAGCGGCGCCGGCGGTGAGCCGGGCCCCCCCGATGAGGCGTCGCGCCCCACCAGCCGCGGACCCCCCTCCGTTGCCCTCAGCCACTCAGAAAGGTAAGACCATAGAAAAATAAGGTAAACTTAGAAGGACAACCATCAAACAAATCAGCGTACGCCGTAAATAAGTGTCAAATGCGATAATAGATGTCGCTACTTAGGTAGCCTGCATATAAATTTGAACTCCATGAGCAACATCTAGATGGCGCTGAACAGGCGATGTATGAAAATTTTAATCCGATGTACACCGTAAAGGGAGATTGACGTCGAATATAATTACCTTGTCTCTGGTAAGACACACCAATTTTGAAGACTTCTCTTTTCTTCAATCTGGTTCAGGACTGAATAGAAAAGCGGAAGTTTAGGAAGCACAGGGTGTATTTCCTAAATATCGAGAAACAGGCAGCCGTGGCTTAGCTTAGTGGTTTGAGCTACCGCCTCTCATGCAGAGGGTCGGGGTTTACAATCCGGCTCAAACCTATAACGAACGTGTGAAATTCAATTTGAATATACCACTGAGCTTTTCGGAGAAGGAAAACATCGTGAGGAAACCTGCACGCTCCTACTACAACAGCCTATTTACGGCCCACTGCTGGAAACAGGCCTCCTCTCATCACGAGACCCTGCACGCATTTGCGTAGTAATTCGAGGATGGGTGTGTGAAGTCCCCAATCCGCACTGGGCCCACGTGGGGACTATCGCAACTCGTGATGAGAGGAGGCCTGTGCCCAGCAGTGGGACTTAAATAGGCTATTGTGGTGGTGGTGGGATGAGTTATGTGGAAACGAAGATAGCCCTAAAAGATGACTAAACTTCCTTCATCGAAAAGCTTAGTGGTACATTTTAAATTGAATTTCACACATAAGTAAACTGAGAGGTGCGAGCCGGATTCGAACCAACCCTCTGCATGCGAGGCGGAGGTCGAACCACCAGGCCACCACGGCTCTTACCATATAACCCATGCCCATCGTAAAATAAGAGCGTCTTTCTGTTTTAAAATCCAGCTAGGTAGAGCTTAATAAAGCTGAAATTAAGCAGTGATCGCGATCAAGAAAAATATGACATACTTATTCATAGCGTTCAGTGTTTGCTCATATTCCAAAGAAGTATTTTTCTGCTAGTCTAAATCGACGTGCATATTTCATGAGGGACGTGTAAGGAAGGAGCGTAGAAGGAATAAAGCCGAGTCACGAAGGCTACGCCTCGTAGCCGCCTACGGCGTAGCGTAGAGGCTCTACGGCATCCGGGGAATATGTACAATACAAAACATATTCTGTTAGGTATTTTACATCGATGGTTTTAGTCATGAATAACCCTAAAATAATTTTAGAAAGGACGTCTGCTGCACAATAGTTGTTTGCTGTTTGAGTTTTATATACATATATTGTTAGAATTTCATTTCTTTCTTAGATTTGGACTGCATGTTTATAAAATATTTAGAATAGTGTAAAATATGAAAACTCTTCATGATCGTTTCACATATATAACTACTACTACTACAGCCTATTTGCGTCCCACTGCTGTGTGTCTCAGTGGGACGCAACTAGGCTGTAGTAGTAGTAGTAGTAGTACTAGTAGTACAAATAAATAACTATAGACATTTAAAGTTACTAATGTGTAGACATTACAAAATAACACCCTCCGCGTCTGTCTGTCTGTTCGCGATGTTTTGATGTACGGAGGAGGGGTTATGTGGACCAGTGGACGACTTCCGGTTGCCTTGTTGATTGATAATGATGAATAAGGAACGAAATTACTTCTTCAAACTAACTGGACGGTGGGAAAAATACAACATTAAAAATTGGAAGGTTTTGCGTTTTTCCTCTGAGCTGCTGAGAGGGCGAAGGAACCCTTCTGACATGCGGGCAAATTGTGGCAATTGTGCCAAACGTCAGATCTCGAATATTTCGCATCCATCTCTCTCCAACCGAGGCCTTTCGAGGCAGAAGGCATTATTGACGATAATGAATGTGCTTGTGTGTAAATATTTACCCACCAAATTGGGAAAGGGACGTGCGGATCAATTTTCTTGGAGCCGTATAATCCGCAAAAGCAAAACATACAACTTAAGGATCATTATAAATATTGACTTGCCTTCGTCTGTATATAGACCTTAGTTGCTTATACGCAGATAGTTAATTGTAGCTGATAAACCACGAGAAATGTTTTAAACTTATCATCATCATCATCATTATTATTATGATGATGATAAGTTACACGCCTATAAGCTAAATATGTAGTAATAGTTATAAGCTATAAATAAACAAATTATGTTAACCGAAAGACAAGACATCCACTGCGGCCTCCAAGGCTCGCACTCTGTGGTACCCGCTTCCACCGGATTCCCGCGACCTTCACTTAACATAAACTTGTATTCATTCAATTTCATTGTGTGCTATTTCAAGAAGAGTAGTCCCAAAATAATTCATAACTGCATCTCATCATCATCATCATCATTTCAGCCGAAAGATGTCCACTGTTGGACATAGGCCTCCCCCAAGGCTCCTGGTCCTGCGCTACTTGTTTCCTCGATCCGCATCTTTTAAGGTTTAAATTTACGCCAAGAATGGCGAAGATGTAACAGTTGACGTCAAATAAAGATTTACACTTTTGAACCTTAATTCAACGGAATAGGGTGCAAAAGTGTAAACACCTCTATGACGACGACCGTACCTAATGGAGCGGTGATCGTGTTCGTGATTGCTTGTATAAAGTTTAAGAGTAGGTAATTATGGTAATTATAGCTTCTTTCTTGATACAGTATTATTTAACTAGCTTCTCCCCGCGACTTCGTCTACGCGGAATGCGGTATGAGCGTTAGCCTCAGTTTTTCAATAATCCAATTTTTTGTGAGATATTCGCTTCGAAAGTAGTAAAAAGTGCGCCCCATATATTTTGAACTCCAGTGAGGTAATGTACCAATAACCCTTTAAGAAGAAAATTATTACCTTATTGCACACTATATTATATTCTCCTTATTCTATTTTTTTCTTACTCTTTTACTATTCAAGCTGTATGACTCTGGAATTCTCTTCCCGTGGACCTTAGGCGTGCCCAATCTCTCGATTTTTGATCTTTTTCCTCTTCTTCATCTGAGTTTCGGCTGTCATTAGTTTCTTTTGGACTGTAGGTACGTCTTGTAGACCTCAGTTCAGTATATTGTTCATTTATAAGTATTGGCCTAAAAACATAAACTTCGTAACTTTAATGTTACGGCGATAAAATTGTTAAGTATCGTTTATCGTAAAATATAGTTTTGTTTGTCGCCTGAACTGCTGCAGTGACAATAGATGCCAAAATAAATGACTAGTTTCCTATAATTTACCAGATTCTGCGCTTTGATCCAATACAATGATTCAAATATCTACGCTAATAGGTAGACATACATACAAGTAAGGTTTACTTATTAGGAATTTAGGAATTTGTATGTGCTTTTCGGTGAAGGAAAACATCGTGAGAAAATGAAAAAATCAAAGATTTTCAAAGAAACACTTCAATGTAACATTATTTACCTGCATAAGTATGATCGTCATTGACCTATAATAACATATTGTCGAACAGTGCCTAACAGAATATGTCAAAATATACGGAGCAAACTATATATTAGATATAAAGAGTCCAACTCGCTCTTGGTCGGTTTTTATACAGTGCAAGCAATACGACTCCTATTGGCGTCTCCGTTACATAACGTGTTTTTGATAGGATACAAATAATTAGCTCTTGCAGTTGGGTAAAGCTTTGGAAACTATACTTTCTTATAAACTCGACGTCTCAAACCGTCGTCCAAGGAAAAGGGCTTAAATATTTGTCCGTCCACTGGAGAGATTTGCATTAAAAATTTCCTGTGAATTCTCTCGAAGCTGGGAGACCAATCGATACAGTCCCTCGGTTGTGGAGCTTCGTGCCTCGGTCCGAAACGGAATAAGTAAGTCAATTGGCATAGGACTCTCGTCATCTGTCAGTACCATACCTATTGCTATTAGGTCTACTGTGGTAAAACCCCTGTTAGGTATATAGGACTAGAAGTAATAAATAACTCTAATGTACCACAAGGAAATACGCAGGCATCGATTGAGCTACGCAATCGAATCATTGCATTTGAGACCCTGGGGCAGAATCACAAATGAAATTTTTCAAAACTCCATCGAAAAATGTCATTGAAGTTTCGGGTGACCAAAGGTCTGGCTCTCTTTCTGATGCAAAGAATTATCATTTGTACTTATTTGTATTAGTAAATACATTTTACATAGAAATATAGCAGGTATTTACATAGTTAATAGTTTTATCCGGATCGATAAGCAATTTGCGGCAGGAGTTCGTCAAAGTGTCGACTCATCGAAATATTTGCGACGCGCGAATAGATTCTTGCCATTTCTATGAAAACATGATTAGTACGATGTCCTATGATTATGTGTCAAAGAATGTGATTAGGTAAGTTTAGGTAAGGATAAATATATGTTTAATTACTTGCATGCATATGTGAAGCTGTGGTGGCCTAGTGGTTCGACCTACCGCCTCTCATGCAGAGGGTCGGGGGTTCGATTCCCGCTCGCACTAAACTTATACCCCGTTCGCGTTAAGAAAATAGTGACTCATCAGTGCAACTGCAGGGTAAGGGCGTATTCATAATGGAGAGAAATTAAACATTTTTTTCAAATCCTTAAATAAGTGTAATAGAAAAATAATAAAATATCAGTGATTTTACACATGTTATAAAATATTCATTATAATTAATAATTAAAAATGTCAATTTAAACTAATATTAATATTTTTTAATGTCAACTTAAACGCTATATTAGTAGAGTAACACATTTCAACAAATGGTAAAAAAATAAATACTAAAATAAATAAAAATACAAAATTGTCTTAAAACTAAGTACTTAAATCGCTAATCACTATCGCTAGATTCGTCCCTTACATTTATTACAAACTAGCTTTTCCCCGCAACTTCGTATGCGCAGAAATATTAAAAAGTAAAATCCCTATTTTTCCCGTTCCCGTGGGAATTTTGCAAAATCCTTTCTTAGCGGATGCCTACGTCATAACATCTACCTGCATGCCAAATTTCAGCCCGATCCGTCCAGTGGTTTGGGCTGTGCGTTGATAGATCACTATGTCAGTCAGTCAGTCAGTCACCTTTGAGTTTTATATATTTAGATGAATTTTGTTCTGCGTATTCCATGACGTCATCCAAATTCCACATGGTATTTTCTTCGCGTCGAGTTCATCTAATTTATCGACCGTGGATAGTCGAGCTCTTTTTTTCAATGGTGATTTCAATATATTAGTTTCTTTTTGCTCTTTGATAATTTTATAAACAGTATTTTCGGACACACCGCATGCACTTGCAGTTTTAATTACTATGCTCTCCACAGTCTCATTTAAATCAGTCTTTTTGAAATACTTAAAAACATTGTAAATTACGCGTCTCTCTCCGCTATGTATAATTGATCCACTTTTATTTTTTTTAATGGGTGAGATATCCATTTTCCAAAAATTTTAAACAAGTAATACGCAAAATACACAACCGATCTCTTCGAAGGTCTGACTGCAACTGAGCACTGTGAACTCGCCTTACTAATTTCTAGCGTTCTAATTGGCTAGGGGGCGTGGCTTGGCCGGCAGTCGGTGATGAGTCACTATTTTCTTAACGCGAACAGGGTATAGAGAAGTTTACTTATGTGCGAAATTCAATTTGAATTAACATTGTGCTTTTCGGTGAAGGAAAACATCGTGGGGAAACCTGCACGCATCTGCGAATTAATTCAAAGATGTGTCTGAAGTCCCCAATCCGCACCGGGCCCGCGTGGGGACTATAGCCCAAACCCTCTCGTGATGAGGGGAGGCCTGGGCCCAGTGCGGATTGGGGACTTCTATTTATTTGTACCTACAGAAATACAGAACGACTTATGTCAGAAACTAGCGATTTGGAAGTGCGGAGTCGACAAGTTGTTATTTGACCTAGCTTAATTTGTCTCATTTTCTTTGGAAGCCATTTTTCAGGTACACTCGACAGCAATGATATCGGGTCACTTTGTATGGAAAATCCTATACAAAGTGACCAGTTTTCATTGCTGTTGAGTGTATTTTCTTTCACCCCGAGCAAAGCTCGATCGCCCGAGTAGGTACTTTATCCTACATAATGAGATGACTCATAATTTTCCATTTCATCCGCGCGAATGTTCAATTTACATTTCCGAGTTTTTTCTCTTCGGAACCTGCATTTCCCTTCCTTTTGCTCTTTTCTTCCAAATCCCGCGAGAATTTATAAGGATTAAAATGTCAGATAACTTTCTAAGACGTCTTGAATCCTCGCGTAGTAAATGTACGGGTGAAAAGCGATTCAGGAACGACGTACCTACCTATCTACGGGCATTTTGGATTTAAGTACCAACTTATTTTTCTTTTCATTTACCATGTAGGTAGTCAGTAAAAGTATAGTTACCTATTTTAACTTTTTAACGAATCGTTATAGATATTATCAAAAAACCGGCCAAGTGCGTGTCGGGCCACGCGCAAATTATAGGGTTCCGAAGTTGAGGATGCCCAGAGTACCTTTCTAAGACTTATTAGCATCTAGCTAGCCTGTGGTATGACGTGCCCGCCCGACGCCCCTGCCGCTCGAGAAAAATCATCATTATAAGTTGGTCGACTATTACTCGTAAGTTTGTACAGCCTACTTAGCTCTGATAGTTTTCCTTTCAACTACGTTATATATGCCACAACCGTGATTTTTTTCAGCCATCCAAATACCACCATTTAGCTGTCAGGGGGGGGGGACACGTGACTCTAACAAAAAATAGCACTTTAAAGCTTAATATTTCACAAACGCATCACTTAATCAAAAAATGGTTTTAACAAACCCACAATATTTTTTTAAGACCTATTCAACGATATGCCGCACCATGGGGTACGCAAGAAAAAAAAATTACATCCCCACTTTACGAGTAGGGGAGGTACCCTATAAAAAATATATTTCAAAATTTTATTGTACCACTTTGTCAGCGTAACCAATATGCATATTCATGCCAAATTACAGCTCTCTAGACCTAATCATCTCCGAGCAATAGTGCGGACAGACGGACGGACATGGCGAAACTATAAGGGTTCCTTGTGGACTTCGGAACCCTAAAAAGGTATTGACTTTTTGGCCAATACAAAAAAGTTAAAACCCCGTGCTACTCGAGAATAACTGGAATAGCTAGGTTGAGATTGAGTATGTCGCAAAATAATTACGCAGCTTTTTTATTTATTTTTTACTTTACCTTTTTATTTACTTTTCGAGAATTTCGTCGATACGACATTCCGAACAAAGAAAAGGGTGATCCTAATTTGATTGCATCAGAAAAGGAAAACATTTACGCTCCAGTTCTTTTTTCAAGATGAATCCCGTCCCTCGGTGGTCCCTCGGGACCCCTTATCTTTGGCTTTGGCATAGAGGGACAATATTCCACTTACAAGTACGTCGGTATGTTGAAGGCGCGTGCTACTAAAATGTTTACGTCATGTACACTCAACATCAATGAATTCGGGTCACTTTTGTATGGAAAATGCTACACAAAGTGACCCAAATTCATTGATGTTGAGTGTATATGAAACGGAACACTGCAGATTTTTATATCTAGGGCAAGCTAGCAAGCTAGATACGTATGGTACGTGTGAAACAACTCACACGTACCACAATCACACGCCATCCACAACCACACCACAACCACAACCACGTGGTTTGGTTAGGCGCATTTTTTGTATTGAAAATTAATAGTACAATTCACAGTACCACATGACGGCGAAATGTGGTACGTGTGAATTGCTAGGTCTCATATCTCTGGAATAACTCATTTTTAGCCATTTTCATGGATCGGTATCGGAGTTTAAGTACGTTTATGGTATACCTACGTATACTCGTATTATGATATAAATATAGGTGGAACGACGCAAAATGAGCCACTCTATTCAAAAGACCGTTGCTGTTTGCTGTAGGCCTTATAAGGTTCACTACGCAGACCAGCTGGGGCTATATTCGAGTCTTAAATAGGGATTTCTCTGTTCCCTATAGGATCGCTCACGCTTCGCGGCTTTAAGCAGCTAGATTTAAAGTTCAACTTCAAGGAGGTCTATTGCGTTTGGACATCTGTTTGAACCTTTCCAAACCAACCCTTGGTTTGCCTGTCGACTCAGTGTCATTTTTGTTCTTTTCGAAATTGAACCGTGAAGTTGAATCATCCATACTAATAGGTACTAAATATTATAATGCGAAAGTAACTTTGTCTGCCCTGTCTGTTACCTCTTTCACGCTTTCACCGCAGGACTGATTTAGATGAAATGTGGTATGGAGATAGCTGGACTTATACTTTTTATACCGTCAAAACGTCCCGTAGTTTCCACGGGAACGCGATAGCCGAATTCCACGCGGGCGAACGCGATTTTACGTGTGTTTACCTACTTTACAGTCAGCTGTCACAGCGGTCCGTGTCTCCTGTCCGACTGCAGCGTCAGGAGCGCCAGGTGGCCTTCCTGAAGCCAGCGGCGGACACCACGCTGGACAGGAAGGCGTCCATCGTGGACGAGACCAGCGGGATCACGAGGACGCAGATGAAGGGTGAGCCTTTGGATTAGAAAGTCGCTAAAATGTTGGACACCGTTTTTTCGCTCACCAGTTGGCGCCACTGTAAAAGTTGGTCTGTCAATTCATATATTCATTACATGTATACAACATAGTGTGAATAAAGCTGTGCAATATAATATAATGTGAATATTATTGTAAATTTGAAGTTTCGGAGACTTCAGGGGCTCTATTCGAATCGTTACATAGGGAAATTGTTGTCAAAGAATGGTTGACGTTTGTTAAGCTTTTCCATTTTTAGGGTTCCGAAGTCCACAAGGAACCCTTATAGTTTCGCCATGTCCGTCCGTCCGTCCGTCCGTCCGTGTGTCCGCACTATTGCTCGGAGATGCTTAGTTCTAGAAAGCTGTAATTTGGCATGAATATGCATATTAGTTACGCTGACAAAGTGGTACAATAAAATTTTGAAATATGTTTTTTTATAGGGTACCTCCCCTACTCGTAAAGTGGGGATGTAGGTAATTTATTTTTCTTGCGTACTCCATGGTGCGGCATATCGTTGAATAGGTATTAAAAAAATATTGTGGGTTTGTCAGAACCATTTTTTGATTAAGGGATGCGTTTGTCGTGAAATATTAAGCTTTAAAGTGCTATTTTTTGTTAGGGTCACGTGTCCCCCCCCCCTGCCAGCTAAATGGTGGTATTTGGATGACTGAAAAAAATCACGGTTGTGGCATATATAACGTAGTTGAAAGGAAAACTATCACAGCTAAGTAGGCTGTATAAACTTACGAGTAATGGTCGACCAACTTATGATGATGATTTTTCTCGAGCGGCAGGGGCGTCGGGCGGGCACGTCATACCTACCACAGGCTAGCTAGATGCTAATATGTCTTAGAAAGGTACTGTGGGCATCGTTAACTTCGGAACCCTATACTTTGCGCGTGGCCCGACACGCACTTGGCCGGTTTTTTAATACATAATTTAACTTTTGTATCGTACATTTACCTTTAGCGGACACTCCTTGGCCTGTAGGCCAATTACTTGGCGAAATTGTCTTGCATATAGACAGAAGCCATTACTTAAAAATTTTGAAACAAGCTTTTATTGCTGACTGTACTTTTCTTTAAATTCGTAAATTCATTTCTGTTAAATTCATTTAAAAGTGACGTGTAAAAGTGCCCAGATGTGGCCTATTTGCTGAATAAATATTTTCATTTTCTTTGTAAATCCTTCATTTACCCTTCAAGACAAATCAAACGAGCCCAAACTCGATGGGGTTATGTGGTTTTATTACGGAATTCCTATGGCTACCTTCCAGCTCTATCAATTGGAAACCGGAAAGTGGGTCAAATTTAACTTGCAAGATTCCATTACAGACAACGGGACAGGTGAAAGCAAATAAAAGCTTGTAAAAAGAACGGCCCAGTTGACAGAAAACCTATGTCTCCAGAGTTCCGTGAGGCCTTCCGGCTGTTCGACAAGGACGGCGACGGCACGATCACCAAGGAGGAGCTGGGGCGGGTGATGCGCAGCCTGGGCCAGTTCGCCAGGGTCGAGGAGCTGCAGGACATGCTGCAGGAGGTTGACAGCGACGGTGAGGGCATTTGAATATCACCTATACCAACACTTTCTTAGCCCTTCGCTTCGACTGGCAGATTTTGAAGTCTTTTATTATCGGGCCTTTGTATAGGTTTATTTATAGCCAAAGAGCACATTATACTCGTAGGTACATATGACAGTAGGAACCTGTATTCACTGAAGTTCACCCAACGTTAGCAACTTGGTGCAAGTCTGTCTTAGAAGACACATAGCTTTTTCCCGCGAATTATCCTTTCCTGGGACTCGAACTATCTGCAACTTTGAAGAAAATTAACAATCACAAAGTACCTACTTACTTTATTATGATATTTGTGATACTACCTCGAGTCCATAAGTCCAATTGGTATTTTAAACAAAATAAAATAGGTAAAGTAATGCAATACTTACCCGATGGATTAAGTAGTATTTTACATTTCTTATCGAATAGGTACTATCAAATAATAAGCGTTTATTTATAACGGGATAATCCTCTCGTAAATGACATAGATTACCTATTGATAAAGAGATATGTACGAGTAGATAAGTCTATCAATAGTTGCACCCATGTAACTCGTTACTCACGGAAACAGCGGTAGTACCTTACACATATACCTCTATATATATAGTCATAATATATATCTACTTGGACTTTTTTATCCCGAAAAAACGCATAGATCCCGCGGGAACGCTATAACCGCATTCCACTCGGAGGAAGTCGCGGCAGAAGCTAGTAGATAATCAATTGCTTATTCAAATACATATTGGATATGGATATAATAAATTACTTAATACACTACTTAGTTTAGGTATAAGTTTCTAGGCCATACCATGCAGTCATCCCTTTCATATAGCTTCCACCATCTAGGTAGGTAAGTAGTATTTCCCAAGTAACAATTTCTGGTTCTATAGTAGCCCATAGAACATTTCTCAAAACACCACCTTAGCCCTATAAAAGGCCATAGAAGGTTGAGTAACGTCGATCTGGCGCAGTTATATCTCCATTTAGTGATATAGTGGAACCGTAGCAGCTTTAGTTGTGACGTTTTAGGTCTGTAAAGGTGATGTAATGATGACTCGTATTACAATTTAGTGACATACGGGCCACAGTAACGCTAATGTAGTGCTTTTTTATACTGTAGTAGCGTTCGTTGATTCCCTTATAGTCCTATTTTAGTCTATAGTAGAATCCGTGATTCCTACTGAGGCGCTTTCTCGGCAAAGTTTGGTATTGTGTGTTTTTGCTGTGAACTTTATTGACGGACAACAAAAATAATTCAATTATATAAAGGAGTAATATTCTATCGTGGTAAGTTTATATTATCTTATTTAGACATTTAATATTTCGATCAATGCTGCAAAAAGCACGTGCGACTAAAGTTTTACTGATAGAATAGTATTTGATTTGCTTAGTATTTTCAATGCGCCCTCGATTAATTGAGTGTTGAATAAAATATATTGATATTATAAAATTAAATTCACAGTTATTTCTACTTTAGAGCCATTAAGTACATCCGTGGGTCTTATCGGCTCACTATAGTACCACCGACTCCTGTCATGTCAAAGTTTGAGTATAAAAGTAACTGTTCACTTCCCTTATGTGCTTTTTTATCCTATTACCGATCTACAAACTCCATTATAGAAAGTTTCGGCCATATAAAAGAGTCCTAGTCACAATTATAGTACGAGCCTATAATAGGGATTCAAAAACAATTAGAACACTTTTAAGTACTATAAAAATGTCCTAAAAATCGATTATAAAACAAAACCGCTCTATTACGGCGGCATTATGGCTACTAAAGACCATGTACTATAGGAGTGATTTGTGGAACCACAATATCGCAAAAACCTTGTATAGTAGAACGTTCATCACTGCTAAAACGCAAGATTTATAGCGGTTGTCCGGGAAACCTTATAGCGCAAATTAGATACATAATGGTGATTTCAATCACTTTTATACAGTAACATAGCACTTTAGTGGCTATATTTGAAGTTTTTATAGCACTTGACTATAATAGCCCTATAAAATGGTTCTATAAACCTTTACATCAACAATTTATAGGATAATTTGGCTCTTTAGCTTATAGAGCAAGAATGTGTTCCCAAACGCCTTTATACAACTGGTAGTCACCGCTAAGACCTTTATACGACGTTTACTCAACCTTTTAGTGATGATAACCCAAGTTATAGGGCCAAAATGTTACTTGGGTTGATTTGCCAACATCACTGTATAATTTTGCGTAGCTCAAAACACGCAGCTCTTGGAATTACCGGTATATATATTTACGAGCTAACCGTCACTGTTCTCTGGCCGCTTAACCTCCGAGTCAAATTGGATGGAACAAATCCGTCACTGATGCTCATTCACTCCACCCCCAGGCGACGGCAACGTGTCGTTCGAAGAGTTCGTCAGCATCCTATCAAAATCGATGTCGGGCGCCGGCGCCGGCTCCAGCTCCGCCGAGCAGGAGGAGCGCGAGCTGCGAGACGCCTTCCGAGTCTTCGACAAGCACAACCGGGGGTACATTTGTGCTTCGGACCTGCGGGCCGTGCTACAGTGCCTGGGGGAAGATCTGTCAGAGGAGGAGAGTAAGTGTACATGTTTAAAATTAGCTTCCTCGCGTACCCTTTTTCCCCGCTCCCTGTAGGAATTTCGGGAAATGCTCTCTTAACCAGCTCCGCCGAGCAGGCAGAGCGTGGGCTGCCAGACCCTTTCAGGGTCTTCGACAAGCACAACCGGGGGTACATCTGTGCTTCGGACCTGCGGACCGTGCTACATAGTGCCTGGGGGAAGATCTGTCGGAGGCGGAGAGTACGTAGACCTTACTGCGTCGGACTACCCAGCTCGTCGAGAATATGATAGCGCAAAATGATAGAACATGAATAGCGCGGCCAAAGGCCTCGTCTTTTTTCTCTTCGGGAAATCCTCTCTTAATGTTCTCTGACATCCCCCCAAAGGAAACCTGCTTGTCTGTGAGTCACTCAGTAACGGAAGAATTTTACAAATATTTATTAAAAATTGAGTCACTCAGTAACGCAAGAATTTTACAAGTATTTATTAAAAATTTAGAACAAGGCCCCGGCTGTCTGCCCCGCTGTTCCTGGCACAGGATCAGGGGATGCTTTAGTGTGAAAAACACGAGACTACTGTGGCACAGGACTGGTTTGAGTGGCGAGTGTATGTCCGGCAGTAGACCGCCTTTCGGCTGACATGTTGACTCATCTTTTTTAGACATGAAAGTAGCGATATGGAATCTCCCGTTCCCTATGTAAAACTTCGAATAAAGCCCCAGTAAGTATTAATTTTAGCTATGAGCTCAGCTCCGTCATTACTTCCCTCTTCAACTAAGAAACGACCCCCTTACCCCTCCAACGAAATACGTAAATATTACTTATTTCTGATTCCAGTTGAAGACATGATAAAAGAAGTGGATTCTGATGGCGATGGGCGAATCGACTTCCTGGGTAAGACAAATACCTATCTAATTTGTAACATTTTTTGTTCCTACCTTCATATCTTGAATTGGCGCTCTACATTTGAAAGCAGCTATTCCATTTTGGAAACTATGATATAAGGATTTTCCAAAGAGAAGAACCTAATTCTATAAATTTTTGTGTTATAGCGACGACCGGATTGGTCCAGTTGGTCTTGTTAGTGACCCTACCTAACCTATCTTCTGTTCCGACGGTCGCGGGTTCGAGTCCCGCTCGGGGCAAACTTTGTGTGATGAGCACGAATGTTTGTACTCGAGTCATGGATGTTTAGTATTTATATATGTATATACCTAAGTTATTTATAATCGTTGTCTAGCATCCATAATATAAGCGTCGCTTAGTTTTGGGGCTAGGTCAATTTGTGTGAAATGTCCCAAAATAGTACATTACAAACCTAGGGCGGTGAATTCGTTAATGTCCCAGATCGCAGGTGTTTGTGGCCCAAGCCGAAGGTGAGGGCCATAAATATGCGATCTGGGGCTTTACGAATTACCGTCAGTGGTTTGTCTATAGTTTACGTCTGGCCTTGGCCAGGAAGTGAGATTTTCTCCCCGCGTAGTGGGCATAAAATCCCACTTTACGGACTAGGGTGACGTAATATTTATTTATTTATAGAATTTGTGAGAGCTCTCGGGGAGCCGGAGGACGCCTGCGACGACGAAGACGAGGAGGATGCGATCGAGACAGAGGTTCTGCTGCCGCGACCGGTCGCCGCCAACTAAACCTTTAGCAGCGGGACAAGGGAAAGACACTATACAGCTCTAGTGCGTGACAGCTCAGGCATACAGGCAAAGTGAAGTACTCACGGAGGAAACTAATTGGCAAACGTAATTGAGCTGCTGATCAGATTGATGGAATGAACTTAAGAGTTG
Organism: Aethes cnicana; assembly: GCA_963971205.1. Classification (NCBI taxonomy): domain Eukaryota; kingdom Metazoa; phylum Arthropoda; class Insecta; order Lepidoptera; family Tortricidae; genus Aethes; species Aethes cnicana. The sequence continues at coordinate 7,813,316 of OZ020292.1, forward strand.
CAACAGGGTACACCCACGTCGGTTGGCGTCCCCAACTTTAACAGTCATTCAGCATTGCTTCGGTCACCTGGGGCTATATTCGATTCGAAGTCTTAAAATAGGAATCTCCCTGTCCCCTATAGGATCTCTCGCGTCGCGTGAACTTTAAGCAGCTAGATTTAAACTTCAACTTGACGCGTGAGCGATCCTGTAGGGAACAGCGAGCTCCCTATTTAAAGACTTCGAATATAGGGCCCTGCATTGCTTCGGTCACCTCGGTGTTCCGCTAAACCCGCACTCCTGAGCTGTCACGCGAAGTACTTAGATACATACCGTTACGTACTTAACTACCTACAATATTCATAGACATGTCAACTACCAACTTTTACTCTAGGGAACATTTGACTCAATAATATCCGATTTTCTCTGAGGTACAGTCGAGTTCATTAATATGTGTACACTTTTGGACCTTATTACAACGTGGTATTGGTGCAAAAGTGTGTATATATTGGCGAAGTTGACTGTACCTACTTCTAAAGTTTCTTGTCGGAGCTAACAAAACCTTGGTGTTTTTGAAAATATAGAATTTTTCGATTATAAATGCGTAAGATTGACATATTCAATCATTTATTCAGCAAATTGGCCACACAGGGGCACTTTTACACGCCAGAAAAAGAATTTACCAGCGCTTCCAAGACCCATTGCTTGAGAAGAAGCGCCGCAACAAAATCAGCTGTAGGCCTTTTTTCAAAAAAAAAAACGCATAGTTACAAATTACATTTGCATTACATGCATAATATATGTCATACTTACATGAAAAAATATTTCAATAATTGCAGCTACTGGTGGTAAACGACGACTTATACTTACTTATGTATAAAATACCTAAGCGTACCAACTTATAGAGATAGACAATATCGCCTGTAGGGAAATAACATGAAACATCATGTGACATTTCTATTAATAATTCGTATTTGCCAAATATAATTCCAAAATATATGCTTTAAGTGAAAGATTATACTTCAAGTGTTTTTCAAAAACACCCGTAAACGTCTAGATAGCAATGGGGACTATCGTTTCTTTGCTCACCAGTTGGCGCCACTAAGGTCTAGAGGCATAGCTGTCAAAGGCGACTTTATAAGATCGGCGCCGAAACAAAGTTTTCATTCTTGGATCTCATTAAGTTTATTCATTATAAATAACTATAATCATATCGAGTAGCTATGCTGCAATGTTGTGCAGTTCCGTTTTAGTTGGAAAAAAATCAAACCTTTTACATTCATCGCCAAATAATCCCTATTTGCGATAATTTCACGCAGGATATCACTTTTCAACAGGTAAATTAAAGAAATTTATAATTTGTATCACGAAGCCCGCCAAAACCAGTGAAAAGTGAATGTTATTGCACCTCACGCGACACTAGCGCCTCTAGTGGCGAATTCACACGCGATAGCCCCCATTATTTGCCGATAGTAGGTATTTTGCCTATCACTAATTGACACCAATTTACATTTTTTACAAATACTGATCTCGCTGTATGATAAGCTTACCTTTTAAAATCCTATTGTAATCCAGAGTGAGATGAATAAAAAATATATCGATTTAGCTATACAAAAATGTTTTTTTGGGGACAGTTACCTACGAAGATTAGATATAATGTTTGTTCAAATTAGGGGCCATATTCGAGATGGGGATACGGGATCTTCCTTTAGTAAAGATTTATAATTATCACTGTTTAGAATAGAATAGAACCTGACTAAAATCTAATTTCAAACTCGAATAAGGCCCCAGCTAGAGTAGATAGTAGCTACTAATTTCCTCAAGGGTTACTAACAGATATTTTCATCATCTCTCACAATGTGACTCACAACACAACAGAGAATATTAAATGCATTCCTATGCTGCCAACATATCTTCAATTTAAGCTGTCCTTTAAAAATATGAATGAATCAAATTTTACTTAAGTAAACATATCTTATTTTGACAAGGGTTTATACATATAACATTGTCAATATTCTATTCATATCTAAATGTTGTGGAAACTGGGAGCGCTTTACTACTAATGTAATAGTCGAAAATGAATGTCTCCGTATGTATATTCAGGACATACCTAAATGTATAATGTGCCTACCTACATCTAAATATATAAAACTCAAAGGTGACTGACTGACTGACTGATATAGTGATCTATCAACGCACAGCCCAAACCACTGGACGGATCGGGCTGAAATTTGGCATGCAGGTAGATGTTATGACGTAGGCATCCGCTAAGAAAGGATTTTGCAAAATTCCCACGGGAACGGGAAAAATCTGGATTTTACTTTTTAATATTTCTGCGCATACGAAGTTGCGGGAAAAAGCTAGTGATCTATAAACGCACAGCCCAAACCACTGGACGGATCGGGCTGAAATTTGGCATGCAGGTAGATGGTATGACGTAGGCATCCGCTAAGAAAGGATTTTGCAAAATTCCCACGGGAACGGGAAAAATCGGGATTTTACTTTTTAATATTTCTGCGCATACGAAGTTGCGGGGAAAAGCTAGTGTCGTATAAAATACCTACGCCATCAGCACATTACCTACTGAAGTCAACAAGGTGATCATAAATATCTGATCACAATCTTATTATAAAGACGTTAGAGTGCCCGCTTCGATATTTATGACGACTGTAGGTATAGGTAAAAAAAGTCATGGTGGCCTAGTGGTTCGACCTACCGCCTCTCATGCAGAGGGTTGGGGGTTCGATTCCGGCTCGCACCTCTAAGTTTACTTATGTGCGAAATTCAATTTGAATTTACCACTGATCTTTTCGGTGAAGGAAAACATCGTGAGGAAACCTGCACGCATCTGCGAAGTAATCCAAAGATGTGTGTGAAGTCCCCAATCCGCACTGGGACCGCGTGGGGACTATAGCCCAAAGTCCCAAACCCTCTCGTGATGAAGCCTGTGCCGTGCAGTGGGACGGAAATAGGCTGAAGTAGTAGTAGTAGGTATGGACTATAGGTATGCATATACACATGATATGAGTAGAAGCTCATTGCAGAATAAATCTAGGTGCTGACGCTATAAAATAGTATAGATAGTATTTTGCATTAAGTATGGGTTGATTCAAGCACAGTTGACGAACTCCTGGTCGTCAAATATGGCCGCCGAGCTGTCATTCCATACAGAAACGTCATTTTGTCCCATAGTAAAATATTTAACGCTAACTTTAACAGACCGTTTGAATCAACCCACCCTAAGTATTTTAGTGTAAATCGCGTCTCCAGTTTTCTAAAAATCCGGTTGTAATAAAAGTTCAATGACAAAAATAATACATGTATTATCGGTCAGTCAGGGCCAGTGCTACCTACAATGGGGTAAGTAAGTTTTTAATGGAATTGATAGAAACATGAGCACATAGGCCACCTGATAGTAAGCGGTAACTGCGGCTCATAGACACCGAAATCTTATGAATCGATATCCTACCACCCTTAAAAAAAATTCGCCTACATTGGTAACTACAAAAACCTTGTGATCAGGGCCAACAGGGAAGTGGGGTTGTAGGTATTTTATTTGTTGCATGTATGTTAGTGATAGGACCTGGTGCTGGGCCGTCCGGGGTGGTACCACCGTCTTTCCCCGCTAACCTGCCGACAAATAGCAGTGCTTGCACTGTTGTGTTCCGGTAGGGGGTTAAGGCAGCCGGTGAAATTTCTGGCACAGAGGCATTCCATCTTAGGCCTCAGGTAGGCAACGCATTCGAGATCTTATGGTTTCTTAATGGGAGATCATAGGATTTCGGTGTCCATAGCTATGGTCCGCAGTGACTACTTACCATCAAGTAGGCTGTGCGCTCGTTTGCCTATACCATTCATTGGTATAAAAAAATGCATGGAAGATTTATCACTACATAGTATAAAACAAAGTCGCTTCCTGCGGTCTGTCCCTATGTATGGTTAGATCTTTAAAACTACGCAACGGATTTTGATGCGGTTTTTTTAGTATATAATTTGTTATAGTGTAACGCTCAATTCCCACGGGAACGCTATAACCGAATTCCACGCGGACGAAGTCGCGGCCAGAAGCGAGTTGAGTAATTATATTCAGTTTTGAAGTATTTATAATGGTAAGTGCACATACCTACCTACCCCACCCTGGCGCACTTGCCCCGACTGACATCTATTTATACCTGTTACACTTACAAGATACAATAATAACTTCGCCAGGTATGACAGTCTGGTATTCTGTAGTAGTGTGGGTGTCACCCTAACGTCATTCGCACTGCTGTGTGTTGCAAGTGGTCTATTAAAATAATCCACGACCCCCGTGTATTCAGTGAGTGTTTCATTATATTATTACGTTCATTTGTTATTAACTTGTCCCATTTTGTGTGATTAAACAAGTAAATGACAATTGTAATACGCAAATAAATCATTTAGCATTGTAACGGTAGAAAATATTTCCTTCATTTTTGTTTTAATGCAATAAAGTGGCAACCCGACTTTGACGTTACGGTGACACGTCACCCGGATCGGCAGACCTTGTTTTCCTAGACCATGTTACACTTATACTTGGATTCTTGAAGTCGAATTCGAAAGTTCTGTGGCGCCATATTTAGAACATTTAGCACGACTTGCACCAACACCAGTATCCTCGGGTTAGCCTCTAACTTGAGTTAAGTTGATACAACTAACCCTGAATTAAGAGCCTAACCTGATATAATATAATATATGCCGCCTCTGGACATTCGGAAATTAAAAACTGTCATTCTATTTACTTTTTCAAATACCTATTGATGTTGTGAGCTAGTAAAATATTGACCAATAAAATGTACTACCACATAATACGGACTTTTCTTTAGGTATAACCCATTCCAGTTTCTTAACTTGTTAACACATCGTTCAAGCGAATGTTATTACATTTTTGGCTCCATAATTCAAAGGATAAGTCGCGTAGGAACAAGGATGGTCAGTTAAAAACGCATCACATTTCGATATTTTTTTATTAACATATCAAAATATTTACAGCTATACATTCTCTACAAGATTCCAATAATACTAATATGCAATGAGGTATATTGGCCAACAATAGCTAGGATTTCGTATCAAACATTTTGAGCTTAAACGTCATATCTTACAATAGATGGCAACATCAAAATTTTCATTTTGAGAAATACAACCAAGAATAAAAGAACAATTTAAATATAAGTTCAAGTTTTCCAGCAAACTGCAATGTAATTTACAAACATATGAGACATATTTATTTTGTACTAATCTTAACAAATTCGTGAATGACGATATACTGGGATGCAACAATCGTATTCAATTAAATCAACGAGGAATTACAATCATTATTAAAAAATACAACAGGTTTAATTTAGAGGACTACTTACTTTAGATTCAGCGTATTTCAGAAACTCATAATATGAGTCGGCCATAATAATATAGTATTATTATATTAATATGGCCGACAAGATAAGTTTCAATTCGGGATATAGGAGCAGAAAGGACCGTCCAAATTGCGGCATGCAAAAATTCACTTTATTATGGCTAGATGCTTAAGCCGGAACCCCAATGCTGCGCACTGTCGACCTACGCCGCATGGGTAAACAAACGATTCGTAACAAAATGTAGGTGGATACAGCAGCGCACGGACAATACAACGGACCTGCGTTTAGCGTGTGCATACGTAGCGTGCGCCGCAGAGGCGTTCCGGCCTTATGCTTCCATTTACGACCGGTTCCGTTCCTATATCGAAACAACGCCTCGTTTTGCCTCCAGACGGTTTAAATTTGTCAGATTGTCTATGGAACTAATGTCAAAAATCAACCGTCCGTAGGCAAAACGAGGCGTTTTGTGGTCATAGGAAGCTTAACAGTTGTGTAATGTTAAACTATACAAATTACGTCAATTTACACTGGAGTATAATTTCAAAACGTACAAAATCTTCACCAGTTTAGTCTTTAGGGCAGCGAGCCAAATTCAAGTCACTGTGAGGTTCATAGTTCCTGTTGGCATGCAATAGTAACGTTTATCATCTGCGTGTAGGAAATTATCGATGTTCCTATAACTCGTATGCATTCAATCTGGCAGCTCACCCCGCAAAGACAATTAAATTGTCATTTTTCGCGTTTACTACACAATATGACGGGTCCTCACGCGATAAACGGTCAATTTGGTCGAAACGTAGGGTCAAGCAAAAAAAGTAAATAGTAGCCTTTTTCGAGTGTTTATAGAATAGAATAGAATAGAATACATTTATTGACAATCGGACGACACATAGAGATACAAACGAACACAGATGATAATACATGAGAAAAATAATAATAAAAACTACGTAAAAACTCTGTGCCGAACGGTGTCAAACAGGGTGCCACTCAGCATAATGCCGGAATGCTCGCTGGGGAGCGTCGGCGCTGATTTTCAGTGACCCCTAAGTGACCACACGAACGACAAAGAACATTGAAAAAATAATAATGAAAAACAAAACAAACAAACTAAAACATGAACAATAAAAAAATAAAAAAAACTAATAAAAAATAAAAAGAAAGATTAAAAGAAATTTTAAAATTCGCGCGCTTATTTGTGACTGAATAGTCACAAATGTGAACTCGACGCGCGCATCGCATTCGCCCGCGCCAGAACCGCGCCATGACAGTAGGCGACGGGACGGCGTGGCGTGACGTTTTGTGCGATAGCAAATTATCTAAAAGAGTTACATTTGCAAATTGAACATTGTCAAGGTGTATACAATACATGGATTGATTATTTATCGCGTGACGACGCGTCATATAGTGTGTATAAGACAATTAAATACTTCCTTTTTCCACTTTCGCTAGTTATCACAAAACTTGGCAAGGTTATAATATAAATACGTACATATTTATTGTATTGTGTATAATATAATATTTGTGTATATTATGTACGTATCTGCACTCGGATAATTTTGATTATAATCGGTTGTTTGTTTTTTCTTCAATTTTACACCACCCATCATTGTTTTTCTTTTCGCAATCTCCACTTTCCTAAGGTTGACTGGAAGAGATCGCTGCTTAGCGATAAGTCCGCCTGTTGTTTACCTACTAACTGTGTATCCTTTCTGTATTTCCTGTGTTTTGTATATGGTGTTCAATAAAGAGTATTATTGTTGTTGTTGTTGTTGTTGGTGTTGTTGTTGTTATAAGTTTATAACTGTCCAATGTTTGAAGTAGATAAGTTAGTTTTTATAGTACATTACAGACCTAGGGTGGTGAATTCGTAAATGTCCCAGATCGCAGGTTTCCATAAATATGCGATCTGGGGCTTTACGAATTACCACCCGTGGTTTGTCAAAAGTTTTACGTCTTGCCTTGGCCAAGAAGTGAGATTTTCTCTCCGCGTAGCGGGCAGAAAATCCCACTTTACGGCCAAGGGTGATTTAAATCAATTACAAGAGGACGAAAGTTCGGGCAAAGCTAGTGCCATAAATACGGTAAACGAATTATTTAATTGCATCTGTTTATTGCAAAACACGCGCCCTGTGGTACGAGGGAGTAGTAACAAATTGCGCGTCTGGTGCAATGAATAATGTAAATATATAATACATATGTATTTATATAAATGAATTGACGTGTGTTAGTCTGGCTAATACTCGAGAACTGCTGGACAGATTTGGCTAATTCGTATTTGTTTTATTTCCTGTGATTCTGGGAAGGTTTAGACAGAAAAACATCGGAATAACATCTAAAGGAACAGCTCTCATGCAGAGGGTCGGGGATTCCACTCGCACCTCTAAGTTTAATTATGTGCGAAATTCAATTTGAATTTACCACTGAGCTTTTCGGTGAGAGAAAACATCGTAATTCAAAGATGTGTGTGAAGTCCCCAATCCGCACTGGGCCCGCGTGGGGACTATAGCCCAAACCCTCTCGTGATGAGAGGAGGCCTGTGCCCAGCAGTGGGACGCAAATAGGCTGTTGTAGTAGTTTAATGAGAGGTAACGCGTCGTATTCGCCGCTGGAGGCGCTTGTGTCGCGTGAGCACATTATATGCTAAATTATACGCTCTAATTAGCAACACTGAGGTCTCCGAAACATCAAATGTCACAGTGACATTGACACTATTGTATGTAATGACAAACTTTATCATTGACATTGTTTCTTTCTGATATTGATGTACATACTCATTTTCCTTTCTGTTTGGCGTCATGGTTGACTGGTAGAGAATGCCTTTAGGCATTAAGTCAGCCAATTGTATACATTTTGTATGTGCAATGTAGTTTAAATAAATAAATAAACCTCACAGGACAATTGCGCTGACTGGTGAGCAAAAATACGGTGGAACTTATTGAGAAATTTCTTAAATAAATCTAGGTATTAACGCTTTAAAGATAACACAAATAAGATGATTGTGCCGTGCTATGATTGTCTAACTAATATGCTACAGTGATAATGAGTTTCTAAAACCGTACATGAGCACTTTCGATAAGTCTAGGTAAAGCTACATATGCTTGCAACACTAAAGACAAATTTGTTCTTTTAAGCAATTTAGGTAGTTCGTAAGACTGCTAGATTTAAGTAATAACCGATTTTATTTTAAGTAGTCGCATTTCATATAATTAATTAACAGAGCATGCTTTCGAACACTACTACATATCTCACTGTGTTTTGGCAACTTTTCTGTACAAATCCAAATTGTGTGTAGAATAGTAGATTGTGTGACTAGGGAGCAAAATGGTATATTTTACCGCGGGTGACGGATTGAATCCAGAGCGACACGAAAGATTGCAGAATAGAATCCCGAGCGGAGCGAGGGATTCTAACGTGGAATCTTGAGCTAGCGAGGGATTCAAGCTATGTAACCCAAGGTTTAAATAATTTTGCTACCGTGTTGCACGCTCTGCTTTTCACTCCTCCTATGAGAAAACCAGTAGCAGCAGGGAACAAAATCGTCCCTATCCCTAAGAGCTAATCATACTTTGTTCCCTGTTTGTGGGATAGAAATGGAGAGGGAGCAAAATCGCATTTTGCTCCCTCTAAACTGGGAACAAAGTAGTCCTTTACGAATAGGAGCTGCGAAAAATAAATTTTTGTTTTGTTGTTTTGGAAGCTGATAGAATACTGTTTAGGGTCAAGTTTTTAAAGACAAATTGTATACAAAGATATAAATTGGGATTGGAATATGCGTTTTTTTATATGTCTTGTGGCTTGGCTAGATTTTAAATGAAACCTTCTTACAGACTAAACAATTAGGCGCTTATTTATATGTTTAGTCTATGTTTAGAGTATGTTCTTCACTATGGCTCATGCAAGCAGGATTTATGATTTTGATGCCGTTTCAGGTTTCTTCGCTTCCTGATGTCTGAAGGAATTTCTGTTGATACCGAATCGAATGTATAAAATGCAATTACAATTACAAGTCATGCAGGGTAAACATCCCAGTCTTGGTCACACTTATGCAATAAGAGTTTGTGTCCATGACAGGTGCTGTTACCTTATATGTCAGATTTTTTTTTCTTCAAGCATTTAAGGTTAGTTTTGAAACTGAATAAAGGAAACTGGGAAGAGTAGGTATGAAGTAGGCCAGGAAGGATGTTATTTAGTTAGTGTTAGCTAAGGGGTAATTACACAAAAGATCCCAATGGGTCAAAGTGTTAGCTTTGAGAGATGAAAAAACTAGCTACAGTCGGCCAAATAAATGAGGAGATGTTTCACCTTTAGAATACTGGTTTGAAATGACGATTGAATGATTTTCATGATGAAATTTTATATATTTTTTTATGAAACATGCATCAAATTTCCCAATTTCATTATTAAGTACTAGTATAGATAAATGTTAAACAATGGTGCAAGAATGAATCCTACTTACACATACAATATTGTTTTATATATATAGATTATACATTCAACCAAACTTAAAAGTCTATAGATACTAATAATAACTAAATGTATGTATTGTATTTGTGTTCATAAATGCAAAGTCAAAGTAGCAACCTTTGAACTATTACAATCCATATCCATATTAATATTATAAATGCGAAAGTAACTCTGTCTGTCTGTCTGTTTCCTCTTACCAACCGCTGGACCGATTGAGATGAAATTCGGCATGGAGATAGTTGGGGTCCCGGAAAGGGACATAGGCTACTTTTTATCCTGGAAAAACGCCTGGGAACGCGATAACCAAATTTCACGCGGGCGAAGTCGCGGGCAGAAGCTAGTGTAGTATAAAATAAACTAAGTAAGCTATTATTAATTATTATATAACACAAGTGACTATGTATGCATTTAGTATTTGGTGTATACAGTCTTACAATAAATATAATATAAACCATTATTAATAATAATACTTAAATGTAAACTTTAATAGTGTGTGAATAAGGTTGGTAACCCATTTCCCATTTTATAATATAAATACATTTTTAATTCATACCATAATCCATTTCATTATTGAGACAAAATGTTTTAGTTAAATATTCCTTGCCCAACCAACAGTCAGAAAATTTAAGGTTGTCAATATGACTGATTATCCAATGAAACATAGAATTCAAACCAAATAAATATAAAGGCTGTCTTATCGTCAAGCTAAATGAAGCGATGCAAGAGAGATGCGTAAAATAACAACGTTTAAGACAAAGTTATCTTAGTTTAGCAAGACTATGATGAGAATGGATTGGACAATGCCGTGTAGGTTTGAAAATTCTAGAAAAATTGAAAAAATGTGGAAATTTTCAGGTCATCTTGAAAATTTCGGTTCTCTGTATTTTTTTGAAAAAAATAAACAATTATGAGAGCAATGCATGATGCCATTGATGAGTGTCAAATTCAATGCAATCAGGTATAAATATTTCCACAACTAAACGCGAGAATTACAGAAATCAAATATACTCAATGAAAGCATAGCTTACACAACTAAACCAGTGTTGCTATCTAGATTTATACGAGAGTATGTTGAAAAATTAAAAAGGTGCGTTTTCACCTGAAACATACTAAACCAAATCGACATTGTATTTTTCCGAGATAATTGAAAAAAAAAACGAGAAAATTTCCGGAGTTTTTCAACCCTAACGCCGCATCATTAGCAACCAAAATATGCGCCCACGAATCAACTCGTCAGTCGTCACTTGATACGTACTGCGCCTACGATTCAACAAGTAATTTTACACGAACGCATCTCCCGTCACAGCTTCGCCCAGGTTGACGGTACCTTTTACCGGCTGGTGACACACCGGGGGTCCATGAAGCCGGCGTCGCTAAGACTACGGAGCACCACGTTTCCGTTGGGCAGGATGGACACCCAGGTTATGCTGCCGTGGTTGAGGGATATCCGCAGCCAGGCCTCGGGCGGGAACTGGAGCGCCCTGGAACCATGGAAGCGCTATTAAGGGCCACTAGTTTCAAACTGTCGGTAAACTAAGTCTTTTTTGTTAATCTCGTTTTTAGGGTTCCGAAGTCCACTAGGAACCCTTATAGTTTCGCCATGTCCGTCCGTCCGTCCGTCCGTCCGTCCGTCCGTCCGTCTGTCCGCACCATTGCTCGGAGATGCTTAGGTCTAGAGAGCTGTAATTTGGCATGAATATCCATATTAGTTACGCTGACAAAGTGGTAGAATAAAATTTTGAAATATATTTTTTTATAGGGTACCTCCCCTACTCGTAAAGTGGGGATGTAATTTTTTTTTCTTGCGTACCCCATGGTGTGGCATATCGTTGAATAGGTCTTAAAAAAATATTGTGGGTTTGTTAGAACCATTTTTTGATTAAGTGATGCGTTTGTGAAATATTAAGCTTTAAAGTGCTATTTTTTGTTAGAGTCACGTGTCCCCCCCCCCCCTGCCAGCTAAATGGTGGTATTTGGATAGCTGAAAAAAATCACGGTTGTGGCATATATAACGTAGTTGAAAGGAAAACTATCAGAGCTAAGTAGGCTGTACAAACTTACGAGTAATAGTCGACCAACTTATAATGATGATTTTTCTCGAGCGGCAGGGGCGTCGGGCGGGCACGTCATATCACAGGCTAGCTAGATGCTAATAAGTCTTAGAAAGGTACTGTGGGCATCCTCAACTTCGGAACCCTATAATTTGCGCGTGGCCCGACACGCACTTGGCCGGTTTTTTATTTGTCGTTATGTTCGACCCCCATGATGGGAAGCGAGGAAAATGTTTCTGGTGGAACACGCTTACACAGAATACCTACTCAATGATTCACTCTACATATGCATACATTATGATAATATAGGTGTTATAACGAATGTTCAAATGGTTGATAAAATATTTTGTGTCCTTGCAGGTTCTGTGTTTAGCATATTAACACCTTATGTAAATTTGCTGTTTGATAATTTTGAAATTTCTGATAATAAACAACTTGGCAAACAGCTGTAAATAGATACATAAACCCTGTGCAAACAAGAACTGTCTGACAAGAAAACGGTTGGGACGAAGCCTACAAGCATATAATACATTTTTCCATCAAGCGAGTATTCGTTTAAATCAAGGTTTGTAACTGGCGTAGCGTAGCGATAAAAGGTTTACAACGGGATAAAGTCAGGCGTTTTCCCCATGGATTCAAGTGTATGTACATGTTCAAATAACTCACTTGCAGACAAAGTAGCGAATGACGTTGGCATGGCACACGAGCAGCGTGTAGGTGTCTTTGGTCTGTTCCGGGGGAGCCCTGTGGAAGTAGCGGCGGTATCCCGCCTCGATCCGCGCCCCGTCCTGGAAAAACTGCTGCACCAAAACAGGCATTATTTAAAAGCTCAATGTAAATAAATCTATGACCCGCGAAAATTAGGAATTTCAATGTAAAAAAACTATAACCCACAGCATTGGATGTAACACCCCCCGTCTTAAGCATGTTGTAAGTCTCTTCATGTTCAGGAATTAGAAAACGTATTTGTAGAGCCCCTTCCCTTATCATGTGCCCTGCCCACCGCCATTTTTGTGTTTTTATTTTGTAGGTTATGTCTTTCACCTTGGTCTTTGATCTCATATAAGAGTTTTTTATTTTGTCTGCTTTTCTAAAGTTTAGCATGCTCCTCATGATAAGGGGCAAAGAAAAATGGAGTCAAATTGTAACAAAATGGTACCCAAGAGAAGGTTACAGAACAAGGGGCAGACCAAACCGACGATGGGATGATGACATCAGACGAACCGCAGGAGTGATGTGGAACAGAGTGGCAATAGACAGACAAGAATGGAAGAGGCCGGAGGGGGCCTTTGCCAACTGGCAAACTGACGACCAGAAGATAAAAAGATGGCAAATCCAAGACCACAAATGACGTCAGAAATAAGGCTATTCAGATTCAGATTTGTGCAACAGAAAGCACTGTATTAGTGACACCGGTCTGGCGTTGTTAATGTTTAAAATGGCGGTGATGAGTTTCCATCAGGTGAACCATCTGACTGTTTTTCAGTCACTATGCAATAGAAAAGGTGCGGTTAAATCATACTATTTTTAAAACACGATTATTTAACAAAGAGATTAACCTAATCTAAATTTAACATTGCAATGAGTTGTAAATGAGATAGAAACTTTTGATATAAAAACTTACTTTAGGCTCAGGCCTCCAATGTCCCACTGGCGGCTCAGGTGGTATTGGGGCGCCTTCTTCAATCAGTGAGCAGTCAATGACTTCTAAGTCATCGGGAAGATGTTTGGCTATTAGGGTTGCAGTCTCTTGGGCTCTGGTCATCGTAGACCGAACAAGCAGGTCCCATTTAATGTCGAAGCTTGCTAGCCGCTTTCCTGTCATCTCGGCTTGTTGTTTTCCTGAAGATGGTTATTCATTAGTCATTTTAATTTTCTATAAAATTAATTGCCGTGACAGCAGAAATAATGCCATAAAATATCAAAAACCAATTTCATGCAAATAAAACATACAGAGTAAAAATAAAATTGCAAGTGCTGAACATTTCGCTTGACATCAAATTTCAAACAACATATGGAATGCAATATTGAACTAAATCTAGGTCGGCCACCACATTAGACTCTGCAGTGTTTCTAAATTTTTACACACAGCATTTTGACATACAAGATGTCCCATTGCATTTTACAAAGACTTGTTTGGTTGCATTTGCTATTATTCAATGATTAAACTTTAAAAAGCTATAACGGAATAGCAACACACTTAAAAACACACGCTCTAAAGGCATAAATAATTTAACTTCATGAATAAGATCTTGGACAATCAAGAAACAAGTTCTTACCTAAGTCAGTCAGCGTCCTCTCCTTGTCTGTAGCTCCGTCAACAAAATACTGGCCATGTCTGATGAGGAACAAGTGCCTCACTGCTTTACTTTTCGCCTTTTCCAGCTCCTCATTATATTTGTTCTCATCTTCAGGTTTGCTTGACTTTAAAGGCTTTACTATAGATGTAGGATCTCGGCTAAAAATAACAAATTAAGTAATTACTTATGTTGTTGTAAAGTTATTTAATCATAACCTGGCTGTTGCTTTTGTTAAAAAAAAGGCAAATGGTGTTTAAAATAAAATACTTACTGGTCCCAATTGGAGTCCCATTTAAGACTGGGCGTCCAATTCGTGGTCCAAGAGTTAAATACATCGAATTTTCTTTCTTGTTTTCCACTATTCAATTGATAATACGCGAGGCCGCCTCCCAAAGCGCCTATACTAACAATAGCTATTTTATGTAATCTAGAAAAGGAAGGCATATTGAAGAAAATCGTCTTAATCACTACACATTAACCTTACTAACGATTTCTACTAAAAATACTTATAAATTCGAATAAAAAATTCACGATGTTCACATAACATAACCTCACAACTTTGAAGTAAAACCGGCACAGATAGATCAAGAGAGGTGAGCAGAGCACCGACTAATAATACTACGTTGAGTGAGTAAATGCCAAGATGGCGGCAAGAAATTGAATGTAACAATTCTTCTCTTCATTTTCTTTCTATTGAGCTATAAAAAAAAGAGATGAAGGATATATGCACAGTGCACCCAATTTTACCTTTTTATTCTTTTGTTTTCGTGATGAGAGGAGAGGACCCGTATTTATACAATAGTGGGACGCAAAACATATTGCTGTGATGACACTTTTCTTTTAAGTACTTTATCTATGCTATAGACCTGTCGCCGTCAGCTGTCACATGTACTGTCAATAAAATTGACAAATGTACGTCAGGCTTATCATTGTAGATTTTTGTCGTCAATTAATATAACAGAAAAAAATTGAAAGAATCTAAATAATAATATATATTGAGTGAAAAAACAAATATCTAAACATGTCGTACAATTATGAAGATCTTAGCATCTCAGGTTTGTTTGCTGTTTTATGTTCACACTTACATGTTACCAGGCGACTAGAATGTCGACTTTATAGTCCAAAATTACATCCTTAAATATACTATACTATACCTACGTAACAAAACCCAATAATTCATGAATTTTAAAGTAACAATTTCATTTGACTCGTTACTTAGAAAGAATATGAGCAAAAAAGCTAATGTATAACATCACTTAGAGAATGAATATTCTTATTCTTAAACTGTGTGGTGCATTGCATGGTGTACAGATAACATTACATATACGTTTTCAGAAATAAAAGACTTACTCAGGACATGGCGTGAGAACAACGAGCGGCGTAGCGAGGATGTTATGGAATTTTGGGTGGCAATCATGGATGATATCGGGAAACTTGGCAATGAGAGTAAGTATGTACAGGAAAATGAATATTTTTCATTTTGTTTACCACCACCACAACATCTTACTACCTGGTCTTCTGCACACAATCCTCTCATCATGTCATGTTTGGGCTAGTGTGGATAGGGGACTAACCCAACATTGACTTTACTGTGGTATGCAGACCTCCTCACAATGTTTTCCTTCATATAAAGAGATACGCAGAGTCTGGTTAAATCAATACTAATAATAAGTCTGTAGAAAAGTCACATGTCCGTATGTTTGTATGTCCATTTCTAAGTCAAGAACTCCTTGAGGAATTGCCACAAAACTTGTTATGGGGATAGATTGTTTCAAATGCATGCAAAGTCATAGGTAACAGCTAGTTTAACTGTAATGTAATTGTAATTCTAAAGAATACTAATATGTATAAATTTTGTTTCAGAGTATGTAATCCTGGAGCAAGTATTGTTCGCTGCTCTGGACACACATACATACAGTGTGTCAAAACTGTGCATCTCCTTGCTGAACCAGGAGTTTCCGGGGAGCCTGAGGGTCATGCGGTACAAGGCTGCACAGCTCGAGGCTGAGGAAAAGTTAGTATACATGCCTCAAATTTAATTGGTAGTTGACAAAGGTCAACAAAAAAAGTAACAAACATGAATAAAGAATGGTCAGGAACATTTATCATCATCATCAATTGTGTTTTAATGAGAATTAGTGATTAAAGTGTTTTCAATTTTGAATTGAATGTTTGTACAAAGTGACATGCAAGGCAAATGGACATAAAATGTGTATTTTTATTTTTTCATCATGGAACTATAAAAGTACTTAATGTCTGAATAGCCATTATTTTTATAGTTTTCATTAAATAAATATTTTCTGTGCCAATTTGTAACAATTGATACTATTATCTATTAATCTTTGTAGCGCAAGAGAATCATACAAATATGTTAATGTAAATTTATTTGGGTATAGCTCTGTGGAACATTCCTACTTAACTACACCTTAAGAATATATTTTTCTGATTGTGTAAATCCTTGTACCTATATACTATACTATTGCTTCAAATGCGAAATTTTATTAGTGTGTAACTCACACCCACGTCCCCGGTTTGTTATTCGTTCAGTCTAAAGTGGCTGAACAGATTTCAATGTAAAATGTTATTGCACTACAGGTACGAAGAAGCCCTGGACGTTTTGGACGCAATCATAAAGGAGGACGAGACTAACGCGATAGCGCGCAAGCGCCGCGTCGCTGTTATGAAGGCCATGGGGCTCGTGACAGACGCCATTAAGGAGCTGGTGGATTACCTCAAGAAGTAAGAAGATCAATAAATATTACACCAAAATCGTAATTTCATCTAAATCGGTCCAGCGGTTGTAAAGCGGTAACAGACAGACGGTCACTTTTCGCATTTATAACATTACTAGCTTCTGCCCACGACTTCGTCCGCGTGGAATTCGCTTATAGCGTTCCCGCGGGAATTGAGCGTTAAACTATAACAAATTATATACGAAAACCTTCCTCTTCAAACACTCTATCTATTAAAAAAAACCGCATCAAAATCCGTTGCGTAGTTCTAAAGATTTAAGCATACATAGGGATATAGGGACAGAGAAAGCGACTTTGTTTTATACTATGTAGTGATCTAGTACAGAAAGCTGGCACAAATGAATTCAACAAGTAAATGATAATATTAAATTTATGGAGCATCAAGAGCTTCCTTTATAAGAATGACACTTACACAGCGACAATTGACATTAAGTACAGCAGGACACAACTTAGAAGGCGCACGGCGAAGCACTAAGGGCCGGTTCCTATGGTTATAGGTCCGGGTACGTGGATACGTAACGCCTCGTTTTGCCTACGGACGGTTAAAATTTGACAGATTCTCTATGGAACAAATGTCAAAAATCAACCGTCCGTAGGCAAAACGAGGCGTTTCGTGGATATAGGAACCGGGCCTAAGTCGTTAACGCAGCGCCTTCTAAGTTCTGTCGTGCTATACTTAATACTTTGGTTGATTCCATTCGTGTCAGCTTTAATGAATCGGTCTGTATGGATGCTCTATCTCCAGGTTCATGTCAGACGTGGAGGCCTGGCAGGAGCTGTGCTCGCTGTACCTCCAGGTGCAGGAGTACTCCAAGGCCGCCTTCTGCGCCGAGGAGCTGGTGCTGCATCAGCCCCACAACCACCTGCTGCAGCAGCGGCTCGCCGACATCCGGTATACCATGGTGAGGAGAATTAATTACAAGTTTCATCTCGAATATTTATTGATATCAGTAGGGATGGATGTCTTTCGGGTGTAGTAAATTATGCCTATGCCTCCCCCTTGATTCGATACACGTAAAAATACCATTTTTTCCCGTTCCCTTGAGACTTTCGGGAAATACTCTCTTACTCCCCCCAAGGAACCTACATGCCAAAGTTCAGCTTCCTACGACTACTGCAGTGGTTAATTTCGGTTCTGCATTTGTCATCAGTCAGTGAGTCAGTAATGGAAGAGTTTTATAATATATTGACAAGCTTCTGCCCGTGTGGAATTCGGTTATCGCGGTCCAGCGGTTTAAGCGTGAAGAGGTAACAGACAGACAGATTGTTACTTTCGCATAATATAAAACAAAGTCGCTTCCTGTCCGTCTGTCCCTATGTATGCTTAGGTCTTTAAAACTACGCAACGGATTTTGATGCGGATTTTTAATAGATAGAGTCATTCAAGAGGAAGGTTTTAGTATATAATTTATTATGGTTTAACACTCAATTCCCGCGGGAACGCTATAACCGAATTCCACGCGGACGAAGTCATGGACAGAAGCTAGTTTATAATATTAGTACGGATCTGATTTTATTTTTCGTATTTTAATGTCAAACGAAGCAATTCTGGGAACGAAACCTCATTCCAGGGCGGTGTAGAAAATATGGAGCTGGCAAAAACCTACTACTGCCAAGCGTTGAAGCTCAATCCCGACAACATGAGGGCTCTCCTGGGACTGTTCTTGGTATGCTTAATGGTGTCTATTGTATGTATACTGCGACAGCGTATTTGCGTCCCACTGCTGGGCACAGGCCTCCTCTCACCAACAAAGGGATTGGGATATAGTCCCCACACGGGCTCAGCGCGGATTGGGAACTTCACAGACATCTTTGAATTACTTCGCAGATGCGTGCAGGTTTCCTCACGATGTTTTCCTTCACCGCAAACCTCAGTGGTAAATTCAAATTGAATTTCGCACATAAGTAAACTTAGAGGTGCGAGCCGGGATCGAACCCCCGACCCTCTTCACGAGAGGCGGTAGGTCGAACCGCTAGGCCACCACGGCTTCACTAGGCCACCACAGCTTAACTAGGCCACCACGGGTTCAATGGGGACTATCGTTTCTTTGCTCACCAGTTGGCGCCACTGTTGACTAAGGTCCAGAGGCATAGCTGTCAAAGGCGACTTTATAAGATCGGCGCCGAAACAAAGTTTTAAATCTTGAATCTCATTAAGTTTAATAACTATCATCATATCGAGTAGCTATGCCGCAATGTTGTGCAGTTCTGTTTTGTTCGGAGTCTTTTTATTTTTTTTTCAAAGCGTTCACATTGATCGCCAAATAATCCATACATACATACATAATATCACGCCTTTTTCCCATAGGGGTAGGCAGAGACCACTTCTTTCCATTTGCTACGACTCTTGCATACTTCTCTCGCTTCTTCAACTTTCATCCCGTTCCGCATACATGCTCGTCGGTTTAAAGTACTTTTGACCTGGCCTTTAATCAGATAAAAATAATCCATATTTGCGATAATTTCACGAAGATCACTTTTCAACAGGTTAATTAAGGAAACTATCATTTATGTCACGAAGCCCGCCAAAACCGGTAAAAAGTGAATGTTATTGGACCTTACGCGACACTAGCGCCTCTAGCGGCAAATTCACACGCGATAGCCCATTGCTTGCTTTCATTGTACAGTCAGCAGCAGAAGTAGATAAACTGTCCAGGTGTTCAAAATGACCTACACACGCCCTTAACGTCTTAAGAATAAGGTCGTGTGTAGGTCATTTTGAACACCCGGACAGCTTATCTACTTCTGCTGCTGACTGTATGTATAGGTACTACGTTGAAAAAAAAGATGTAACTTTTTTTCTGAAGCCCGACCAGTAATTCAGCTAGTTCAGCGTTTTATACTTATAGCAACACGTTAAAATTGTAGTCAACATAAATAATTAAGTTATGATAAGTGTCTGTGGGCGAGTTTTGAAATATAAACAGACTTATTTTAGGTGAACAATTTTATAAGGTATCGTAAACAAGACTAACTACTTAATAAATAACATTGGGTTGGGTTATGCTTATTTTTTTTAGTTCATTGTTGCCAGATGAATATTTTATTCCACTATGTAAGCCGCAAAATAGCGAGGTCTACTGTTTTTCTGGTCAGACTTTAGAATCAATTTAGCTACCTATTTGAATAGGAATTTGGTCTTGAAACGTTTCAGCGGATGTAATTCGGGAACACTTGCAGACATTCATGTTTGTTTCAATTCTGTAGGTGACAAACAATCTCCTGAATCACTACAAGTCGTCGGGCAACAGCGGCAAGCGGGCCGAAATTTGGAAGCTCTGCCAATTCGCACAGGTAAACGAGTACATGATGTTTATTAACCCTTAAATGCATGTTATGTTTCGTCAAAAAATATATATGCTGCCTATTAGCGTAATAAATACGAGAAAAAGAAAAGATCCATAATAGCTAATTTTTAAACTCAACCTAAGTGTAGGTTAATCAGTAAGTCGTGCTAAAATAAAACACAACTAAATTACAACTAAAAAACTGAATTTTGAAGTTTGTATAGAGGAAATTAAAATGGTCCTAGTTTCTTTTTTATTCAATTTATTACAATCAAAGTGTATTTTGAACACTAATATCTCTGCTCCACTATTACCTGTAAAATTTGGTGCCTATCTGATAAGTAGTTTGCGAAATAAAACGTAACTACGTTTGTATGGAGAAAGGAACGTACTGGGGACACTTAACCTCAATTTTTATTCCTTCCACAGAGTCAAACAGTGAAGAAGCAAAAGGAAGCCCGGGGCGCTCCGGTATCGCCTCCCCTCACTGACATGATGTTAGCACTGGCCATCACAGAATAGACCCCAATTTGTATAACTTAGATACCTATTTACTATATTGATAATATTTATTGATTAATCGAATGGGTCATTAAGCCCCACTTGCATCAAGCCGCTTACCTCAGGTTAACCGCTTAACTCTAGACTAATTTTGTACTAGCCGTTTCCCGCGGACTTCGTCCCGCGTAGAATTAGAATTTGCGTACCCGATGATACTATACATATAGACATTTATAGTTATAGAAGTATTGAAAATTTGGTTTGACCCGTGGAAATATCGGCATAAAAAGTTCTATATTCTAGGTCTCAAACTATCTCCATACCAAATTTTGTCCAAATCGGTCCATTCGTTGCGACGTGAAGGAAGGACAAACAAACAAACACACTTTCACATTTATAATATTAGTATGGATGAATTTGACGTGGGTTAAGAGGCTAACCCGAGGTTAACGGCTTGTTGCATGTAGGGTTAAGGGGCGCGAATAATATCGCCTTATGTCTAATGTCCAACATAGCAAACTTGTAACATAGTTATTGTAGTGCAGCAATGAAATCACAACAATGGCGCCCTAATACAAATTCAAAAGTAGAAAGAAGTATATCACAGCATAATATAAATGTTTGCCCTCAATTCATATTGACGTAATTAGTTCATTTTATAGGAACCAGTGGCAAATTCTATATGCCTCACACACAATTCCTTTTTTATAGTACAACTAGCTGACCCCGCGGACTTCGTACCGCCTTAGATATTTTTGGGTATGAAAAATAGCTCACGTCTTATTCTCAGACCTACTGAACATACACTCCTAATTTCATAAGAATCGGTCGAGCCGTTTCGGAGTAGTTTGGTTACAAACACTGACACGAGAATTTTATATATTAGATTTAAGTCTAAATATTGATGACCACACGTGCACACGAGTGAAGTTATCGGGTGAATGATATACAAAGTATTTATTATAAGGTGGTAAGAGATATAAGTTGTATTGTAATAAAATCTTTATTAATTTGATAATAAAGTGCTATTAAGTGACATTCGCTTGGTTCTCCATTTCTCTCCGCTTGGCGTAAGCCGCTATTTCGGCTGCTTTCCGCTCCCTCCGCTGCTGTCTCGTCGCTTCGCCCATGTTAAAGTATTTTTCCCTGCAATTAGGGCATGCAATATCGGACGGTTTTTCAATTCCGGAATTGAGTACGAGATTGTCCTTCAATTCCGGAATTCCGGAACTAGTTCCGGAACTGGTGAAATCTTTTTCTCATTACGTTTTTTTGTAATTTTATCTACTACTACAGCCTATTTGCGTCCCACTGCTGGGCACAGGCCTCCCCTCATCATAAGAGGGTAATTTTATCTATATAGGGCAAAATAAAGCTAGATCTGGTGATCAACATTTTATTATTAACAATCAACAGACTTAAGTAATTAATATTAGGTCCTTACATATGAAATTGGCGTTTCATATGGCAGAAATGAAAACGATTTTTTTTTATGAAACTATTTTTTTATTTAGTCAAAGTATGTACCATGGCTATCTATGCACTTTTGCCATCTCGAAGGTAGTTCATTGATTCCTTTACTAAAAAAAGTGTGTGAGCGAGAATCAATAAAATCTTTGAAGGCCGTTTGGACAGCCTCGTGAGAATTGAATTTTTTTCCTTGCATGAAGTTGTCCAAATTCCGAAAAAAATGGTAATCAGTTGGAGCAAGGTCCGGGGAGTATGGTGGGTGTCGAAGACATTCCAGTCGCAGCTCCCGTAGTTTTGCGGCCGTCAAACGTGCCGTATGTGGTCGAGCGTTGTCCTGAAGCAGCAGTGGGCTAGATCGATTGACCAGTCTGGGTTGTTTAATGGCTAGCTTTTCCATCATCGTTTGCAATTGTTGACAATACACATCAGCCGTGATTGTTTGCCCAGATCTTAAGAAACTGTAATGGATGACACCGGCACTAGTCCACCAGACACTTACCAGTACCTTTTTCTGAGTCAACTTTCGTTTCGGGCAGAATTTGGCTGGTTCACCTGGGTTCAACCATTGTGAAGAACGTTTCCGGTTGTCGTACAAGATCCATTTTTCATCACAAGTAACGATACGATTCAAAATGCCTTCATTATTGTGCCGGTTGAGAAGTGAAACGCAACACTCGACGCGTGTTTCTTTGTTTGCGTCGCTCAATTCATGCGGTACCCATTTTTCAAGTTTTTTCACTTTTCCAATTTGTTTCAAGTGAATCAAAATGGTTTTATCACTCACACCGAAGCCTGCCGCTAACTCTGACGTGGTTTGCGATGGATCTGCTTCCACAATTGCTTTTAATTCTTCGTTATCAACTTGTGTCTCCGGCCGTCCACGAGGCTTGTTCTGTAGGTCAAAATTTCCAGAACGGAAACGTTGGAACCAATAACGTACCGTATTTTCTTTTGCAGTAGCTTCCCCATACGCATTGTTAATCCTACGAGCCGTTTCTGCAGCACTAGTGCCGAGGTGAAACTCATATTCGTAAATATAGCGATATTTTAAGTTCTCCATATTGTGAACAGAACGATGTGAAAGAAAAACAAATGACGCGATAACAAATAAATTTCGTAATTCGAACACAGAAATACATGGTCTTAAATTTGAAATAAATTTGAATTTGGAATTCCTAGCCGAACGCCACATATTTTGAATCAAAGTTGCCAGTTCGCCAAACGCCAATTTCATATGTAAGGACCTAATAGATACTTGATTTTACTACTTCAAAAATAAGAATCACTAAGTTCTATCACTCAAAACAGATTAAAATATTGCAAAAGTATTATTATTTTGTATGCAATATACATTTGTTCGAGTGGTCAACAATTTAAGTGCTATCAAAAATTCTACTTTTCGGCAAGACCAGATACACAACAGAAGACAGGAGATCTGACAAATTACAATATTCGTCGTGGCAAAACTGAGACAGAATGTTATTTATAAGTACAGCAAATTGCGGACATACCAGAAAAAGATAAATACGAGACGATCCAAGGTAAAAATACTACAGACATTGATATTCGTTATGGAACCAGGGTCTACTTCAATGTTCGTCAATCGACCCTTAAGGTTCTTTTACTATTGAAGGATTTGTAGGCCGTAAGGAAGGACATGATAATTTCAAGCTTTTTCTAAACCTGAAATGCTGAAAAATAGAAGAGTCCACAAAACGCAAACCTCCCTCGTGCTACGAACCTGTGCTCAACTCACGAATCTCACAGAGTCACGCTGACGTAATAACGTTGTAGAGGTTACTTCGAAACGATGTTTTCGTTTTGATCGATTAAATTATTACTTGAGAGATTACTTGAAAATCACTTTTTAAGCATTATTCGATGATTTTTGATGTTTAAAGATAATAAGTTCATGCTTGAGTAGTAAGTTCAGTTGAATCGTTTTCAAATTGGAAAGAAATGGTCGATTCACAATCCAGAAGTACCTACTGAAGTGGTTTTCAAGATGCATACCATACAACTAAATGATCATTGGTTCATCCAGTTGTTTAATTGAGATCCCACTGAATCTATTGATAACAGAATCATCCCAGATCCAACACCATGATTTATAGAACAACATTAATATGGGTCTTCCATCTGAAGCACGAGGGGCAATTGGTTGTTTCTTCCATACATCGAAATATCCATCGCCGATTAGAAAATCATCCCAGATCCAACACCACGACTTATAATGCAATATTAAAATGGTTCTTCCATCTGACGAAATATCCATCGCCGGACTAACAAAGTCCAAGATTAACAAAACAGGAATGCAAAACCACGTTCTCGGAGAATATTTTGGGTCAAACGAACAAACAAAGTGAGATAACGAAGGATATTTATGGGGAACACATGACAGACCTAGAATGCAAGTGCGCATCAAATGCTACACTAAGGGAATGTTCTGTTTCCTTACCACCCGTTCAAGAAATGTACGATATGTGTGGAAGGAAGGCAGTCATGCGTAACTAATTTTCCTGTGCTTATTTTGTATCATAATCAATATAATTATTTTAAATTAAAATCTAATATATTTACCTAATATATTTACCTATTTATTGTGTAAATTTTGGAAAATTATCACTTAAAATTAAGGTCTAGTACAATTAAAACTCTATTTATTCAATTCCGGAATTTCCGATATTGAGGGTCTCAATTCCGGAATTGTAATATCGGAAAAAAGCTCCGAGATTCCGGTATTTCGAAATTCCGGAATTCCGGAATGCAAGCCCTACCTGCAATATAAATCCATATTAAATATTATAAATGCGAAAGTAATTCTGTGTGTCCGTCTGTTACCTCTTCAGGCTTCGACCGCTGGACCGATTTGGATGAAATTTGGTATGGAGATAGTTGGAGTCCCGGGAAAGGACATAGGGTACTTTTCATCCCGAAAAAACGCGTTGGTCTTGTGGGAACGTGATAACCGAATGGGGACTATATTTCTTTGCTCACCAGTTGGCGCCACTGTTGACTAAGGTCCAGAACCCCAATGTTAATTATAGAGCCTATAGGTATTACAGTACTAGTCTATAGACAAAAAATCTGCATAATTTGGCCACTAGGAGCGCTGCAATCGCTTGAACTAAACCATATGTCAATCACATAGAGAAATATTTGTTGTTATTGGTTTTACTTAAATTATTAAAAAATGCCGCGCTGTGCAGTTCCAGGATGCAATGAGAACGGACGACACGTATTTCCGAAAGACTTGGTATGTATCTGGGGCAGGTATAATTGCATTGGGATGTCTTCATTTTCATCACATATAACTGAACCAAAATTAAAATTGCGGTCAATATTTAACAATTTTAAACAAATCTACTTAAAATTGTCAACAAAAACCCGTAAAAATTTGACAGCTGCAGTGTTTGGGTTTTGGTTTGGGACAAGCGTTTGCAGCGCCATCTAAGTAGAGCTTTGCGTATTCTTGTCCATTAGCGGCGGTGACTACATTCCAAGTTCCCATCAGGTGGGCGGTCTGCCTGTTTGGCGGCCAACATTATAAACTACTGCTACTACGACTACTACAGTCTTTACATCCCACTGCTGGGCACAGGCCTCCTCTAATCACGAGAGGGTTTGGGCTATAGTCCCCACGCGGGCCCAGTGCGCATTGGGACTTCACACACATCTTTGATTTACTTCGCAGAAGCGTGCAGGTTTCCTCACGATGTGTCCCTTCACCGAAAAGCTCGGTGGTAAATTCAAATTGAATTTCGCACATAAGTAAACTTAGAGGTGCGAGCCGGAATCGAACCCCCGACCCACTGCATGAGAGGCGGTAGGTCAAACCACTAGGCCACCACGGCGGTTATATTATAAACAAGAGGTCCTAATTACCTGAAGTTATGAACACCACCTTCGCCGTTGACAATAGTACCACAGCTTGGCTCCATGGTTTTCTCGTAGGTGAGTAGCCTTCGCGCCGTTAGCCGAGAGAGTACTTGCTCCGAGTTAGCAATCAGTTTGAGACATGGATGCGATGGGAGCTGGTCTTCTTGGTATTCCTCTCTGGAATGTAGATGTATGATTTTATTCTGTCCTTCCCAACTTATGAATTTTACAGACTAACCTATCCAGTACTTTAGTCCCCAGTACGCACGGCGTTTCTCAACTTTTCATACAAACGTATTTTCGCTTTTATTCCCAAATTACTAAACAGATTGACTCGAAACTTGGGTGGGTACACATAACAAAATCATTATTGCTAGTGTCCGAAATTAGTAAATATCGGTGTAAAATAGAACACAATTAAATTACAGCCAAAAAACTGAATTTTGAAGTTTGTATGGAGGAAACTAAAATGGTCCTAGTTTCTTTGTTATTCAATTTATTACAATCAAAGTGTATTTTTGACACTAATATCTCTGCTCCACTATTACTTGTAAAATTTGGTGCCAATCTGATAAGCACTTTGCGAATTAAAACGTAACTACGTTTGTATGGAGAAAGGAGCGTACTGGGGACTCTAAAACTAGCTTCTTAACCGCCTAAAGTGCAAGTAATCCATTGCTTCCTCCATTTTAACTAATCAGAGATCCAGAGCTATAGTAACTAATGCCTATTTGCGTCCCACTGCCTGCTGGGCACAGGCCTCCTCTCATCACGAGGGGGTTTGGGCTATAGTCCCCACGCGGGCCCAGTGCGCATTGGGGACTTCACACACATCTTTGAATTACTTCGCAGATGCGTGCAGCTTTCCTCACGATGTTTTCCTTCACCGAAAAGCTCACCTAACCTCTAAGTTGACTTACGTGCGAAATTCAATTTGAATTACCATGAGTAATTCAAAGATGTGTGTGAAGTCCCCAATGCGCACTGGGCCCGCGTGGGGTCTATAGCCCAAACCCTCTCATGATGAGGGGAGGCCTGTGCCCAGCAGTGGAACGCAAATAGGCTGTAGTAGTAGTAAGGATCTGGTTTCATGTCTTGCTTACCTGACCAAAGGGTACCAGCAGACCAGCCGTCTGCCGAGCTCCAGATGCCTCGCCGCGAAGTTAAGCAGGTCTCGGTAGATGTGAACCAAACCGTACTCCACTTTAGCGGGCACGTGGTTAAGTAAATGCTCCTCGGTCAGTATGTAGTTTTCCTTGTCTATGCCGATTTTCTCTGTGGGCTCACGGACACCGTATGGCGCTAAAAAAAAAGAAACTACATGTAGCCAGAAAGTTGATGTCCGTTAAATATGGCGTGTGCTGTCATTCCATACAGAAACGTCATTTTTAACGCCAGTTAACCTTTTGATCACTATAACAGAAGATAAATATAGGAATGCATAAGAAATTGAACTTTTCTCTAACAACTTACGGTCGGTAATGATAGCGTCGAATCTCACGTCTTCACGCCACAGCGGGAGAGAAAAGTCGCTCACGACTACATTCAGGTATTTTGAGCGGGTGCCGTATTGTTGCATGTTGCCGCGTATGCTTTCTTCTTTGGTGCGGACCTGATGGAGATTGTGACTTTTAAAAAAGCTGTCTGGTTAGTTTGTTTGGCTATGTCTTGTTCTCAGCAATGGGCTAGCAAGCGCAATTAAATTTTTTGACGTGTAAAAGTGCCCAAATGTGGCTAATTTCCTGAATAAGTGATTGAATTTGAGTAGTGAAGACTACTTTACATCCTATTGTAGATAGTTATAGATCTGAATTAAAGTAGAAGACCATATGACACACAAAAAAAAAACAAAGGAACAAACATGAAAAAGAAAAAACAAAGGAGATTAATTGAAATGGTTTCTTTTTTACAAACAATTTATAGTGTGTGTCATCGCGGCAGTGAATTGGCCATTGGCTCAGCATGATATAAAATCAAAGTCAAGGTTATTTATTGAATATGAATATATAATCTATATATATATATATATAACAAGAAACTGACTGACTGACTGATCGATCAACGCAGAGCCGAAACTACTGGTCGTAGCAAGCTGAAATTTGGCATGCAGGTTCCTTAGAGAACGTAGGGGAGCACTAAGAGAGGATTTCCCGAAATTCCCACGAGAACGGAAAAAAACGGGATTTTTCGTTTTAATATTTCAGTTGCGGGGAAAAGCTAGTATGATATATGAATATGAATTTATATCATGAAAAAGATGATAGGTCTCACAAAGGGTCATCAACTCATCAAACCACCTTTTGGTACACAGTCTAGTAAAAAAAAGATGTGCACACTTTTAATCCACATTCAAAAGTGGTGTAAAGTGGTTGGACCATGCAAATGATACTGAAAATCTGTCAAATTAATACATACACTGTGTTACCTTTTGACCAACGCGAGTGGGCCTCGTTTTAGCATGCAGCATCATGTAGTCAATGTCCGAGCCATACACATATGCTGGAAATAACATTCAAATATAACCACACTTTCATATTTGAATGAAGTGATCAGTCAGCCCAAGAATGTTAATAATAACGTAACAAATAAATCAATAAAAAGAACACAAATTATTAATTATACATTTTATTCATGATCAAAGTAAGTACTCCTTAGCTTAGAAAACTTTGGGTGTTGTTGGGTGGCATGGCAGGAATGGCAATGATGGCAACTTCAGGTATTCTTGGCAAGGGTTAATAATAATTACTGTTACTTACTAAACCAAATTCAATCTTTGGTAGGTAGATTTATGGATCAAATTGGAAGACACTCTAGGTATTAAATGAAAAAAAAAAAATGTAAAGGGCAAATTCTAGGACTAGACCCTTAATAGTAACAGTATTCTGTTTTTCCAACTAATCTTATTCCTTTTCCATACCTCCAAAATGAGCAGCTGCAACAAGCAAAGATCCCGAGCCAACAAAGGGATCCAACACGATGTCTCCACTGGAGACCTGAGCCTGGTTGGCCATCAGCAGCGCCAGCTGGGCATCCATGCTGGTGTTGCCGATGAACTGACGCTTCTTCAACGAGTGGAACTGGATGAGGTCGCGTTGTCCGTCTGATATCTTAATGAAAAACAGACCCCTATAAGTTATTTTGTAGATGACAATGGATTACTCAAAACCAGATTATCTATATTGTGTGGGAATTTCATGAAAAAATGTTTCAATATGTAATAAAAATTATTTGACAAATATTTTTTTAAATTTCGAGTCCAAATATGAAAAAATGTAATTTGTTCAAACTTACCCAACGTCCAAAGAACAAATCTTCGGGTTGCTCAGGCACATTATTAGGATCCAGGCCATAAAACTCAATGTAGCTCAGCATTATGTCTGGTTTTTTAAGTTTCACAGGACCCTCAAATTCTAAGTATGCAAATTTCTGAAATGCAATAATTATTCTTACATTTATACATTTGGCAAAATTTTGTAAAAATATGTATCAATTTAATTCATAAATAATTTGCTCTTTTATGAAAAGTAATACTGTTAGTATCACTGTATGATAGATTTGCCTAGACGGCACATCTTGACACAGTTTCAATTAAATTATAGGTATTGAATTATTTTATTATTATTATTATTATATACCTCAATTTTCTCAACTTTCTCTTGGATACTAAAATGTTTGCAAAATGTCTCTACTTCCACTTTAAAAGACTTTTCTACAGGGCGACAAGCTTGTATTAGATTCTTCGGGCAAATATCTCTGTCACTTATACTATTTTCTTCTGAGTTTTCAGGAGTAATCCACAGATTTGAGTCATTATTAATGGCCAGCTTCAAGTTTTGGTGCAGCTGCGACTCGGTTTTGGCCCTGGACCATAGTTCAAT
Source organism: Aethes cnicana (assembly GCA_963971205.1). Classification (NCBI taxonomy): domain Eukaryota; kingdom Metazoa; phylum Arthropoda; class Insecta; order Lepidoptera; family Tortricidae; genus Aethes; species Aethes cnicana. The sequence continues at coordinate 7,843,250 of OZ020292.1, forward strand.
GCAGTTTTTAAGAAGAATAGACCGAGAAGACAGTTTTTTAACGCATTCTTCTGACGGTAACTCTACTACCCAGTAAGGTTTCACTTCGCAAGGCTTTTCCACAAATCTTATAGGAATATTTAACAAGGCCAGCAAGGTTTTCATTTCCTGAAACACATTCAAATAGAGTTATACAGAGTAAAACAGTTTTAAAGCCAACTTTGCAAAGATTCATGAACTACTTACGGCATGCCGAAAATCAACATGTTCCTGAGCGAACCACAACAAATACCGAGGCCACATCACGTGAAAATGTCTTTCTCAATAATAATGCCAATATTTATTTATAATATTTATAATAAACAATATATATTTTAAATAAACAACACTTTCATTTTCATTTCACGCGATTTCTAACCCTACTCTCAGTCTTCAGTCTCCCACAACATAACCTTGAAATTTTGACGTTTCGATGATAGTTTTTTTAAGACTAGAGAATTAATCAATCAGCCGTGATATTTTAAACTGTTTTAAGCTCTTCTCTTTACATGCGGTTTTAATTTAACAAGTATGTGTATGAATGAACATCGAAATAGATAAAGAATAAGTTGAAAAGTTTTCTTTGCTACAGTAGGCATTGAAATGTGTACTAAAAAAAGTTGTGATTTGTAGTACAGTAGGTATCTAATGCTAATGATGATACAGTTGCTTTACTTGAGTAATGTCCAGCTAGCTACATATGTAAGGGAAAGGAACAGAGGAAGCTAAGAAGTTTACTTCTTAGAATCAAAAGTAAAAAGATCTTTCAGTTTAGTTCACATTTTTATTAAAACTGACTATAGATGGTTTATCCCGAAAGTTGGCAACGTCGCATATAGCTGTCAAATGTTTCGCTGTTTTTATTAAATTTCTCAATATTGCTGAATAAAAAAGGAAGATATCATTCTATGGTTGAATGACGCGTCTCGTTTCATATTTGTCATTTCTAGGCCTATCAAATGATAAGATTACATTAAAATGCATGGAAACTGCGATGGAAAGTTTTCAAAAGTTATTACTTGCATAATACTAAAAATTTCGTGTTCCTATGGTAACTGTTGCAATCCATACTTAATGTTTTATTCAACCATAGAGCGATAATCCACGTTTTCATTCAGTAATATTCAGAAATGAATGTAAACAGCAAAATATTTGACAGCTATTTGCAACGTTGCCAACTGTCGGAGTAAACCCTTTTAATTTTCAACTTATACTTTACAGAGTAAAGGAACAGCTACAGCTATGAATCTCTCATATCTATATCTTCCTTTTTCTCTTCATTCTCGTCTATTAAATCTTGACACCTGTCATGCAGGAAGTCCTGATAAGCATCCTTGATGGACCCGGAGCATGCCACATAGTGCCCGCCAGAATGTTCTGCTACCACTGGCTTTATAAATAAGCTTATCAAAGATTCACTCATCTCTGAAAATTAAAAAAAAAAAATTATTAAAAAATTTCATGTGTGTAAATGCAGTAAAAAACCCATTTGCAATTCTACTATTTTACCTTTTGGTATAATGGAATCACTCTCGCCATAAACATGTAAGGAGGGGAGATTGATTTCTTCGTCATAGAATCCCTTGTGTACGAGGCTGCCGGAGCGGAATCCTGACGCAAATATCGCAAATTTGAATGAATATGACAGATCTGAAATCAAAATAAGTAAGTACGTTTAGTAAAAATAAAGTTTAGTTATAAGTAAAGCTAAAAGCTTTATTAGTATTACATGAATATGACTCATGTGGCAGAACAAAATGTAAGTAAGGGCCTTATCACACTTGCGATTTGCGAGCGAGTTGAAAGCGATTTTCAATACAAAACTCGTACGCGGCGAACTCGCGGCGTGTTCGCCTCCATACAAAACTCGCTCGCGAATCGCAAGTGTGATAAGGCCCTTAATGTTCAATGAAGATATTACATACCATCAGTCATTTCAGGGTCAACAATCGGGTTGTCTAGTTTTTGCCTTGCCTTTTTATAAAATGTTATGGTTTTAGGTTTTATAATAAAATCATAAATATAAAAGATTGTAACTATTTAAGGTTAATTTTTTTTTTATTGAAATAAACAGATTTTTTTCTAATATTATAAAATTAATGATAGGGACTTTGTTCTAGTACTTACATAGATTCTTCTTGTAACATTTGGAAAATACTTACAGCCTTTTTGCTGCATAGCAGCTAGTAGGCCAGCGAGACAGGCACCCTGCGAGAAGCCCATGAGCCCGTCGAAGGGCCCATGTGCCGCCACAGTCTGCTCAATCAGCCGCAGCGTGTCCTCGAACCCGAGCGCCGGCCCGCCCAGGCACTTGCCGCTGAATGTGTTGTCCTCGGCATTGAACCACCATGATCTAGAGTCTGGATTACAGATAGATTGTTTATGTCAGAGCATTACTGCAAGAGACTGGGTATGTAAAGTAATATACATATAATAATTGTCAAGTTACCTTCATCACTTCCACCGTCTTCATTGAAAACTCTGTGAGGAGCGGATATAAACGTTAGCTGTGCATACTTCGCTACAGCTTTCCGGAACGAGCCTATTTTCGCTCTAAAAACTGCGCCGTTTTGCCGGTACCCGTGCAGAGCCAGGATCTTAAGCTTTTTGCGCTCTTCTTTTAGCGGTTCCTTGCTATTCTCCTTAGCCGGTTCACTCATGTTCGAATTGGAGTTTTCAGACAGTTGAGCCATATTAATTTTAGGGGTTAGAAATCGATTACAATGCAAGCCATAAAATATTCTGACAAGACTGAGTGTTCCTTTATTTATAGTAATTGTGAAGCTTGGTTAGTAATAAAATAAAATAAAATAAAGTAATACAAGATTACATTTCTATTCTATATAAATTAATGGCTTCTGTCTTGGACACTTCGCCAATATCAAAGTAAGGGCCACAGGCCTGCAAGTTGTTCGGTAATAAAGGTAAATGTACGGTGTAAATGGTTAATAAAATAAAATTGGAGAGACTCAACAAACGTCAACGTCCATCTTGGGCGACGGCCATTGAGAATCCCCAGATTACATTTCATTTACATGGGAAACAATAGTCAATAGCTGTTTTGACACTTGACAGACAGAATACTAATCTTTGCCTTCCAATCCAAAATTAACGTTATTTTAAAGTAATATGGTTGAAAATACAATATTATTTAATCCTAACAAACTTCACTCAGGCTGCGTCCCGAATCGCGCTCAGTGCGCTCACAGCACCTTGCATTCCTTTTCCTCTTAGGGATTGACTTTCAAGAGGAAGAAGGATGCCAGATAACGTGGCGCTCTGAGCGCGATTCGGAACGCAGCTTCAACAAACCAGTATTTACTGCCAGTGAAGCCGCGTACACACCGCGCCGCGGTGGACGGGCCAACGAACGTTCGTTGACGTGTGCCGGCGATCCGAAGCAAGGCGGCAACATCAAAGGAATTCGGCCATTCGATCGAATCCCGTGTGGATGGTCGCCGCACGGCCAACGAACGAACGGTCCGAATTGCGATAATTTGTATCTTTCTTTGATATTTTCGATCCAATATTATTAAACCACTATTAGATAGAATATAGAGAAGACATTAATCTTAAATTGACAAATAAACCAAATAAATATTTCTACGTGTAAGTCTGCAACCATCAAACTTCTAATATAGACATTTCTATTTTTGAAATTTGTGGTTGAACACCTTCAGATCTCCACTTTTGTTACATTTTTCTTGTCCTGGCTAACTCGTTAGATATATAAAACTAGCAATTACTTATAATTATTTCGTCATGGGCCATGATCACATCGATTTGGACATTGGGGATGAAAGCAGGAATTAGATGCCAACGATCGTTGGCGATCACGCAAAATCTATGTACAAACGTACCAACGAAGGCCAACGCACATGCGGAGCCAAAGTTCGTTGGCCTTCGTTGGCCCGGTGTGTACGCGGCAGAACAAACTAATGATTCTCCATTTTTACTTGATTTATCTTTTATTTTATACCGTACATTTATCATTATTACCGTACACTTATGGAGGGTTGAAGTAAAGGAGCGCAATCTTTATAGTTCCCAAAGTGGACACCAAATCCGGAAGAATGGTGGCGCCACCATTCGACGGAAAAGCAAAATGGCCGTCATGTCATCCCCGTCATTGTCAAGAAAAAAATGGTGTCGTCGACGTCGTACTTATTTAGTTTTAAGTTATATTTCTTTATTGTAATAACATTATAATTATGTTATTATAATTAAGTTAAGTATTTTGTGACCTGCGCTGCGATATAATCGTGGAGCTGCAAAATGAGATCGCGCTATGCCACATTCAAGTCAGACTCAACTGCAAACTGCAAGCAGAATTATCCAGGAAAAACGTAAAGGATACCCTGAAATGAAGCACAGTCCAGTTTAATACCTTCACGGACTGTGTACTCATATCGAGAAGAACTAGTCGGTAGCAGCGCTGAATGAGTCCCGAGCAGTAAAACCATCGGTGAGTTATCAATACTCGTAGTAGATTCGACAAAGGATCATATAAGGAAATCATTTCAAGCATATACGTAAAATGTCCCCACTTCCACGGTGTCCAATCCAAAGTTCTGTCACCGAGCGTGCGTGACAATAAGCGTTTTTAAAAAAACTTTTCGAAACTGTTACTCTGTATCTAAAAACTCGTCTCGTTGTTGAAAAAATGTGACCCAGCTTTAGTGTCACGATATAAGTTTAACTTTGGATTGGACACCAATGAAGTGGGGAAACATGACATGTATCTACGTTAGGCCGGGTTCATACAAAGTATTATTTATGTCTATGATTTCAAGCAATGGGTCTAGGAAGCGTTGGTAAATTCATCTTCTGATGTATAGAAGTGCACCTATGTGGCCAACTCTGAATAAATGATTGAATTGAATCACAAGAGGGTTTAGGCTATAGTCCCAGTGGCATAACTATACCACCTGATGCCCATGACAAATCCATAGTATGGCGGGCCCCCAAATATTAAAAAATAATATTTGAGTTTACTTTGCTCATGGCCTCTGTAGCATGGGGCCTCCATAAGCCAGAGGCCAGTGTCATTTTGTCCAATCTACCACCCTATTGTTATTCCACTGTATAGTCCTTATGCGGATGCGTATTGGAGACTTCACACACATCTTTGTATTACTTGTCTAAAACTGCTTTGATTCACTTGTCAATAACCAAACCAATATGTTCAAATCAGGTCTAACATCAGCTGAACAACGTGTCGCCAAGTACAACTGCCCAGCCGCCCTGATCTGCTTCAATGTCAAGGAGTGAAATTGTCGCCGCGCACTCTGCGAGCCCTGGTGACACGGCGAGTCAGGTCGCACATTCCAAGAAGGAAAGTGGAGAAAAGAAGAAGAGAAGCTGCTGCTGTGCCCTATGGCCCCTTCTGTGCTCACCTCGCATTTCTACTTTTATTCCGTGTTCTGTCTTTTCATTTATTTATTCAGTATAAAAACTTATTGATAGTACATTTTGTAATTTTACCCATTTTTAGGGTTCCGAAGTCCACAAGAACCCTTATAGTTTCGCCATGTCCGTCCGTCTGTCCGCACTATTTCTCGGAGATGCTTAGTTCTAGAAAGCTGTAATTTGGCATGAATATACATATTAATTACGCTGACAAAGTGGTACAACAAAATTTTGAAATATATTTTTTTATAGGGTACAGTCAGCAGCAGAAGTAGATAAGCTGTCCAGGTGTTCAAAATGACCTACACACGCCCTTAACGTCTTAAGAATAAGGTTGTGTGTAGGTCATTTTGAACACCTGGACAGCTTATCTACTTCTGCTGCTGACTGTACCTCCCCTACTCGTAAAGTGGGGATGTAATTTTTTTTTCTTGCTTACCCCATGGTGCGGCATATCGTTGAATAGGTCTTGAAAAAATATCGTGGGTTTGTTAGAACCATTTTTTGATAAGTGATACGTTTGTGAAATATTAAGCTTTAAAGTGCTATTTTTTGTTAGAGTCACGTGTCCCCCCCCCCCCCCCCCTGCCAGCTAAATGGTGGTAATGGTGGTGGTATTTGGATAGCTGAAAAAAATCACGGTTGTGGCATATATAACGTAGTTGAAAGGAAAACTATCACAGCTAAGTATGCTGTACAAACATACGAGTCATAGTCGACCAACTTATCAAGTGATTAAAAAACCAATGATTTTTCTCGAGCGGCAGGGGCGTCGGGCGGGTACGTCATACCACAGGCTAGCTAGATGCTAATAAGTCTTAGAAAGGCACTGTGGGCATCGTCAACTTCGGAACCCTATACTTTGCGTGTGACCCGACACTACTTGGCCGGTTTTTAAGGTTCCGAACCTCAAGAGGTAAAAACGGAACCCTTATAGGATCACTCGTGTGTCTGTCTAGCTAATTAAAAAAAAACCGACCAAGAAGCGAGTTAAACTCGCATGGAGAGGGTTCCGACCCTTAATTATTTTCAATGACGTCATTTTCAAACCGTTTCACAGAATAAGCTCTTTTATATGATAGATTTCAAATACCATGGACTTCTTAACAATTTTCCTGTAATCTATAGGTCAATAACTATCCTCCGTATTTTTTCCAAAATTTTAAGTCCAGTAGTTTCGGAGATAAGGGGGGAATGGTCATTTTTCGCCTTTTTTCTTTAATAACTAGAAAAGTATTGACCAAAAAAGAAACGAAAAAAATACATTTGAATTCCTCATAAGAAGTACTTTCATTTGATATGTCACACGATATAGTTTGAAAAACTTCATTAATATTTTTTCAAATTTAGCCCCCAAAAATAGGGTCCATGTTTAAAATTCATTTATTTTCGTTACACGTCCGTCTTTGGGTCACAAATTTACATATACGTACCAAATTTCAACTTGATCGGTCCAGTAGTTTCGGGGAAAATCGACTGTGACAGACGGACGGACAGACACACGAGTGATCCTATAAGGGTTCCGTTTTTACCTCTTGAGGTTCGGAACCCTAAAATAGTAGATTGTGTGACTAGGGAGCAAATTGGTATATTTTACCGCGGGTGCGGGTGACGGATTGAATCGAGGAATCAGAGCGAGGGATTCTAACGTGGAATCTTGAGCTAGCAAGGGATTCAAGCTATGTCACCCAAGGTTTAAATAATTTTGCTACCGTGTTGCACACTCTGCTTTTCACTCCTCCTATGAGAAAACCAGTAGCAGCAGGGAACAAAATCGTACTTTGCTCCCTAGAGAGCAAAATCTTACTTTGCTCGCTGTTTGCGGGGTAGAAATGGAGAGGGAGCAAAATGCGATTTTGCTCCCTCTAAACGGGGAACAAAGTACTCTTTTTCGAATAGGAGGAGTGAAATTTTTTATTTCCTTATCAAAGTGCCTACTGCTCTATTACTTATTTTATCTATACATGGTGGAATAGTGATAGGTCTGTAGTTGTTTGTATCAATGTGTGAGCCACCCTTATGTATAGGCCTGACCACACCCACCTTGAGCTGATCAGGATATGAACATATTCATTATTCTATCGCTTATCCATAAAATATAATCTTCCTGTTCAATAAAACTTCAGTAAAAATATTATATAATTTTATTACAGTATTACTTTTTATAATTTCAACAAAATCGGCTTAGTAGTTTTAATGTTACCTGTATACAGTGGACATTTAGCGTCTTTCGGCTGAAATGATGATGATAAAAGGCAAAGGTATATTACATATCACGGGCGTATCAGTTTTTTCGGGGCATATCCATATTAATATTATAAATGCGAAAGTAACTCTGTCTGTCTGTCTTTCTGTCTGTCTGTCTGTTACCTCTTCACGCTTCAACCGCTGGACCGATTGAGATGAAATTTGGCACGGATATAGTTGGAGTCCCGGGAAAGGACATAGGCTACTTTTTATCCCGGAAAAATGCATAGTTCCCGCGGGATCGAGATAACCGAATTCCACGCGGGCGAAGTCTTGGGCAGAAGCTAGTTGTTTATATTTGCAACGGGGACAGCTGCTGGGCACAGTCGAGTAATCAGTACTCTCATTTAAATCATACCTCAGGGGGGTGTCCAAAGTCGCGAGTGACAAGTTGTACAAAAATAATGTAAACTTATTATCAATTTGAGTCCCAACGCATAGTGGCCATCTTTCAACAGATTTCAAGTAATCATGTATGTTGTCAAGGCAATTCTTGATTATTGGGGAAAATTACCTGCAAGTTGCTGAGTGGGAGCTGATATCTTAACATGCCCCCCCCCCCCCCCCCAATTTTGTCTGGGACCGCGCCTACAATATTTACTAGTACTACATATAGAATTGCCACGGAATCACCCGCCTGAATCTATAGCCGACGCGAGTCGCGCCCAACTCGCCCTTATTGTCATTTGTTACATCCGGAGATGGAGAGTGAATCATTGGCCCGCGTACTGGCACAACATCCACACATTTACATGTGTACAGACATCCTCGCACGTACACAGACGTCCTCGCATGCAAACATTGACACTTCATTCGAATTGTGTTCGAACTTACGTTCGTACTTTTGTAGGCCGTGTCCGCCGTGTGCCTAAAGGATATCAATAATCAGATGTTGTTTCTCAGATAATGAAGACGTTCAACAGTATGATCCCCATGTATGCAAAATGTACCAGGGACGGCGTTTTAAATGCACACATAGATGTTAAAACTCTCGTGAAGGGAGACCTCGTTCGTGTGGATTCCGGAGACATAGTTCCGGCTGACATTCGTATCATAGATGGGCATTTTTACTAAATCTTGTACCCCAATTAGTGAAAATGTCAGAAAAAAATTAAGACCGCGTCAGTTTTGTGACCACAATTAAGGACGAAATTCATATGAAAGCAAACTATTTTCTCGATGTTTTTTAAAGGTTATTCATTAAGCAATTTATAAATCATATGAAAATGTATAATTCTATTAAACTTAATGCTTAATGATGGTCACAAAACTGACACGGTCTTAATTTTTTTCTAACATTTACATTAATTGGGGTACAAGATTAAGTAAAAATGCCCAGATAGTAAAGGATTTAAAGTATGTAAAAAAAAAATTGGCTCGACCATACAGCAGGAAAGTCAGCAAAACGCATATATGCGTTTGTGGCAGTGAATGCCTTAAGCAGCTATATTCAAAGTTCAAATTGACGCGTGAGCGATCCTAGAGGGAAAAGCGAGATCCCTTTTAAGACTTCGCATAGAGCCCCTTATAGATAGTATGAACGATTTAACCGTATTAAATGTGGATTGACTCCCTAATTATTTTTTTTCAGATGCTTATAGTAAAAATCAAGGTAATTCATTTACTTAACAAAAACGCGCATTCAATTGTTTAAATAAAGATACCTCTATTGGGTAAGTTTGCAGTGTAGCATGAATTTAATGCAAACACAGGCACGTCAATGGAATAAGGTACTTACTTAGTAGGTAGCTAAAATTTGCAGGTTTAAACACTTAAGGGGATGAAATTAGCCGAAGTCACATTCCATTTGAAGAAGAAAGAAGACGGTGACCCTCATTTGACATCTAGATATCTAATAGTGTAATTTGATGTCGTGACAAGTACCTAAAGGTAGGTCATTGAATGTAAGGGTACCTATACTTAGTTCATGTATAATTTTTTGGTTGTTAGCTTTCGCCGCGCTTCTGAAGTGCGGAGCCTTGTGCAGCACAGCCACTTTGAACCCGGACGGCAGCATTCGCGGAGATGCCTCCGAAACCGCCGTCCTTAAATTCATCATTCATCTAAACAAATGTAGTGTTTGATCCATTCTCATAAATTCAAGCCCGTTTGGAGTTTCTACATTTATATGTAGAAACTCCAAACAAGAAACAAGAAACTGCGGCAGTAATTTACGAATATCCATATCTAAATATATAAAACTCAAAGGCGACTGACTGACATAGTGATCTATCAACGCACAGCCCAAACCACTGGACGGATCGGGCTGAAATTTGGCATGCAGGTAGATGTTATGACGTAGGCATCCGCTAAGAAAGGATTTTGCAAAATTCCCACGGGAACGGGAAAAAACGGGATTTTTCATTTTAATATTTCTGCGCATACGAAGTTGCGGGGAAAAGCTAGTTAATATTATAAATGCGAAAGTAACTCTGTCTGTCTGTCAGCCTGTCTGTTACCTCTTCACGCTTCAACCGCTAGACCGATTCAGATGAAATTTGGCATGGAGATAGTTGGGGTCCCGGGAAAGTACATGTGCTACTTTTTATCCCGCAAAAAACGCATAGTTTCCGCGGGAACGCGATAACCGAATTCCACGCGGGCGAAAGTCGCGGGCAGAAGCTAAAACAAGGAAAACGATAAGTGTACTTGTTGAGCAGACACGTGCGTAGTGGTTTTGCGTGTCGCCTGCTGGGAAGATCTTGTCTCACAATAAATACTATGTGATGATGTCCAAATGAGTTTTATTATTGTATAAAATAATCACTACATTTGTTTGTCAAATGTTTGAAATTAAAATTAAATAAAATTAGATGAGCACAAGAATTACAGCTATACAATCGTTCAGGCCATGTTGTATGAAAGGGAAAAGAGCGAGTATTGCCATGTCACACATCGGAAGTGGAGCATAGATAGATAATATAAAATGGATTTTCCAACACTCCTCCTTGTGCTCTACTTCAGTTAAAGTTTTTAGCATAGTACATATTAACTAGATATATTATTTTACCATGCACAACTCTATCTTGACATATGAGAGTTAAATTATGACTTTATACAAACATAGACTTGATTTCTATCATAATACAAACAGCAAGCAAACATAATAACAATATCTCTTCAAATAAAAATAAAAAATACATTAAATTGCAAGCCCTATTCAATAATTTCATGCTACATTTTTAAGACACAATTCAGATATACAATTTTTATGTTTTACAGCACTTAACGGTTTTGTAAATAGATCCGCTACCATTTTTTCTGTTGGTAAGTATTTTACATCTATAAAACCATCTTTAATGAGATCTTTTACAAAATGATAGCGTAAATCTATGTGTTTTGTTCTCTTATGTGAGTATTCCTTTACGAGTAACAATTTCTGCGCACTTTGGTTATCATTATAGACTACTGCATTTATAGTTTTGTCAATAATTTCTGACATGAAATTTCGAACAAAAAAAGAGATAACAGAAGCAGAATATCTGGCTATCGGCGACGTATGTAAAGATATATGTATCTTTACATACGTCGCCGATAGCGGGTGGAAAGATCGAATGCCACATAGAAGGCAACTACCTTAAATATATTGTTTTATTTTGTGTGTTTTAATTTTTCGTTTACAATTTTCATGGCCTTCCGTTATTCTGATCGTATTTGTTATTTAGAGAAAAATGAACCTTATCAGTAACCCTTTCAATCTGCATCATAAAATACAGCACATTATTTTTTGTCACATTTGACCGGTTCGAGTCCCGACTGAGGTAAGCGATTTTTCATAAATCCTTAAATGCAGTATTTATTGTTTTTAAAAACAAAGGAAAGTCTCCCTTACACAAAATGTGCTATTTACAATATTTAAGGTAGTTGCCAGTAGTTTAGATCGGGTTGGCCAGAACTGGCAAAGAACAGAGAGGAGTGGAAGAGAGGAGGGGAGGCCTTTGCCCAGCAGTGGGATCTAATAGGCTAGATAAGATAAGATAAGAGAAGGTAGTTGCCATCCATGTGGCATTCGTATATGCTTTTGTAAACATACTTGATCATTATTACTATTATTAAAGCCCTTTGGCTGTTCCATAAAAATAGTTTCATCTAGTTCACCATTTAAAAAGGCAGTTGTAACATCGATATGGTCACATTGCAAATCGAGTTCTGTAGAAAGAGAGAATAAAATTCTTAGTGTAGAATGCCTAACGACAGGTGAAAATGTGTCATTATAATCGATTCCCTCTTGTTGAGTACAACCACGGGCAACTAAATGCGCTTTAAATTTATTAAAATTACCTGCGGCATCATGTTTACGCATAAAAACCCATTTGCATTTTATGATGTTCTCATGCTTAGGTCGATCAACTAATTCCCACACCTGATTTTTGAGGAGAGCATCATACTCACATTTTATAGCCTTACACCATTCTTCCTTGTCTGGTGAATTCATGGCATCCTCATAGGAAGTAGGATCGTCCAGTGAACTAGCCTCAGCCAGCAAAGTAGACAGGTCATAGTCAGACATCTTCATAGGCATTTTACCTCTAGTACTACGTACGGGGCGCTGAGAGCTAGACGCATCAGTAGCTGGCGACGGAATCGGCTCTCCTCCTCGACCAGCATACACCGGCTCCGGCAGAGAAGAATCTTCATCACCTTCACCAGAAGAGCGGTCTTCGCCAGTACAGTATTGGTCAGACAGCGGTGACCACGGCGGTGGTGTAACTTCCGCATCTGAAACATCCGAAGAACTATGATTAGACCTACTACTACCAGATTTATCATTAATATCACAGCTGATTATTTCATTTTCATTATTTAAAATTCTATTACTAATATCACAGTTAACTTCATTATTCTTTGGTTCATTTATGATTTCTTTATCACAGTTAACTTTATTATTAAAATTCAGACTGTCATATATGACAACATTTTTATTGGCCTGTCCGAAATTCGCCTTAGTTTTTGCATAAAATTCGCTTTCGTTAAAAACAACGCTCCTAGAGTAAATAACGATGCGAGGATCAGATGGGTCACTGAGTCTATATCCCTTGCAAGTTTCACTGTACCCTATAAAAATATAAGGCTTCGCCTTAGCGTCGAGCTTACGTCGTTTTTGTTTCGGAACATGAGAATAGGCTACACAGCCAAAGACGCGCAAATGACTGAGGTCTACAGAAGATCCAGTCCATACACATTCAGGAATCATATTGTTCAAAGCTCTAGTTGGGCTCCTATTTTTAAGGTAAATTGCGGTCAACGCGCTTTCTCCCCAGTAACGATTTGACAAACCAGATTCCTGCAGCATTGCACGGGCTTTCTCAAACACCGTTCTGTTTACACGCTCCGCCACGCCATTCTGTTGGTGTATGATGCCTTCCTTCTTAAGGAAACTTGCAGAACCTTGATGTGCAAACCCGTCTGCTTCTCAACCATATTTTTAAAATTAATAAAATGGGAATACACCTCACCTTTCGACTTCATGAGATATCCGAAGGTTTTTCTCGTACAGTCATCCGTGAAGGTCAGCAAGTAACGGTTTCCGCCCCACGTTGTGACTTGCATTGGCCCAGCGACATCGGAGTAGATCAGCTCAAGGGGTGCAGCAGCACGTCTTACACTTGCAGCGGGAAAAGATGCGTTAGACATCTTGCCCGTCAGGCAAGAGACACAGCCGCTCATGTCTTCCTTCTGAAAAACAACACCAGAACACTGATCCCCATCACCCAGCATGCGCATACCTTCAATATTCAGGTGGCCTAGACGCTTATGCCATAAACTTAATGGCAAACTGTCAGCTTTGTGATCACTCACTGTCCTCTGCCTAGTATGAAGGGGCTTGGAATGCTCCAGGGGTAAGAACCTATCTTGCCTAATATTCAGTTTGTAAAGCCCATTTACTTTATACGCTGAGAAAATCGGGTTGCCAGTAGTTTTACTACTATTATCATAAATATTACACCCATCTTTTGCAAAAACAACAACATAACCTCTTTCTGTCATCTGACTTACAGATAATAAATTATTGGAAAGATAAGGAACAACTAAAACATTGCTTAAACAAATAGAAGGAGACAGTTGAAGCTTACCAATAGAATTACTGCTAATATATTGGCCATTTGCCACAGATATACGACAGTTATTTTCTTTGGCATCTTGAATTAAATCTTCGCTGTTCACCATGCTGCATGAGGCACCAGAGTCAACGATAAATTCGGAAGCTGCAGTAGACACGGAGAACGCCGAAGCAAACATAGTGTGCCCCTCAGATTCCCGACCAACCTGCTCTCGCTTCTTCTTAAAGCAACGCTTCGCTACATGTCCTTGCCTTTTGCAGTATGTACAAAGAATGCTTCTCCTCTTTTTGTGATTGTTTGCAACGTAAGCCATAGAAGTTTACTCGTTACTACGCCGGTGGTCTTCTTGTAATAATCTCATTCTTACAATCTCCGAACTCAGTTTACTGGTGAGGCAGGCAGTCTCCAGACTAGAGACAATGATGTCGAATTCTTGTGGAAGTCCAGATAGAAGTATTTCCGCCACCTCAGCATCACCAATGCTCTTCCCAATGTCTTCGAGTTGCTGCACCAGGCACATAACGTTATCAATATATTCGGCCATCGAACTATACTGACCATATTCCACACGGTGAAGTTGGCGTAAAAGCAGGACTCGCCGGTATAAACCTTTATCCTCAAAGCAATCTGCAAGCTTTTTCCAAGCTTCTTTGGATGTTACACAATTTCGTACATGTTGATATAACGCAGGTTGAATTGTTAAACATATCCGGGCTAACGCTCTTTGATCTCTCGGATCGGCTGCCGCGCGCGCTACAGAGAAATGATGCGCTAAAAATGGCTCGCGAGCCAAAACCCAGGTTTGCCGCGGTCGAACAATGCTCGCGCGGCGGCCGCGCATAGTCGATACACGCCTTCATTCCTCCCATGACGAGTGGGTTTGGACTTCTATAGCCCAAACCCTCTCGAGGACTATCCCACAGATTGGATGGACTATCCTCGCGCAAGCTCAGTACGGATAAGCAACAGAGCAACTTCACACATATCCTTGAATTACTTTACAAATGCGTAGGCTTCCTCGCGATGTTGTCCTTCAAAAGCTCAACGGTACCGAAATTCAAAATGTATTTTGCTCATAAGTAAACTAGAGATCGGAGTCGGCGGATTTTAAAACTTCCCGCGCGTGAATTGTTTCAATTGGCTGTTTTAATTGATTAGATCTATTGTTACTATATTAGAATTTTAACTCAAAAACATTGTTTCACTCAATCACACAATAACTGAAAATTCATACTTTACATATTTAAAGAAATTGACAATAATTCACACTGACAACTACTGTCACCTAGTCTGCGCCTAGCGCCACCAGATGGAACCACTTACCAACGTTCAGCAGAAAACAAAATTATTTATCAGATCCGCTGGACACGTTTCGCCATATAAATGCCATATAAGATTGCGCTCCTTACCAAGACACATTCCACACTCCATACGTACACTGTTCGGCCTGTAGGCCAATTACTTGACATTGGCGAAGTGAAGAAGAACTTATGCTCGATCAGAAATAAGCCATTTCCGAAACTTTATTTCAGACCCACATATTAGCTAGTCTGTGGTAGCTGAATGACAGCAGGCTGAGTGACGTTTGTTCATCGTTTGTTTATTTATTTATGCACTAATCTCTTCTTCTAATGTGTATATGGAGATTCCGCTCGCCGCTGCGTTGGTGTAAACACGTGCCCCGGGTGCAATCTTTTTTCAACTTCATTTGTGTTCGGTTTTGTTAATAAGTAGTTTTTTTTTGTTTGGTGGTGGTTTATATACTTTTTTGGAATAAGGTGAAGGCATAAAACTGTAAGTAAATAGATAATAATGAGTGATAAAGATCCCCCTGATAGGGGGGGGTTGGCGTCAGTCGATTCTGATAATTTTAACAATGAGGGTACCTCATCTCAAATGAACCTAACTGGTTCCTTTATCCCTTTGTCTCAATCGACTCAGATGGAAATGGAACATGATGTACCTTCAGATTCCAGGAAAAGAAATAGGGAAAAAAACATTGACTTACCAACCCCTAAAAAAACAAAATCCCCAGGGGACTCTGTACAGAGTATGTATGTTTGCCCGGGCTACAGTGATGATGATCCCCCTCTCAAGTATAATGACTCTGACCAGGGTCCATTTGTTGTTCACGTCAGTCGTAGTGAACCAGACCTTGCAGCCGGCCTCACGCTGCGCGCTTTAAAGTTGGCTCAGCTTTTACACAAAAATAATGTCAAGGGCATTTTGGAAGGATCAGTAAAATCTCTAGGCCGAAATAAAATAGCCATTAGTTTTAAGACTCCAGTCTTGGCCAACGAATTTTGCAATTCTTCATTCCTGTCTGCTAATAAATTGATAGCCTCCATTCCTAGATTCCAAGTGTCTAGAATGGGTGTTATTAAGAACATTCCTACGGATTGGTCTTTGGAAGAGTTGGTTGAAGGCATTCAGCTCCCTTTCTCCTATGGAGTATCTGAGATTAAAATCATCAAAGCGCGTCGCCTACACCGTAAAGTACGTAAAGAGGGCCAAGCCCCTGAGTGGCTCCCATCCAATACAGTGGTTTTAACTTTCCACTCACAGACCCTTCCAGAGAGAATTTATGTTTACAATTCATCTATCCCAGTGAGCACGTATGAGCTACCAACCATTCAATGCCGTAATTGCTGCAAATTTGGCCACATTGCAGCTCAATGTAGGTCGAAACCCTGCTGCTACTTATGTGCTCAGCCGCACTCCGGAGACAGCTGTCAAGTTGGCCCGGAAAGATCTAGTTGTGTTTTTTGTTCTGGAGCTCATAAAGCCACTGATGCAAAATGCCCGGAACATGGTCGCCAGAAGGCCATTAAAATGGTAATGGCTGAGGAGAATATAGGATATTTTGAAGCATCTCAACGTTTTCGTCCCATCAGGACTTCATATGCTGAAACCGCTCGCATGATGTTCTCCCCATCTTCCCCTTCCCCGATCCCTTCCCCCACTTCTGGCCGATCTAGGATACCGAATTATACTGAGGAACCTGCAAGACCTTCACAAAGGTCATACAAAAAAACCGTACTAATCGAGAGGAAACTTGCTCCTTCTGAGAGAAAAGGTTATGACAAAAAAGCTCATAACGAGATCGTGAGGAACCCTGTCTCTAGCCTCCCTAATGGGTGTGCTTTAAATGAAAACATCACAACCCCTAATGAGAACCTCCTCGAGCTCCTGACTGGTCTCTTGGTCAATCTCATACACAAGTTTAGCGACTCTTTACCGAACAATGTTATGACACAACTGCAGACCATCCTCCCCCTAATTTATAATGTCCAAAGCCCTCCTCCAATGGATTGCGCAGAGTCTCAAGAATAAAAAATCTGACCTAACATATCTGCTCAATAGGTATAAGCCTGTTGCTTTTGCCGTCGCGGAGACATGGCTAAAGCCTGGCTCCCTGTTTAGGGTGCCCGGTTATGCCTGCTTCCGGGATGACAGAAGCGACGGCTATGCCGGCTGTGCTATGCTCGTCAATAGAGCATACAAATATCATTTAATAGACATTCGAAATCATAACACAGGCATAAATATAGTTGCAGTCAAAGTTCTAAATATTTCATTAATTTCGGTTTACATCCCTCGTCCTGACTGTACACTATTATTAGAATTGAAGGATATTTTAAGTAATATTCCTTCTCCGTGCATTGTTTTAGGTGATCTAAATTGTAAAAATACTTTATGGGGCTCTTCATGTTGTGACTCAAATTCCATCACCTTGTTGGACATACTTGATGATTTAAATTTATGTGTAATAAACAATGGTTCTCCAACTAGAAGAAGTTCCCCACTTCAAAATGCTAGTGCAGTAGATTTAACTATTTCCTCCTCTAGTGTTTCAGCTTCGTTATCCTGGCAAGTCCTTGATCGGTCGTTTGGTAGTGATCATTTCCCTATCCTATCCACTATTTTGAATCCCTCCCCCTCTCTTCCAACTCTCCCCCCTCTTTTAAAATATAGAACTGCGCAAGCGGATTGGGACGAATACTCGTCAATTATGGATACTAAAATCTGTGACCTGGATGAGGTCAATTCTGAAAACTTTCTAGAAATTTACTCTAAATTTGTTGAAATCATTTTTATTGCTGCTGATTCCTCAATTCCAATCAAAAATTCAGCACGTAATAAAGTCCCTTCCCCTCCCTGGTGGGACTCTGAATGTACTAATACCATTAGAGATAGAAATGTAGCTGAATCAACATATGCTGCTAATCTCACCATGGATAACTATATTTCTTTTAAGAAAGCTGTGGCCCAATCAAAAAGAATTCTCTCCAAGAAAAAGTCCAAAGGCTGGATAAGTTTTTGCGAATCTCTATCCCCTCGCTCTCCTTCGTCTGTGGTATGGAAAAAGGTGAAAGCGTATCGCAGAGGGACTAACAATGTTGAAGATGCTATATCCAATGATATAGATTTATGGCTTCCTACGTTCATAGACAAGCTATCTCCTCCTTATGTCCCATCTAAAGAAGAGTTCCCAGACATATCCCCTATCTCATCACCGCTGGTCAGAATGGATGAACCATTTACTTTCTGCGAACTCCTTTGCGCCCTAGATCACCTTCGCGATTCTTCTCCTGGGATTGATGGTATCCCTTATTCTTTTATAAAAAATGCATCTTCAACATGTAAAAAAATATTCCTACAAATTATAAACCACATATTTATATCTGGTCTGATTCCCACTTCATGGAAAACTCCAATAGTTATTCCTATTCTTAAACCTGGAAAAGATGCGAAGGATCCCCAATCATACCGTCCCATAGCCCTTTCTTCAGTTCTTGCAAAAATCTTGGAACATCTTGTTAAAAATAGATTAGAATGGATCTTGGAGTCCAGAAACATCCTTGCCAGGTCTCAATATGGTTTCCGAAAAGGAAAGAGTACTATGGACAGTCTTAGCATTTTAACCTCTGACATTCGTATAGCTTTTAGTAACAATGAACATGTTATAGGCATATTCTTGGATGTGGCGTCTGCATATGACAATGTCAACCTCTCCATACTCAGGCAGAAAATGCACGAGCTGAGTATTCCGTTGAGATTGACTAGGATTATATGCAACCTTTACATGGCCCGTTTCATTAGTATCCGAGTAAATGGTTCTTCCCTTCCACCTAGACCCGTTTGGAAGGGCCTTCCCCAGGGCTCAGTACTTAGCCCGCTGTTATATAACTTGTATACGTATGACCTGGAATTGTCTGTTAATAGCTTTTGTAGCATACTTCAATATGCTGATGACATTGTTTTATATAAAAACTCATCCACTGTAGATGAATGTTCCAGAATGTTGAACTCAGGTCTGTCTTATTTAAACGACTGGCTCGATCATCATGGTTTATCTCTGTCAGTTCCGAAGTGCAATGCCGTTGTTTTCTCTAGGAAGAGACTTGTTCCCCCAGCTGATATAGCTATCCATGGTCAGTCAATTAACAGTTCAACCACGACTAAATTTCTTGGAATTATTTTAGATCCTAAATTATCAGGTGTTTATCATTTGAATTATATTGCTAATAAATGTGAAAAGAGTATTAATGTCATGCGTTCTCTTTCTGGTGTCCGCTGGGGAAGCCACCCTTACAGTCAAAAAATTTTATACAACGCCATTGTCCGTAGCCATTTTGATTATGGCAGCCTTATTTTAGAACCCTGCAGCAAATTAGCTTTAGTTAA
This sequence comes from Aethes cnicana, assembly GCA_963971205.1. NCBI lineage: Eukaryota > Metazoa > Arthropoda > Insecta > Lepidoptera > Tortricidae > Aethes > Aethes cnicana. The sequence continues at coordinate 7,862,674 of OZ020292.1, forward strand.
ATTAGAAAGACTTCAAGCTAGGGGATTACGCATTATAGCAGGTGCTATGAAATCTTCTCCTATCAATGCATTACAAGTTGAATGCCTAGATCCTCCTTTGTTCCTCCGCCGTCAATACTTGGCTGATAGGTTCTTTTTAAATGTGGCTCAATACTCTTCCCACCCTATTTTAGTCAAGTGTCAATATCTATCAAACCTTTCTTCCTCCTCCAGGTATTGGGCTCATAAAGATCCCCCTCTCCTAGTTAATTCTTTTGATAAGTTCCAATCTATTCCGTTGTTTCAATTTCAGAAGAATATCCTGTTCTGTTTTGATTATGACACTCTAATCTTCCAACCTAAAGTAATTTTCGACCTGGGAGTCAAAAAGAAATCTATCAATGCTAATACCCAATTTAATGCAATTATGAATGAAAAATTTAATGACTGGTTAAAAATTTATACAGATGCTTCTAAGGTCTCTTCTGAAATGAATGTAGGTGCTGCTGTCTGGATTCCTAAATTCAAAATTATTCTAAATTTTAAATGCCCTTCCTATTTTTCGGTTTTTTCTGGTGAGGCTTTAGCTTTGTATGAGGCTGTACTATACATAAAAAGTCACAACCTTAATCGGTCTATTATTTTATCCGACTCTTTAAGCTGTCTACAAGATCTAGTCAAACTCCCTTTTCATTGCAAAGAAAACTCCTATATAATTTTAAAGATTAAGGAATTGTTAAGAGAGTGCCATGAAATGGATCTAGAAGTTATCATTGCCTGGATTCCTAGTCATTGTGGCATTGTCCACAATGAATTAGTTGATCAGTATGCAAAGGAGGCTATCAATACCGGTACTAGTACGGACAGTAGGTGCTTCAGTCGTGATTTAAAATGTATTGTTAAACCTCAGTTACTGCATCAGTGGAATGAAATATGGCGTTCATCTCAGCTTCACAAAGGTAAGCACTATGCGAGCCTTCAACCAGCTCTTCCGACCAGGCCGTGGTTCTTTAAGCACAGACAATTTTCCAAAGTTAACACCTCCACGATCATTAGAATGCGCTTGGGTCACCTGTGTACTCCGGTGTTCTTGGCTAAACTCAGAATCAGGGATAGTTCTTTATGCGAGTGTGGGCTGGCTGAAGGGACCCTAGAACATATATTTTTAGAATGTCCAAAAATATCTGTTCCTCTATATGATCTACTACCTCATGAGATAAGTCGTCCTATAAACCTTCACTTTTTACTCAGTCAAGTTTTTTCTCCAATTTGTTCTGTGCTTGACTCATTCCTGACCAAAAATAACATTAAACTTTAAATAAATAAAATATCTATTTATATATAAAAAAGTTCCTGTTAGTAAATTCATAATTAACCTTATAATATCCTATATATGTACATTTAATATATATTTCTAATTTCAGGTTTTGCATGGTTGGTAGTAGATTGGTGGTGGGATTTACTTCACCGAACGCAAAGTAACTGTACCGGACAAGACCTAATGTCAAAGTGGCCGTGTTTTATTCAACCTCGACATTGGCGGAATCATCGCACCGATGGGGGCCATATAACCCAAAAATTGATTGATTAATGTGTATATGCACTGGAGTGCATTGGTTTGTTTGTTTTGTTTGTATTAATTTTGCTAAAACCCCCGCTAACGTTTATTTACAACATGCGAATTCGGATTACTCTCATCACATTCTCATAATGAACAGAAAACACGAAAAACGTAGTAGACAAAGCCGAAACATTTCAAATAGCGGTCGTATAGTTGAAGGGTGTGCCACAAGTTCATCTGATGATGCAACTGCACTCAAACCCATAGAGAAAACTGAAGACAAAGTTAATTCGACCGATCAAGGTAAACTTGTTCAGAATTCATCGAATTTCTTGAATATGATCCCGGAATTTGATCCATCTAATGAAGAATGTAATATAAATAACTTTCTATCGAAAGTGAATGAATGTGCCGAAAGATTCAAATGGAATGATGGAGACACATCTTGTTACGCACTTTCTAAGCTCAAAGGTGTGGCTAAAATATGGTTACAGGATCTAACATCTGTTACACACAGCTGGGCACGCTGGCAGGATCTGTTACGTAAAGCTTTCCCATACAATGCAGAGTATCCAGAAATTTTGGGTTTAATGCTGGATAGACACCTTAAGTTAGGTGATGATGTAGAAGAATACTATTATGACAAGATGGCACTGTTATATCCTTGTGACATCAGCGGAAACAAGGCTGTAGATTGTATCATACATGGAATAGAAGATTTTAGTATAAAACTTGCTGCAACACAAGCACAGTGCTCGGAACCTGTGGAATTGTTGAATTTACTGAAAGATATTTACTTTGAACAGGGAGACTCTAAGGGTGGCTGGTGTGTTTAAACATACAGATGTGTATAGCACAACACAACTAAGAAGGCAAGCAGATTAAGCACTTAAGCCACTAATACAGAGTAATACTGCTTAATCCGCACCTTCTTAGTTGTGTCTTGCTTGCTATAATTGTGTAATGTTGTCTATGCTTTTTCATTACAAGTAATACCAGAGTAATACCATAATATTATAATGACGCAGATTCAAGCACTGCCAGGTTATTGATTATTTTAATTGCAATATTATTACTATATTTGATTGAAGTGCAAAACATACATAAGTACCTTTTATAACTAACTCACTACCTGTTATGTAATACAAACATGTTTATATAGCTGATTATACATGGTGGGTCAGAAAATATGGCAAATAATTAACCCACCGTATCGGCTATCGATTCTAAGTATATTGTATAGGTCTTTAATTTTTTTCAAGGTGGTAAAAAAAAAATTGTATATGGGATTGGTTGTGTGAGCGACGCTGAATCCTATACAAAATATTTTTTTTTACCAACTCAAAAAAATTAAAGACCTATACAATATACTTAGAATCGATAGCCGATACTGTGGGTTAATTATTTGCCATATTTTCTGACCCACCATGTATGTATGGTTGAATTGAAAGAAATAATAATTAAAGTTTGTATATTGTTATGTAGCTGTAGTGGTTAAATTTTGTAGTAGGTATCATTATGATATCCCCATTTTGTTCTGTTCTTGAAATGTGTATGATTTTTTAGTTGATGATGGTTGATGTGAATACAGAAGTGGTGTTGTTTTTATTTTAAGTTCTTTACTTATTTCTTTATTCAATTGGAGTAGGTATATAATTGATAATATTTCAATAGGGTTTCACTAAGACTAAGAAATATACAATTACAAATATAATTTTATTTTAATTCCTTTGTCATAATTAGTAAACATTGAGGTAATTAGTAAAAACAACTTCTACATCACTGGATTACTTAACTAGTAAAGTCTATAAGTAACTTCTAGTCTACAGTTAAGAAACATGATAATCCTTAAACATGAAGGTTATTTGCGAAATTTAAGTATAAATTTGTTTTACACTTTGAGCAATATAATAATAAGTATAATAACTAAGTAAGTAGGCATTCGATCAATCAATCAATTCATCTTGTTTACATCACCATATCCATATGAAATTGTACACCTAGAATAAGTTGGTTTATATTGGACAACACACACACACTTGACGTGACATTTACTGAGGTTGACTTGGAATGTTGGTGCTCCAATTTGGTGTTGGAAATGCAGAACAAGGGATCGGAGTGGCAAGCCTTGGGGTAGGCCTTGGGGAGGCCTATGTCTATGGAGGGTTGATGTAAAGGAGCGCAATCTTTATAGTTCTATAAGTGGAGACCAAATCGGGTAGGTTGGGGGCGCTGCGGTCGCCACAAGTGTCAAGCCACCTAGGCGCATAGTCTGCAGTAGCGCCTTCAAGTGGCGCTGCTGAGGCGAAAACGGTTGTGAGGAGTGTGTTTTGTTTTGTTGCTTATCAAATCCGCTGGACACGTTTTCAACTGCTTCGACATATAAGATTGCGCTTCTTACCAAGAACATTCCACACTACACTCCATACCTATGTCCAGCAGTGGACGTCTATCGGCTGACATGATGAGGTATGACATGATGAGGTCTATCTAGAGTAAATACCTAATTTCTAGTATGTAAATAAGTAGAAAAGTAGAAAATGCAACATAGGTCCTTAGTAGATACCTATATAAAATTCGAAATAGTATATTTTGATGCAAGTGCGAAAAGTTTATCATTTTATCACGAGTCCCTAGTTATGTTGCGAGCGAAAGCGAGCGTTAACACTAGGGACGAGTGAAAATGAGAATTTCGCAGGTGTATCAAACGACAAAAGAATAAAGAAATAAAGGAACAGGATGACGCTCAAAAAACTTTACGCACTAGTTCGTAAAAAACAACATTAGGCACGCTCACTAGATGTCAAAAAACAAAAAACGCTCGTTCGAAAATGACAAACTTTTGGCTCGTTAGGTATAATAGGTATCGAAATGTTTGTTTACTTTTTGAGCAACTGTATTAAAAAAGACAGTTACAAATGAACCGTGTCACTGTCAATTCGCTTTCACAGTCTGCCTGGGATGCAGTTGTATCGGGTAGCCGTTGACAGAAGCCACGGAGACAGCCAACACTAGTCTCATGTCCTCGTATCTCTCTGGGGAGGTCAGCCTGAACTCCCGAAGAATTTTGACGCTGGCCGTCTTCACTAGTTTGCTGCCGAAGTAGCGGCCTGGTGGGAAAATAAATAAACGGAGGTACGTAAGGTTGGTGTTAGACGAATTATTTGTCATAAATACACTCAGATTCGTGATTTCTGAACGTAGCTTTATAACGTTATGTTGGCAACACTGGCGGCGACGACCACCGAACAGACAGATCAAAGTAGACGCTAAGTATCAGCCAGCGGGAAAAAAGCATTGAGACAAGAAGAAGTTTGCCTGGTAATCAAACAAGGATATGTGGTTTTATTCTCTTGGAGCACGACATGAGGAAGCTAAGTAAACGTATATTAAGGTATCACTTGAAGGATCATTGGGTGAGTGAAACAATGTTTAATAATGTATGGGCTAGCAAAGACATGTGACGGTCATGTGTGTTAAAGTAAATGTTTGGAGAGAAGGGGTGGCTGTGAGGGGATTTGGTGGAGGCCACTAGGGTCCGCAAGGGCCCGCCCATGATGTCACATAGCTTTGAAATACTGTGTTGTTGTGTCTTGATGAGTTACAGCAAATGTAAACCAGCGAAGCAGTTCTACAATAAAATAGTCAATTCTCCACATGGTGATGATGCTGGGATGATAAAAACCCATGCAAAAATGTGTGTAAGTACCTAACGAAAAGTAAAATGTTTTATGGTGAGTTGAACTATTTTATTTCACCCTTTACGTTTACGGCGGCCGCCATAGTTAAGTTAGTGAATAGTGACAAAGGTTCCGTACGATTTATTTTAAGCGTTTTACAATTATAAATACACAAATGAATTTTATGGCATATATTTTCAGTATTATGGATTTGTGGATTGTATTGTGGATTTGTGGGTTCCGTATAATTAAGGTGTGAAATGTTACGTTATTTTAATTAGTTGTGTATAAGCGTTGCGATAACAGAAATTAAGCAGAGGTAAGTATAATCGATAAAGGAAACATAAGTATAAAGGTTGCCTTACAGAACAGAAATGAGCAAATGATTAAAGATAAATAGAATGAGCCCATTGATCTGATTCAATTACAATAAAACTGAAAACGGCACTGAAAAGTTATGCAGACGAAAAAATAGTGAAATCTTTGAATAAATAAGTGAGCAATCTATTAACAATGTATTTAAAACATTAAAGTATAAAAATAAAAACGCTTTCTAAGCTTAGCTGTTAAGCGTAGCTTAGTTATTAAACAGGAAAGCCCAATTCATGACAAAATGTGACATATCTGACTTATACTTACACGTATGTTTCATTGTGATTTTACAGAATGAGTAAAATCTATTTAAATAAGTCATACGTAAACGGTTACTGACTATTAATGCTTAATTGTAAGCAATATATTTTAGGAGTAGGAAATGGGATAAACTTAACATCAGTTTTGGATTTGTTTAAAAAAGACAACAATCATCTAAATAACAATTTGAAAATAATCTCTAATGAAAAATCAATGTGTCAATTTTGTTATAGTATTTACTCTGAAAGATAAATAATATATATCTAAAATGTTGTGGTAAATGACTCTCTTGGATAATAATTGTTCTACAAACTATTTCATACTGATAGCGAGTTTAAAAGATGCTAATAAACCGATATAATAATGGTGACATTTGTAAACTATCAATAAATGAAATAAACAATATCATTCTACTATGTGATAGATTTAACAATTTTATTTCTGAAAATGCCCTAAACAGACGAGGATGTCTCTAATAAAGGCGTTCTTTGAGTTGTAAGTTTCGTTAATAAAAAATCTGGTAATGTTACAAAGCAATCTGAGGATTCTAAATCTAATGGATCTAAAACATGTAAAACAAAATGATGAATACACTTTGCTTGTATTAATTTACCTTGATTTAACATTTCAACATTTGAATAAAGTTTTCAATATTTAATTACAGGAAAGACAAATTTAATTAAAATTTCTCATTTAAAATGTTAAGATGGTATATATTATTAAAATCATCATAAATCTGGAGTTTGTTTCAAAATCAAGTCATTCAATGTTGAACATTATTTAAAATAAAATGTTTTGAATTTAATGAGTCATTCTCACACTAAATCTTTAAATTAATAAAATTAACAGAAAATTTAAAATATCAATGTTGCCAATCTATTAACCTGTAATGTTATTTAAATGAATTAATAAAGCTATCTAGTGAATATTCATTGAATGTGGTAAAGTGCTATTATCTACTAAAAATTAAATAGTAACAGACATGTATAGTTGTTTAAAATAAAATAAATAAATGCTGTACATATTATTAATACACAGTAGCACATATTAATGTCAAAATAAAAATTGGTTATGCAAATAAAACGCAATGAGATTGACTTAATCAACATCTAAATACATAAATAAATGAAATAAACAAATAGATAATTTAAGTATATTTCTAGCAAAACAAGAGTAAACATTCAAATTATTCTAGAAAAGAATAGAATAAATTTAATAGATTATGTTGATAAAGGAAGTTTACTTATGTACTAAACTAATTCACACGCATTAAAGGATAAAATAATTGGAACAAAGTGACTGTATAATCTAACAAACGGGAGTTATATTTGGCATACTAACTAAACGGTGTATAAAACTAAATTCATAAATGTAAAGCATAATGAGATGAAATCAAATTACTAATTTACAAATTCTACTTTAAACAAAACAAATCAAATGGTTGAATGAATACCTATATGAAACACTAAACTTGTAATGAAATTATATGAAAATAAATATTCGTTTTAATGTGAGTAAAGTGAAGAAAGTATACAGTTAGGAATATGACTGGTCTGTTGATGTTTGGAGACTGGTCAAAGTTTGACACGGTTACTTGGAATCGCTCCAATCGCCGATTAAATCTTTACACACAAACTATATATTTTAGAATAGAAAAATTATAAAACACATGAAAATACACAACGCTCAAAATATTAATCGGGATTGGGTCCTTTCCGTGTCAACCGAGTCTTCATCTCTATTAGATATGAAACAGGCAACAAAGGTATGAGGTAATAAAGACAATGGTAAGGCAATGAACTGTACGACGTTATAAAAGACTTGAGCCGCTTCGCTGAAGCAACTGTTTTTCTGGTGATCAGAAACATGAATGAAAGGGCTCAAGGAGGTCGACTGATTGGGTAATTCAGTAAATGGACCTAAAATGAAAGAAATTATCTTAGTCGTTTACATAAAAACATCATATCGGAGATGTGGTACTATTCGTAGAAAATAAGAAGGAAATACGGATTACTTATTAATATTAAAGACAATTAAGGATTAATGTAAGGATTTTATTTATTTTGTTTTAGTAAAACTTCTAATGTAAGGTGTATAGTATTTTAAGTGAATTATATTTAATAAGGTGTGTAAGATTGGATATATGCTTTTAAACGGCAACTAAGTTGTATGCTATTGAATGTGTTTACTTTTAATTATGAAGGTGAAAAGGTAAATAGTACACATAAAGTTGTGTGTTAACGTGGACCCATTTCAAGTATTTGTCCTTTGAAATAATTTGATGTTTGGTTACGTAACATGAAACAAATATTTAGATGAATTGATAAACATACGTATTTGTTTAAAAGCATGGCGTTATTTGTTTCTTGGTTTTAATATTCCTAAAGATTTAAAGGACTTAACAAAGCATTAATTATAAAAGAAAATGTATTTATGTGTTTGAGAGGTCTGTCTGTCACTCAATATGATAAAATACTCAATTAACGTATAACGTACTGCTAAAGTCGTAAACAAACAAATCCCCATTTTTTTATTGTTAATTTATTGGATTTGCTGTCAATTTCACGATTAATATCCAATAATGGCACAAATAATGACTAAACGAAATAACATAACACTACGATCAAATGTTCGATTATAAACCCTTTTAAAATATTCCTAAATATATATATATATATATAAGGTATAACAAAGCTGTTTTAAGTTATGATTAATAACCAATAAATGGCCCGCGAACATTTCTTAAGGAACCCTAATAATAGCAAAATGGCGACCGCGAACTAATAGTCAAGATGAAATACTCTTTAACGAACCGTTTGTTAAATATGGTAAGAACTAAACTTTTCATAAATTACATTACTATTTATAAATTACAATATGTGTTGTTGAAATATCGTTAAAAGAGAAATATCAAATTAATTTCGCAGTCTTTTAAAGTTCCGATTTGACTTAACATTGTAACACCACAAAGCTACCAATATTCACGAACAAATTCGCTACCGAACTCCTAAGGATGGGTTGATTCAACCCGTCTGTTAACTGGGTAGCGCTGGTTAAATATTTTGCTATGGTATGAAGTGACATTTCTGTATGGAATGACAGCTCGAATGCCATTGACCGTCCGTCAACGGTAATTGAAACAACTCGGCCTTTGTGATGTCAAACTTGTCAGTCGAATCAAATGTCAAGCCAACCAATGTTTACGTTAAGTTTCTTATTTGATTTTATTGAAGTTTTATTTACGTAAAAGTATTGTAAAATGTAATACATCTAAATATCGTATAGTTCGCAGAGTGAAGTTACGTAGTGAAAAGTGTTTGTATAATGATGATTTCGATGATACTCAAACTTATGGTACGTACTGTCCACGATTATCTTTAAATCTCTGTAAATGAGTAAGTATTTATTGTTGCGTATCGACAATTTATTTTATCACTTGTCCGTTAATGAAATAGTTACTTTCAAACCTTTCAAGTCATTTAACCTACCTTATAAAGCATTAATTAACTTATGACAAAGTTAAAGTTGAACACGTCTTTAAAGTAAACTTACTTGATCTGGAGTTATATCAATCCGAATTTGTCTTAAAACCAATGAAGTACCTAATTTTAAATGTAATAGCCCTTACTTGACAAAGTTCATCTAAAACCAGTTGATATTATTTATTGTTCTAGTAACAGTTGTACTGTGAATAAAATAAATGTGCTAAATAATAGACACTTGCTAAAAGGGATATTATTCTTACTATGTTCCAAATTTGATAAATAACCTGAAATAAAATCTAATGACACCACTTCAAAAATACTGAATAAATATTATTAAATTTATTTATGAAAAATGTATTCTTTACATCTAATTGAACTCTGAATATTTAATAAGGAAATTGTAAGCTTATGGCAAAATAATATTTGGACGAATGCCTAATGTACTTAGTTGAATATCAGTAAATTGACGCCCAAAGATATAAAGCAAATAAAAGTAACGGCTAAAGCAAATATTTACAATCAATGTAATATAAGTTTGAATTTAAATGAGACTACTTAAGTGACTTTGAACTAAGTTAGAAATGAGCCTATCACATATAATATTGATTTAAAGAGAAAATTGATTATGATTGAAACTGAAAACTACTATTATGACACTATGTTTACAATAGTGTATGCATAAGCATAATGATTGATATGGGAATCACAAAGATTTACCAATGTTGACTTGTTTTGAAAGAATATTAGAAAGACATATACATACATATTTTCTGTTAGTGCGGAGCTATGATACACATCTAGTACCTATCTACCTGCATAATGTACCTCATTATGCACCCAAAAGAAATACAAATGATTACTGCCCAAAGAATCTGTATCTATGGACTTGAAGGAAATTTCCGGTGAATTCAAAACACACAAAGCAGCACACTAATTAGGGCTCCACAAACCCAGTATAGTAAGCAAGTAAGGAACACTTATTGCACAAAAACATGGAAACATTTACAGAATTTGCAAATAACTAACGCAATAGTTATGAGTATTAAGCATTATTATTATTTCCTTTCTTAAACTATTTTCTTAAGTTTAAGGTTCTTACAATATGAATATTATTATTATTAAGCAAGTATTGAATAAGAATTATTATGTTTGTGTTGTAAATGAGAAATACATAAGTAAACAATTACGATATTGTCCTAAAATTTGCCTGATTTGGGAGGGTCATTCAAATGAAACATTTCAAATGAAAAAGGTATAATGGAATTAAAAATGAGTTTGTGAATTAAAAATGAATAAGGTGAATGGAATGAAATGAAATAAAAGTAATGTACAGTTGAATGAGTAATGTGGAATTGAAGGAATTGAACTTATATTTTTAGGAAGCATTTATTATTACAGATTATTATTGATAAATGCATTGTACCTATGTTAAGTATGTATGTTGTTATTGTTGAGTTTTTAAAAGAAGAAAATTGATTTCTAATGAAATGATTTTAGTTGACATAGTTGAACTTTAGCTAATGAATGTGAACAAATAAATTAATATTAACTCAATAGATCAGTGTAGTGGTGATATTGATTTGTAAAGATGAAAATAATCAAGAAATATGCAAGAAATACTTATTACTAAAATGAAACAGTTTCTAAAGGAATAAACTGAGAAGAGATGAAAACTGTGCAAGGAAACTGATACAAAATAAGTTGTGTTGTGTTGTGCAAATGAAATCCTGTGGTACAAGTAAAAATGAAATAAATATGTACATGATTTGAAGAAAGTTACAACAATGAAGAATAAAGTGATTTGATTGTTGAATATCTTGTAACATGTGACCTAATGAGTGAACATACTTAATGTGTTCTATGTTATATGTAATATCTAGTTAAAAGTTCTATAGTGTGATACTGTAATTACCTATTAAATATATTGTGTTATGTGAACTAAGGTGTGAATATATTTAACGTGTTAAACATATCTACTTAAATGTGTTTGTGGTGTGATACCTACTAATGCTATAAAATAGTGATGTGAAGTGATGTGAAGTGATGCGAAAATTATTTATTTGCTTACAGCATCAATAATTGTTGGCTTTCAAATGAGATAATTTACATTCCTTTACAGTGCTGTTGGTTATATATGTGTGTAATTAATGTATTAACTATTAAATGTAGTGAAGTGTAATGTGTGAAATGATAATGTATAATGTACTATCTTAATAATTGATATGTAAATAATTCATTATTAGCAATAAATGAGTATTTCCAGATACAGAACCTTTGCCTGGGCGTGGGTGTGTCATAAATACACTCAGATTCGTGATTTCTGAACGTAGCTTTATAACGTTATGTTGGCAACACTGGCGGCGACGACCACCGAACAGACAGATCAAAGTAGACGCTAAGTATCAGCCAGCGGGAAAAAAGCATTGAGACAAGAAGAAGTTTGCCTGGTAATCAAACAAGGATATGTGGTTTTATTCTCTTGGAGCACGACATGAGGAAGCTAAGTAAACGTATATTAAGGTATCACTTGAAGGATCATTGGGTGAGTGAAACAATGTTTAATAATGTATGGGCTAGCAAAGACATGTGACGGTCATGTGTGTTAAAGTAAATGTTTGGAGAGAAGGGGTGGCTGTGAGGGGATTTGGTGGAGGCCACTAGGGTCCGCAAGGGCCCGCCCATGATGTCACATAGCTTTGAAATACTGTGTTGTTGTGTCTTGATGAGTTACAGCAAATGTAAACCAGCGAAGCAGTTCTACAATAAAATAGTCAATTCTCCACATTATTCGAATGAATAGGTAGATAGATACAATAGGCAGCTCTATTAAAGTTGGAGTGGCCATAACTAAGGTCAGTTGGGATGGGACTTGGGGGTGAGTGCGCCACGGGAGTCACTGCACCTAAATTTGATTTTAGGATCTATTGAGCAGCGGGATGGTGCCCGCTACTTTTCTATGTTAAATTAGATTCAGTTGGGGGGGCTTCTTATTAAAATAAAACCGCAGTTCAGCTCCGAAAACATGTAATAAGAAGATTGAATTTTAAGCAAGTGTCACAGTGTAAAAAAACCAAATCTAGAAAAATAATAAAAGCATGTAAAAAAGATTTGTCGCCAACAGGATCCTTAATGCCTTCTGAACAGGTCCAACTGCCTAATGCTTAGGTACAGCACGACACAACTTAGAAGGCGCGTGGCGAAGCACTTAAGCCGTTGACGCAGGGTCCATAATTGCTCAATCCACGCGCCTTCTAAGTTGTGTAAACCTGTACCTATTGTGTTTTAGATATTTGGTGCGTGGATGTAAGATAATCATTGGTTGAGTATGTAAGTACTTAGATACATAATATTTGTAGCTATTGAATTATTTACGGTAGGTGCACTTACCCCGCCCTGGCGCACTTGCCCCAACTGATATTATTACGACTTTGAAGCAAAAAGTTCTGTTACCTACTGAGCAATAAGAATGTGTTTTCATTTTCTTGGTCCCTAAAACTATACCTACCTATTACTTACGTGCGAAATTCAATTCTGAGTGTTTCAAAACTGAGTGTTTTGTCGAAGGAAAACATTGTGAGGAAACCTGCACGCATCTGAGAACAAGTAATTCAAGGATGTGTGTGAAATCCCCAATCAAAGTGGGGACTATAACCCAAATCCTCCTCTGCCTCTCATCTTGAAAGGAGGCTTGTTCTCCACTTGGGACGTAAATAGGCCCGCTTCGGCCGTCTACAGAACCGGAGTTTCGGAACTGGTTCCGTACGAGGCTTTTAAATTACTTGCATGGAACTGGTTCCGATCAAGTAATTATTATATTTCATCAGCCGTGTACGGAACTATTAACTATCAAGTATTAAAAAAAACGGAGCGGTCCACGTGGTCTAATTCACTTATTGTCCATTCCTCAACCGTCTATTGCCCGAATGTCTGTTCCCTGAAAGTCCATTCCCTTGAATGTCTATTCCCTGAATGTCTATTTTCCCCGAATGTCGACTACTAGTTTACCGGTAAGGGTCCACTCAGTCCGTGAATATGCAAAGACTTAGGAATGTGACTGGGTCGACGGGTCCCCGCTACGCGGGGCCCCTATTTCTAGGTAGTTTGCCCTTCGGGCGTATATAGATAACTAACGAACCTAATCTACATTCACACCTTTGACCTTAGTAAGATATGTATGTATAAATAGTATAGGTACATATAAAGTAATCGGAATCAGTTACCTACAAATTACTTTATGAAGTAATCGCAGTCGGTTACCTAAAAGCACAGCAAAAGCCTCAATCGGAACCAGTTCCATATAGGTAAAAAAAAGCCTCGTAGGGAACCAGTTCCATACAAGTAATTTAAAAGCCTCGTACGGAACCAGTTCCGAAACTCCGGTTCTGTAGACGGCCGAAGGTAATAGGCCGTGTGGTGGATATAGTTTCTTACCCAAGCAGTCCATTGGTCCCAAACTGAACGGTATGTACGCTAAGGGGGTGGGTTTGTCGGGACCGAATCGTTCAGGGTTGAAACTATTCGGATCGGTCCAGTATCTCTTGTCGCGTTGCATGTGGAATATTGGGATGACGAGCGAGCATCCAGCTGGCAAGGTCACGTTATCTGCAATAGCACAATAGCTGTGACAATAGCAAGGAAATAAAAGAAAATGGCTGGAATTCAAAATTTAATTACTAATTTGCACAAAAAAAACTTGTTGTTTTGTTGTCTCTATTTTAAACGGTGCATAGAGATAGTAGGCGTCTATTACTAAATTAAGAATGTTTTCTGCCAATTCAGTGATAGGTAAATCACGGACTCAAACGCGATTGGTTTGGATTGGGCAAACTAATTGGCAAACGCAATTGAGCTGCACTGCTTCGAGTCCACGAAGTGATTCTACAGGGAACGGAAAAGGAATCTCCCTATAGCTTCTCGGATAAACATGTTATTCGAGACGTCAAAAGTGACTGCTAAGTGAGTCACTAGATCCCACCCAAAGTCCAAACGTCGTTCGGAGCATAAAGTGAGATACCGACCCCGCGCAGTCCAATCGTGAACGTGTATGAGCGACTCTTGGAAATCTATTGTACGAGTAATTTACACTCCTGCAAAAATTAGGTGGCTATCCTTATTTGGGATATGGGAAATCCCATATCCCTATGTACGGACTTGGATAAGGTCCCTGCATGCGATTGGTTCTAAGGTGGCACTCCGCCAGTACCTTATACATGGGTATCTATATTGACTGTATCTGTGGTGTATTTTGCTGCCGGCCTATGTTGAGCAAAGGACGTCTTCCGTTTGACGTGATGATACATACCTAACTTAATATCTTCCATCACTGTTCTCTGCAGCATCACTCCGATGGGGAACAGTCTGATGACTTCTTTAAACACCATGTCCAAGTACGTCATATTCTTTATATCGTCGTCTGTTACATCTCTCTCGCTGTCACCGAATACTCTTTTTATTTCGGCATAAAGTTTATCCTGAAAACAACAACAATACATTCATTACGTACGTTCTTACAATACCTACAAAGAAGAGCAAATCAAGTTTGGCGCTGCTAGTAGCTTCGAATAGTCATGATAAGTTTGTACTGTGTTAGGTTCGCGTTTAGGCTTTATTTAACACTAGGTACTTTATTTTCTTACTAGCTTCTGCCCGCCACTTCGCCTGCGAGGAATTTGGTTATCGCGTTCCCGGGGGAAATATGCGTATTCCGGGATAAAAAGTATCCCTATGTCCTTTCCCGGGACTCCAACTATCTCCATACCAAATTTCATCCAAATCGGTCTAGCGGTTGAAGCATGAAGAGGCAACAGACAGAAAGACAGACAGAGAGAGCTACTTTCGCATTTATAATATTAATATGGATGGATCTCCCCTAAAAAAAATTACAGGCGTCTTAAACAGTGGTTACATACTAATTTCACTAAATCACAATGGGTAAGTAAATTACTTTTACTTGTATTTTCGGATACAGAAAATGAGATAAGATAAGATAATATGTATTTGCTGAAAAAGGTCTTAAATCAGGTTTTAAAATAAATGTTAGGTAAAGATTGAAATAAGTATTTGGATATGTTTAACACTAGTAAAAGGACCTAGAGTAAAGTAGTTGCTCTTTGGTGAATAGATCAGTCTTCAGTCATAGATACCTGACATTCCGGATGGTATGCCATCATCTGGAGCAGGTAAGACGTAATCTTCGCCGTTGCCTCCTGGCTCTGAAATGATATACGTTTTCATTTCACTTTATTAAGGCATTCACTGCCACTTCTGTTTTACGAACTTTCGCCAGGTGCCACATCTGTCATTGAGGGAACATTGCAACGCACATGTGCATTCAAGGCACTGCGGGAAAGTCAGCAAAACGCACATATGCGTCGGTGGCAGTGAATGCGTTAAAGTATGCAGAATTAAGGGAATAAACGTTTTTAGCCTTATTAAAGTCATGGTTCTTACAGAAGTGAATAAAGTGAATATTTCCTTCAAGACTTCATCGTACTCCGGTATTTGGTTGGATAGCACTAAACGGTCGACAACGCTGAGCTCCGTGTTATGTATGTCGTCACCCTCGGCAGCCAGGATCTCCATTTTCTTCCTCTCATCCATCTCGTCGAGAACCTTCAGTCTCTGCTTCACTATATAATCCCCTAATTCTATTATCTTTGTTACAAAATCTGACTGATGCTTGTAATACTTCGTCATCCAGAAAAAGGGCTCTATCTGCAGATACCATTTTGTCATCCTCTTGAATACTAGTAAATATAAACTGTAACATGGAGAAAAATTACAAATGGAAAATCAATGTAGGTACATTTTACGTATAAAAATGAGTATTAGAGTATTATCAGCCTCTTACTCGTGGGATTCAGTGATGACGGCTTCTAGATGTGGCAGAGCCATCGACTGTTCTCTAGTTAAACCAATCAGCGTTTCTGAAATTAAAGAACACGTGATTGATACAAAATAAAAATAGGATTTTAATTACAACTCATCTGATTATTTGAGGTGACTTATATATGTTGCCAGGGCCAAGGGTTGTCGTTTTCCCCCTGCTCCGCCGTTACCATGGCCAGGAATAGCAGGGCCGCCGAGTACTAGGGGTCTGGGCTGTGTTTGTGGCATCATAGTTCCCAAGTCTATCCCTGGGGGGGGGGGGGGGATTTGGAAGGGGGGGATTTGCCATTTTGCAGGCGGGTTGGCGACCGCAGTTTGAAAGGTGGTACACGGAAGACGCTGCTGCTCATCCTCCGGTTCATCCCTTAGTCGCCTCTTACGACACCCACGGGAAGAAAGGGGGTGGTGCACACGGCAGGAATAAGGGCATCAGCACGTAAAGCACAGAGGCATTGGGCCTCAGGGTTGGCAACGCATTCGAGATCTTAATGGTTTCCTAATGGGCGATCATAGGGTTTCGGTGTCCATGGGCCGCAGTCACCACTTACCATCAGGTGGGCTGTGCGCTCGTTTGCCTGTACCAATGATATATATATAAAAAAAGTAATAAACAAAACAAGGAACTCACGACAGACAGTATACGTGGTGCCTCTCACGATGTCTTCGTAGATGTCGAATGTTTTTCCCGCAGGAACGTTCCTTAGCCTCTTCAGCGTCATGTCGGCTTCCCGGTTGAACACCTCTTCGTAAGTCTGGACGGCTTTTTTTCCATAATTAGGGATCACTATCTTCCTGCGCTTGCGCCAGGTTGGACCTGGAAATACAAATCCGTAATTGGTTTTCTCTCAAGCGAGACCGTTCAAATCTGCTAATAATTATATCAATTCAATTCAAGTCAATCATTTATTCAGCAAATTGGCCACATAGGAGCACTTTTACACGTCAGAAAATATAAATAGATTAGAGACTTTAATAGTATTATGTGATAATTAAACATTAATTCATTATTTGTTGTAAAACTGAAACATAATTGCCATCAATATTGACGCCGGATGGGCTTAAAATCAGCATAGCTGTGTGCCCATACCCTATTTCCATAATTGCCTATCTGTTAAACTACAGAGTACCTGCGTGTGATTTGTTAAGCTAATAAAAATAATGCATGTTTCATATTAATATGGAGAATAAACGATTTTGTATTTTGTATTTGTAGAAAAATAATTTACCAGCGTTCTAATCCTTGAGTTATCGCCGTAATAACTCAGGAATTAGAATGAGCTATCATTAATTCATTTCATTTGTTACTTTTTCGGTGAAGGACAACTTTTCGGCACATGCATATGACCTGCAGGTTACAAATAAATTCAAGGATGTGTGTGAAATTCCCTATCCACACCGGGTCCTCATGGGAATGTTGAGACGTTTCAGGGTGGTCGGGGAAGACTAACGTACCAACCATATCGACAATAATATCGCGACAACTAAAAAAAATCCTTCAATATTTTGTGGTCATCATCATCATCATTTCAGCCGAAAGACTGCTGGACATGGCCTCCCCCAAGGCTCGCCACTCAGACCGGTCCTGTGCTACTTGCTTCCACCGCTTTCCCGCGACCTTCACGAGATCGTCGCTCTATCTTGTTGGAGGCCTACCGACAGCTCGTCTCCCGGTTCGCGGACGTCACTCGAGAACTTTCTGGCTCCACCGGCCTTCAGTCCTGCGAGCAATGTGCCCCGCCCACTTCCACTTGAGGTTCGCAATTCTTCGGGCTATGTCGGTGACCTTAGTTCTACTGCGGATATCCTCATTTCTGATTCTATCACGCAGAGAAACCCGGAGCATAGCCCTTTCCATTGCTCTTTGAGTGAGTGACAATATGTTGTGGTGAATCTGTCTATCTTCTATTTAGTACCTCTTAATGTTACACTACTCGTCCGTCTTTGTTTATTATTTTCGCATTCTCCAGTTTCCTATAGTTCACAGGAGAGATCGCTGTTTAGCGATAAGTCCACCTGTTGTTTACCTATTAACTGTGCATTTTCAATGTTCTGTTTATGGTGTTCAATAAAGAGTAATTGTTGCTGGTGTTTTGTTGTTGTTGGAATTTGATTGCTCAGTAGGTAACTTGGTAGGTACATACCCGATCCGCTGAGGATGCCTTGGCCGCAAAAATCCACCATGTATTTGTACTGTGGTCCCTTTTGGGACGTCTTCGAGTTTGTTAGAAGACTCTGTGAAACAGTTTTTAGTATTTTTATGTGTTATTTACCTAGTCGATGACTAAGAGAATTAGAAGAGATGGGACGAGAAGGTTCTTTAACTCTAGGTCTCCAACAAGGGCAATGGGACGAAACGACAAGGGACCTCGTAATGGGGATATTGGGGCCTACCTATTCGGAAAAATGGATCTGCTATTTTAATTTAAAAAGTTTCAAGCAGTACTCTATTGGGATAAGTAATATTCCAATAGAATTGAGGTCCCATGGGCTCTATTCGAAATGGCTACATAAGGAGTTTAGGGAGCGTCGGTCGTCGCGTTGCGGGAATTCGATAGATGGTCACAGGTCTCTATAAATGATGACGACTTGATGACTGATGACTTACCTTGGCGTCATTAGGGTCGCTGACGATGATGTTCAGCTCGGGCCCGAGCCAGAATCGGAACCAATCTCCATACTTCTGGAGCATGCCTCCCACCACGTTGGACAACTCTATGGGGATAGAATGAACATAATATATCTACTGTAATAAACAACCAGAGTGGACGTATACCTATCCGTATGTTTCATGATGTCTCATGATGATAATGATTTGGAAAATGCTCGCGAAGTATGGTCGAGAAGTATGGTTTCTTAATAACAAATCATAAGATTTCGATGTCCATGGGCCGCAGTGAACGCTTACCATCAGGTGGCTTTGTGTGCACGTTTGCCTACCAATGACGTAAAAAAAGTAACAGTAAAGCGATAAGAGTCCAAACCAAACCACACACACAGTGAACCTGTCGACATTATGTTATGCGAATTGTAATTCCAAAGCAAAGGGTAGTCGCAATTCACCTGCTGCTGATTTCGATCCATTCTAGTAAGTATTACTTATATGAAAGAGGAAACATTGTGTGCATTAGTATAAAGTAATCGATCTGGCGTACAAATAGCCGGCTAATAATCTACCATGAGCAAAAAACGCCAATTACACATAGTAGAGGTAAACTGACAGTTGTTGTTAGATTAGAGATTGGTTGACATTTTTTATCATCATTAGATCGATTAGGTATTGTGTAGACTGGCCGAGTATAATCGGTGAGTTGACACTTTTTCTTTCGAAAATAGGTATTTTTAAGCGTAGAATTGATTAGTTCCATTTGTGAGTCTTTTGTTAGCTCTTGTAAAGTAATGATCTCGGAATATATAATATGAAATTCAAGTAAAGTCTATTTATTTATTTATTAGGGAAGTGTTAGGGCCAGTCTGCGAGATATAGATTTCTCAATTAGCTAGACATCATCCTGATGCCCAGCGAGTCTCGGTGTCTTCAAGTTCCACTGCTGATCTCCGTGCCTACAGCATCTACGCGAGCTAGCACCAACCATTCGCCTTTGAAAAATATTACGTTATAGGTTTCTTTTTATGTCAATGGTATAGGCAAACGAGCGCACAGTCCACCTGATGGTAAGTGGTCACTCCAGCCCATGGTAAATAAATCCTATGATCTCCCATTAAGAAACCCTGAGACCCAAGATGGAATGCCTCTGTGCCAGAAATTTCACCGGCTGCCTCGGAATACAACAGTGCGAGCCGAGCACTGCTATTTGGCGGCAGGTTAGCGGGGAAAGACGCTGGTACCACCCCGGAAGGACCTAGAACCAGGCCCTTCCACTAGGTACTGTGATTGTGAACAATTTGTTTTGACAAAGCCATGCAGGCGTTTTTTTTTGCAATGAGCTCATTGCACCGCTCGCAGCGAGCGGCTCGCTACAACAATTTCTCCTTTGCCCAAAGGTTACACTGGTAGGGAATGCCTTATGGCATTAAAGTTTAAATAAATAAATAAATTCCTAATGCTTTTTTAGCATTGTCATCTAACTGATATGATGTGTCAGAAGTCTAACACGAAAACCGCTGGGGCCTAATTTGAGTGTATGGGATATCCCATATATCTCTAAATAATAATACATTATCTATCTCACTAAATAGCAAAGTTTCTAGTGTAAATGACTTATCTCAATATTCCCAATACCTACATTGGTTCCTTAAAAAATCTGATGGAAGATTCATTAATTTCCCCGAAAATCGATTTAAAAAATATTTCTTGCTACGAGTTGCTTGCTACGAGTAATAGGAAAATACTTAGAAAACTCTAAGAGCGGTAAAAATACACACTTTACTTAGGCTACTCATCTAATTAATACACTCAACAGCAAAGAAAAGGGGTCACTTTGTATGGAAAATCCTATACAAAGTGACCCCTTTTCTTTGCTGTTGAGTATAGATACCTGTACTTCCTACACACAGAGTAGAAAATATGTTACTCGTAGACACAAAGACTTGATCTTTCCAAGTATCAGACAAACTAATTAAATATGACGGATCACCTTCGATGTCGGAAATTCCTTTCTATAATCCACGTTCATTATTACCCAAGTAAGCTGCGTAAATTACAAGTTAAGTACTTTAATAATAATTATTATTACTTATTGTATATATTAGGTATTTAGTTTTAAACATCGGTTAAGACTTTAGTTCTGCGGCTATATTCGAAGTCTTAAATAGGGATCTCGATGTTCCCTATAGGATCGCTCACGCGTCAAGTTGAACTTTAAATCTAGCTGCTTAAACTTCAGATCCTGTAGGGAACAGGGAGATCCCTATTTTAAGACTTAGAATATAGCCCATGTATTGTCATTTGTTTTTATTTTTAGCTAAAATGAGAGTTGCATGGTCGTCACTTGTACTTTTCACAAGGAGAAGAAATACAGTTATTTATGACGACATGCATAACTACTTTTAAGATAAAATATAC
This sequence comes from Aethes cnicana, assembly GCA_963971205.1. Classification (NCBI taxonomy): domain Eukaryota; kingdom Metazoa; phylum Arthropoda; class Insecta; order Lepidoptera; family Tortricidae; genus Aethes; species Aethes cnicana. Next base: position 7,883,923 of record OZ020292.1, read on the forward strand.
ACCCTGCACATACTTACATATATGTAGACCGGTCTACATACCATAACAAACCATAGGTACAGGTTTACACAACTTAGAAGGCGCGTGGATTAAGCAAAAATAGACTCTGCGTCAACGGCTTAAGTGCTTCACCGCGCGCCTTCTAAGTTGTGTCGTGCTGTAAGTAAGTAGTATACAGTCGCTACAAAGTGGTACCGGCTCAGCAAGTAGCTTAATTGCCTACCAGATTACTAATTAAATACTCTCAACAGCAATGAATTCGGGTCACTTTGTATGGAAATTCCTATACACACTTTGGTCACTTTGTATGGAAATTCCTATACACACTTTGGTCACTTTTTATGGAAAATCCTATACACACTTTGGTCACCTTGTCTGGAAAATCCTATACACACTTTGGTCACTTTGTCTGGAAAATCCTATACACACTTTGGTCACTTTGTCTGGAAAATCCTATACACACTTTGGTCACTTTGTATGGAAAATCCTATACACACTTTGGTCACTTTGTGTGGAAAATCCTATACACACTTTGGTCACTTTGTATGGAAAATCTTAACACACTTTGGTCACTTTGTCTGGAAAATCTTATACACACTTTGGTCACTTTATCTGGAAAATCCTATACACACTTTGGTCACTTTGTATGGAAAATTCTATACACACTTTGGTCACTTTGTATGGAAAATCCTATACAAAATGATCCGAATTAATTGCTGTTGAGTGTACAAAAGCGGTACACACGAACTGCGCTCGATTTTGATAAAAGGCATAAATTGCTAATTCCTGATAAAAAATATATAAAAATAAAACTATACTATTAATTGCAAATAATGATACAGACTTAGAAGCAGCATTATATTCTTAGTTTATAATAATGTACAGAATAAGTTCTATCAAACTTATCACTAAAACAAATCCATCTGAATTCAAAGTTTTTTGCTCAACTGGCCGAAAACCGGCTAAATTACCCTATTAGGCTCAATATGAATGTAATTAATTTTTTGATGTGTTACAATAAATATACTAGATTTTGCCCGCGACTTCGCCCGTGGCGTTCGCGTGGCAATCGGTTACCGCGCTCCCCCGGGAACTACGCGTTTTCCCATCGTTCCCGTCTGGTTGGGATTTCAGCGAGTGGCACAACTCCCTTCAAGTAATGAAAAGCTTATATTATATACACGTGGGCTGCGTAAATTTCACGTCTTCATCTGTAATTACTAACTAGTTTACCTAGAATTTGTAATTGCTAGAACAACATACACCTACCGGTCATTACCCATTAATTAGTATAGGTAGGTAGTACCTATCAGTCATTACAACGTTATGTTATATTCTTCCGGATTGCAGGTTTGCATTGCACATTAAGTTTCATTATTAAGGACATATACACATAGCATTACTAAGCTTCTGCCCGCGACGTCGTCGCCCGCGTGGAATTCGGTTATTCCGCGGGAGCTAGGTGTGCGCTTCTTCGGGATACAAAGTAGCCTATGTCCTTTCCCGGAACTCTAACTATCTCCATACCAAATTTCATGCAAATCGGTCCAGCGGTTGAAGCGTGAAGAGGTAACAGATAGACAGACAGAGTTTACTTTCGCATTTATAATATTAGTATGGATATGGTTAATATGGATAAATATGGATATTTATCGTTTTGTTAATTTATGACAAAAAGTTCAAGGCTTATGCGACTTATGCGAGTATGTAATAGAGTATAGAGTCTATTATATTTTATGTACCGTTATGTATGAGTTATACCGAACACTCGAGGGCAAAATATAGGTGCAATGTAGGAAAGACCGTTATATCTAAGATGTTACTTATTTTTTGACTTCAAGAAACATACATAGAAAAAAATTCACTGATACGAATTATGAAATAAGTAAATCAATAATGCCAGATTATAATATCTATCAACAGTCACAACTTTGATGGTTCAATTTTATAGTAAACTTGACCTGTGGAACTATCATCCCAGGTATTGACTGATGTTAAAATATGTAAAAAATGTTACATTATTTACGGAATTTACTCAAGAGTTAACCATTAAGTCAATTAATTAAATACTTAGGTACAGTGTTTGCACCAGACGCACTGTATTAAGGCGTGTATCGACTTTGCGCGGCCGCCGCGCGAGCCATGTTCGACCGCGGCAAGCATGGGTTTTGGCTCGCGAGCCATTTTTAGCGCATCATTTTTCTGTAGCGCGTCCGTCCACGACATTCATCTTGTGCGCGGCAACCATGGACTTTTTACGTAGGTAACGTGCAGCTGCTGCTTTTATCATTTATTTATCATATTATTATTACTACATTTAATGTTCCATAGAAATGGTTTAGTGCCATATAATCTAATTATAGCACGACACTTATCGTTTTCCATGTTCTTGCCGCGCGCATCAACTAAAATATATGAAGATCCGTCCCAACTGCGCGCGCAGTCAAAAATCCACATGAACTGGTTCGTCGCGCGGCGTGTTCGAGCGCGCCAATGTTCGAGTTGCCTCGCGCGGCAGCACAGTACCCATTGCGCGCGGCTGCCGCGCGAGCCAATGTTCGATGGTTTGCCGCGCGTAGTCGATTCGATACCCACCTTTAGACAGTCGAACCAAGTAAAGTGAGTCACTAAAATGAGGTCATTTTGGTCACTGGGGATATACTTTCGAAGTCTTAGCGCCTCACGCGTCGCGAGTCGCGGCGTTGCCACTGAACTTTTGTGCGCCGTGACGCGTGAGCGATCCTATAGGGAACCTCCCTGTCCCTATTTACTTTTGTACCCCCGATACAACAGTGTAGTCTGTGGTAGAACCCCCGGAGGCAATTAAAATTTACCACTGAGCTTTTCGATGAAAAAAAAATCTGCAAACATCTGCAAAGTAATTCAAAGATGTATGTGAAGTCCCCGATCCGCACTGGGCCCGCGTGGGGACTATCTATAGCCCAAACCCGTCATGAGAGGAGGCCTGTGCCCAGCAGTGGGACGCAAATAGGCTGTAGTAGTAGTAGTAAATAAAAAAATAAATTACCTTCTGACGGGCCCATGAAGCTCAGAGCATTGCCGAGGATAGGTAGCGTGGGGGGGCCAGGGAGGAGCTGGGCCTTCTCCAGAAGGTTCCTGTTCTTCAGGCGCCAGTACACCCAGCTCGCCAGCACAGCCGTCGCCAGCGCTAGGAGTAATAGCATCCTGGAGAGACAATCGGCCGTAAGTTGAGGGACGATCATATATCATCCATATAATATTATAAATGCGAAAGTAACTCTGTCTGTCTGTTGCCTATTCATGCTTCAACCGCTAGACCGATTTGGATGAAATTTGGTATGAAGATAGTTCGAGTCCCGGGAAAGGACTAGGCTACTTTTCATCCCGGAAAAACGCGTAGTTCCCGGGGGAGCGCGGTAACCGAATTCCACGCGGACACCACGAGCGAAGTCGCGGGCAGAAGCTAGTATATTTATTGTTACACATCAAAAATTTGATTACATTCTCATATTGAGCCTAATATCTCTTACCTATACCTACATAAATAATTTCTTATTCTATTTTATCTGTAAAATATTCATCTAAATAACGTACATAGGTATGTACTACTGAACACTTTATCCAGTAGAAATTCCCTTAGCTTTCTTATCAAACTTTTGTCTCAGTCACAGTTTGTTTTAATATTATTCGGTATTTTTTTACCAATGATGGTATAAATAGTAGATTGTACAACAAGAGCATAAAACAAGCCATTTTACCCGAGATTTACAGATATACACCCGAGCCGAGAGGCGAGGGTGTATAGTAAGTCAAGGGGAAAATGGGTTTTATGCTCGTGTTTTACACTCTGCTTTTCACTTCGACTGCGAGGAAATTAAATATTATTAAAAAGAACACATTCCGCAAATGGCTTGGATTTTGCGGCAATATATTTTCAACTAAGTTTTTAGCGTATCTCTCCATCGTAGTATTATTCGGTGAAAGCACTATTTCATCATCACTACTCGATGATAACATCTTTGAAATTAGAATTAACGAAATTGAAAGAAATTAAAATGAAAAAATCTCAACGTACCAATTTTTACCAATTCAGAACAAAGAATGAATTTCCGCCATTTCATTTTTCTTTTTTAATTTTCAGCAATGTGACGTTTGACTTAAGTCACGCCCCGTGTAATGCCATGGTTATGTTTTTTTTGTTTGATTTTCAGGAATACACACACCTTTTCGTCGTTAAATTTTTAATTATTAATTTGATAATCCATACTAATATTTTAAAATAGAGAATATAAAGAATAAATCACAAGAAAAAGCATGTTTCATGTATAAGATTATATGAAGCTTAAAAGTGTATGTGGCTGTTTGCCCTCATCTCCTTAGTCTTAGACGAAGATTTTACTTTATGCTCTAGAGCCTAAAATTCAATTTTATGCAGCCTTCTGTCAGCCTAAAGAACAACTTTACGAGCAAGAGAAGTGAAAAAAGTTTAGGCAGTAAGTCCGCCAATTGTATACATTTTGTGTGTGCAGTGAAGTTTAGATAAATAAATAAATGGTATAGGCAGAGCGCACCAGAGCCCACCTAATGGTAAGTGGTCACTGCAGCCTATGGACACCGAAATCCTATAATCCCCATTAAGAAACCATAAGATCTCGAATGCGTTGCCTACCTGAGGCCTAAGATGGAATGCCTCTGTGCCAGAAATTTCACCGGCTGCCTTAATCCCCTACCGGAACCCGGACCGGTACCGGATCGCACTACAGTGCGAGCGTTGCTATTTGGCGGCAGGTTAGCGGGGAAAGACGGTGGCACCACCCCGGACGGACCTAGCACCAGGTCCTATATCACTAAGTAACTAACTACTAATAACTAACATAATTCGCTTACCTAGTTCATGTGCATATTATGCTGCGTGCACCTTGTGACGGTTTTAGTATGTGGATCATTAAAAAATATTAAATAAAAAACAATTGAAATCTATTTTCGTCTTCTTTTGTTTCATCCGCTTTACGTTGAGGACATTTTAAGAGTTTGCATTTTTTTGTGTCGTTAACGTTATCCTTAAAACTAGTTACGGCCTCAAAGGAAAACAGTACCACTTAGCTTTGAAGGCCAAGTAAATAAATGTAATTTGTTCAGTAAAACTTTAAAGTGTTTATTATTTAAGTCCAGATATAGGTAAGCGGCAGACGTGAACTTGCTCCTATTATATTATATTCCATTGTCATTTTAAGTACCTAGTCAGACAAAGCGTTTTGCTAATATCTACTACTACTTCTACAGCCTATTTGCGTCCCACTGCTGGGCACAGGCCTCCTCTCATCATGAGAGTGTTTGGGCTATAGTCCCCACGCGGGCCCAGTGCGGATTGGAGACTTTACACACGTCTTTGAATTAAGTACTTCGCAGATGCGTGCAGGTTTCTTCACGATGTTTTCCTTCACCGAAATTGCTAATATCTAAGTTAAAGTAAACTATAAGTTGTATAAAGTTTGTTTAGATAGGTACCTTACTCGTTTACGCGAAGCTCCTATAAGAGCGAGGTCCACGGGCCTTATTTAAGTTTGTATTTTTTTTTATCAATTTTATAGACACGGGAAACCGGTGGAAGCAAGTAGCACAGGACCGGTCTGAGTGGCGAGCCTTGGGGGAGGCCTATGTCCAGCAGTGGACGTCTTTCGGCTGAAATGATGATGATGATGATAGACAAACGAGCGCACAGCCTACTTGATGGTAAGTGGTCACTGGGGCCCCATTATGGACACCGAAATCCTACGATATCTCATTAAGAAACCATAAGATCTCGAATGCGTTGCCTACCCTGAAGCCTAAGATGGAATGCCTCTGTGCCAGAAATTTTCTCGGCTACCGGAACACAACAGTGCGAGCACTGCTATTTGACGGCAGGTTAGCGGGAAAGTCGGTGGTACCACCCCGGATGGACCTAACACTAGGCCCTACCATTAGCAAGATAGGGAATAGGGATGGGTTTTCCCATACATATGATACAATTCAGGAATAATGGAGTCCCATTTCCAATTCAGGGATTTGGGAATCCCATATCCTAATTTTTGTAGTGTTAAAATAGGGATCTCCATGTTCCCTATACAATATCTCCGCTCACGCGTGAACTTTAAGCAGCTAGGTTTAAAGTTCAAATTGATCCTATAGGGAACAGGGAGAGCCCTATTTACTTCGACTTCGAATATAGCCCCTGTTCCCAAATTAGGTAGGTACCTACTTACACGCATTCACTGCCACTTCTGTTTTACGAACTTTCGCCAGGTGCCACATCTGTCTTAATGACAGATGTGGCACCTGGGAACATCACAACGCACATGTGCGTTCAAGGCACTGCGGGAAAGTCAGCAAAACGCATATATGCGTCGGTAGCAGTGAATGCGTTAATTACATTAGTTATGTAGAAACGATTTTATAAGTATAAATATGTAAGGCCGTTGGCACGCATCTGATTATTTCGTACTTATACAGTACTAGCTTCTGCCCGCGACTTCACCCGCGTGGAATTCGGTTATCGCGTTCCCGCGGGAACTAGGCGTTTTTCCGGGATAAAAAGTAGCCTATGTCCTTTTCCGGGACCCCAACTATCTCCATGCCAAATTTCATCTCAATCGGTCCTGCGGTTGAAGCGTGAAGAGGTAACAGACAGACAGACAGATAGACAGACAGACAGACAGACAGACAGACAGACCGACAGACAGACAGAGTTACTTTCGCATTTATAATATTACTAGCTTCTGCCCGCGACTTCGCCCGCGTGGAATTCGGTTATCGCGTTCCCGCGGGAACTATACGTTTTTCCGGGATAAAAAGTTGCCTATGTCCTTTCCTGGGACTCCAACTATCTCCATGCCAAATTTCATCTCAATCGGTCCAGCGGTTGAAGCGTGAAGAGGTAACAGACAGACAGACAGACAGACAGAAAGACAGACAGACAGAGTTACTTTCGCATTTATAATATTAATATGGATAATATGGATTTACCAACAAACGCCTGAAATACCAATATTTGGAAACTGAAGCCGAAAAGAAGATAAAAGCCGCCTTCAAACTCCGACAGCTTTCAAAGTCGCGAACTGACAAAGCTATGGTACAGGTTTACACAACTTAGAAGGCGCGTGGATTAAGCAAAAATAGACTCTGCGTCAACTTACTTAAGTGCTTCACCGCGCGCCTTCTAAGTTGTGTCGTGCTGTAATCATATTAGTGAACTTGACATCGACTGCATGCTGTCGAAGTTTTCAAGCGGTTTCTCATTTTATTTTATTTTTTTACTATTTCGCGCTCATTTGAGTTTGAAAATATTATACCTATTGGAAATAGGATTCCTATCTATTATAAGTATCTATATCTATTATTTTTTGGTAGATTCCTCTAAATGGGTCATACACAGAACGCGAAAACAGGGGTCTTTCCTGTGGACAATGCAATAGTTGACGGCTTGGGTACATACATAACTTATGTTTTTATCATACAGGTTACAAGAGAGGATTTGTATGTACATGTATGTAAAGTCCCAGCCAGAAATTAGGCTTTAAAACCCCTTAACTTTGGGCTGTCCACAGGAAAGATTTGTAACCTTAACTCATACTAAAAAAACCGGCCAAGTGCGTGTCGGGCCACGCGCAAATTATAGGGTTCCGAAGTTGACGATGCCCACAGTACCTTTCTAAGACTTACTAGCATCTAGCTAGCCTGTGGTATGACGTGCCCGCCCGACGCGCCTGCCGCTCGAGAAAAATCATTGGTTTTTTAATCATTTCATAAGTTGGTCGACTATGACTCGTAAGTTTGTACAGCCTACTTAGCTGTGATAGTTTTCCTTTCAACTACGTTATATATGCCATAACCGTGATTTTTTTCAGCCATCCAAATACCACCATTTAGCTGGCAGGGGGGGGGGGGGGGACACGTGACTCTAACAAAAAATAGCACTTTAAAGCTTAATATTTCACAAACGCATCACTTAATCAAAAAATGGTTTTAACAAACCCACAATATTTTTTTAAGACCCATTCAACGATATGTCGCACCATGGGGTACGCAAGAAAAAAAAAATACATCCCCACTTTACGAGTAGGGGAGGTACCCTATAAAAAAAATATATTTCAAAATTTTATTGTACCACTTTGTCAGCGTAACTAATATGTATATTCATGCCAAATTACAGCTTTCTAGAACTAAGCATCTCCGAGCAATAGTGCGGACAGACGGACGGACGGACGGACGGACGGACGGACGGACATGGCGAAACTACGAGGGGCGTTCAAAATATTCTCGGTATTGATATCTTATAACCTCTTTTTGAATTTGTTTTGTTACTGGCTGGTAAGGTTCATTCTTTGACATTAAAAAAAAGTATAATTCAAACCGAGATGTTCTTTTGTTTTTCTGCAATTTCTGAACAAACACGAACACAATGAGTGAATTAACAATGTTAACGAAATTAGAACATCGTTCCGTAATAAAATTCTTGACGAAACAGGGTAAAAACCAAAAAACCATAAAAGAGGAAATGGATTGTGTTTACCGTGAGTCTGCTCCTTCTTTATCTACAATTCAAAAGTGGTCAAGCGAATTCAAACGTGGCAGGGAGAGTATTGAAGATGACCCTAGACCTGGCCGGCCTGTAGTAGCTACTTCACAAGAAAATATTGATCAGGTGGAAAACCTTATATTGGAAGATGGTCGAGTGAAGATAAAATCAATAGCTCAAGTAACCAATCTTTCTATTGGTACCGTACATGACATTATCCATGACCATCTTAATATGTCAAAGGTCAGTGCAAGATGGGTTCCGCGAATGCTGACTCGACTTCAAAAAGATGTGCGTGCAGCTTGCTGTTCCGATTTTATTGACCTGTGTGGTGAAAATCCTGATGAGGTGCTGCAAAAGATAGTTACTGGAGATGAAACCTGGGTTCATCATAATGACCCAGAGAGTAAACAGGAGTCCATGCAGTGGCACATTAAGGGTTCAGCTCATCCCAAGAAGTTCAAGGTCGTCCCTTCCGCTGGCAAGGTCATGGCAACAATATTTTGGGATTGTGAAGGAGTATTGTTGATCGATTATAAAGAAAAAGGTGTAAATATCACGGGACAGTACTACGCAAATATTCTACATCAATTAAGGGACGCAATAAAAGAAAAAAGGCGAGGAAAGTTGTCTAAAGGTATTCTGCTTCTGCATGACAACGCCCCTGTCCATACTGCTCATATTGCCAAGGCAGCTATTGCTGAATGTGGGTTCGGAACTATAACTCATCCACCGTATAGTCCGGACTTAGCCCCCAGCGACTTCTTTTTGTTCCCCAATCTCAAAAAGGATCTGCGTGGAAATCGATTTTTTGACGATGAGGCGTTGAAGGCGGCAGTAGAGGAGCACTTTTATACCAAGGATAAAAAATATTTTTATGAGGGATTAAAAAAAATAATTGATCGATCTTTTAAGTGTATTAACATAGGGGGGGAGTATATTGAAAAATAAAAAATATCAAACTGTTCATACTTGTTTGTTTTCATTCCAATACCGAGAATATTTTGAACGCCCCTCGTATAAGGGTTCCTAGTGGACTTCGGAACCCTAAAAATGTGTATATATGACCCAAATAGTTTAAATTAGTTTTGTAACATTATTTCATAATATGGATAAGCGTGACATTTAAGTGCAAAAATCTGACGTGGAAAAATGTGACCTTGTAACTTATTTAAATTTTGCATGTTAAATAGAATCTTCTAGGTTAAGTTTAATATTGTATGTATCCCGGACATCGGCAGATTGTGAAATAGAAAGTTATGTACCTATACGACCTTTTTATATTACTTACTCACATTCAGACAATAAATTATTAATTACTAGTTTCTGCCCGCGACTTCGCCCGCGTGGAATTCGGTTATCGCGTTCCCGCGGGAACTATGCGTTTTTCCGGGATAAAAAGTAGCCTATGTCCTTTTCCAGGACCCCAACTATCTCCATACCAAATTTCATCTCAATCGGTCCAGCGGTTGAAGCGTGAAGAGGTAACAGACAGACAGACAGACAGAGTTACTTTCACATTTATAATATTAATATGGATTCATAAATAGGGAGATAGTGATAATCACTAAATCCAGTAAGTATCACGTGTTTTGTTGTTGTTTTACGTGTTCTCAAACTTTCGTCATGTTGGTGACGGTTTTATTGCTGCGTGGTCAAGGACGTGCCGACCTTTCGTCCTTATAGTCTGGTTCTTGCATTGCATCTCACAGCAAATCCCGTTCTATACCTCAATAAGAGCCAATTGAGCAATCGAGAAGCAAGACCGCGGCATCTGAGCGATATAGGTAGAAAATCAGAAAATGAAGATAAAAAAAAACACATTGGACGAACAATATAAAAGCAAAGTTTTTAGTATGAGTATGGTATAATAGTGTATTTAGACACCGGCGTTAAAAAAACTAAACATACTATAGGATTAGTATTAGATTAAAAAACGCAACTTCACGATTTTTTGTGAAATCCTGTTTATGAAATAGCAAGCTTTTCAAGTATATAATGAATATTAACATGGGTGCCTTTTACTAAAATCAAATAGTTTTTGTTTAAGTAAATACTGTTTAAAGAAAGTCAATTTAGGTCTTGTCGGCGCCTTAACGCGTTTTCGCGGTCTTCGTCAAATATTTTTTATTTTATTGCCTAATGCCTATGCAAATAAGCACACAGATCATGTCATGTTACATGCATGATACCATGTGGCCCATTGGTAATAGGGAAATCATAATATTAACATTTCGAATGCGTTGCTAATCATGAGGCCTGAGATCTAATGCCAGTAATTTCACCTTACCCCCTTTTATTTAACTGGAACACACAGCGCGAGTACCGCTATTTAGCGGCAGATTAGCGAGTGAGACGGTGGTAGCTATCCGGACGGACCTTACACCAGGTCTTATCAAATAACAATTCCGAAGAAAATTGTATTTCATGAACGTTGTCAATTCCGGGCATGAAACAAAAGCACTGACTGCGATGCATTGCCAAGGTAACATTGTTGTTTGTTCTCCACCAACTACCTACTACAAACACGACCTTTTACTTGTTTCACATACAAACTGGACGTACCTATATAATTGTACCTAATTCGGCAATAGAGATGCATATCACGAAAGAACAGTGTAGCAGGAAAACTCCAACTAGTTACTCAACTCATATTTCTTGGAAATAAGTAAATAATATCACTAGGTACTGTAGAGTTAGTATAGCTCTCGCTACTGGCTCTTTAGGCGTAGATTTGTAAACGTTCTAGAATTAGGTACTATTATTTTAATATTAAAAAAAGAAAGCCATTCTGGAACGTCTAGTAGTAGTCTGAAGCTCGTTGTAGCGACGTGCGCTTGTAAACGTAGGCCCAATTTTAAAACCAATATACCTAAAGTTATAATTATAATTCCTTTTTTATTTAACTTCAAGGAGACCTTCAGACCCGCGACTTCGTCCGCGTTATATACCTTCCTCTTGAATTTCCTTTCTTGCCGCTCTTCACATCTATTTAAAAAACCGCATCAAAATCCGTTGCGTAGTTTTAAAGATCTAAGCATACATAGGGACAAACAGCGGAAAGCGACTTTGTTTTATACTATGTAGTTATTAGATATAGGTATTATTAGATCTTTACGCTACGCTACGTCAAACGCAAATGATTGGAAAACTCGGTTACATACCTACCGATCAAACTATCTTTAGTACATAGGACAGTAAGTGAAGGAATCTTATGCTTTAAACGACCTATGCTTACGTACTAGTATTAAATATTCTGTGCTATGCTTATAGTCCATATTAATTAACGTCTTCACGCTTCAACCGCTGGACCGATTGAGATGAAATTTGGCATGGAGATAGTTGGGGTCCCGGGAAAGGACATAGGCTACTTTTCATCCCGGAAAAACGCATAGTTCTCGCGGGAACGCGATAACTGAATTCCGGCCGGGAAAAGCCGGACTCTGCCCACAAAAAAGCCGGACACTTTACCCTAAAAGCCTGACACTACCACAACGTCCACAACTAAAAGCCAAACAAAACTTTATAAAGCCATACCTTTTTTTTAATGTTAAACCCCATTTTTTCCGTTCCTGTGGGAATTTCGGGAAATTCTCTCCTAGAGTTCTAATTTCAGCTTCCTTCGATCAGTACTGACAGTAGTGATGATGATGATGATTGCTTCGCTTGAGGCGCTACCAAAAAGCCAAACAAAAGCCGGACTGGCCGGACATATGAATATTTGGCCGGACACAACTCGAAAAAGCCAAACATGTCCTGCTAAATACAAACAGATGGCAACCCTACTTGGGGGAGGCGAGGCCTATGTCCAGCAGTGGACGTTTTTCGGCTGAAAGTATGATGATGATGATGATGATGATGATGATGATGATGATGATGAAAGCTCGGGGGCCCAGGTACCGGCTAAATGTTATTCCTGAACGGATTACCTACACTGTCTGTAAAAAGATAAAGCCCTTAAACGCGAAAACAAATACAATACTTATTTACTAATAATAAGTCTGTAAAAGAAGTCGTGTCTGAAACTTCAAAACTAAAAGAAACTATCAAGTCGAGGGGACTATAGGTATAAACGACACTGAATACAAAATTACGATTTTTAGAAAAAAATGTCGTGTCTGTCTGTATGTATATGTATGTTCGGATTTGACTCGAAAACTACTGGACGGGTTGCAACAAAATTTGGTATTGGGGTATTTATAACACTGCTCAGCATATAGGCTACTTTTATCCCGGAAAAGCGCATAGTTCCCGCGGGAATGCTATAACGAATACCACGCGGACGAAGTCGCGGGCAGAAGCTAGTAGGTTAATATTTTTAACCTACTTCAAAAATCCAAGGGGAGGAAGTTCTCAATGCCAGTAATTTCATCTTACTTACCCCCTTTTCTTATATTCCGTTTGCAGATTTCGACATAGTTTTTAAACTAAGTTGCCATGAAAAGCGTTAAGGCTGACCCCAAAAAGCAATTAAATGTGCTTGCTCTCTTTTCAACTAACAAAATCGGCAATTTACTTAATAGATGCATAAAAAAAATTGACCTATGATAACATATGGACGAACAGTGCCTAACAGAATATGTCAAAATATATGGAGCAAACTGACATTAGAAAATAAGTTCCAATATGCTAATAACGCCTTTTTATAATATGTGTCAAGATAAATATTTTATACAAAAGTAAACCTAACACTATAAGACTTAAGTGTCAAATTTACTGAGCGCCAAACGGGTGCCCCAGCTGTTCGAGCACCCGTTTTGACGGGCCATTTTTCTCCGGCCGATTGTGAATCCTTACTTATTATACCTAATAGATCAATGATAAAAAAGCGTCTTAAAAACTTCGACAGATTGCGATATCAATGTCAAGTTTAGTACCTATAAAATGTTCACTACATTGGACGATTGAGGGAAGTTTAAAGGCTGTTACGAATCGCCCGGCTGAAAATGCAACTAGCTACACTCAACAGTAATGAAAACGGGTCACTTTGTTTAAAAAATCCTTTACAAAATGACCCGTTTTCATTGCTGTTGAGTGTATATAGTCTTCGAAATTGACACCAAAGTTAAAAAAAGCAAACAAGTTATTAGGAGATCGCCCATTTTGTAATAGCTAATGGATGGATCCCATCATCAGAACTACTACTACTACTACTACAGCCTATTTACGGCCCACTGCTGGGTCTCATCACGAGAGGGTTTGGGCTATGTCCCCACGCGGGCCCAGTGCGGATTGGGGACTTCACACACATCTTTGAATTACTTCGCAGATGCGTGCAGGTTTCCTCACGATGTTTTCCTTCACCGAAAAGCTCAGTGGTAAATTCTAATTGAATTTCGCACATAAGTAAACTCAGAGGTGCGAGCCGGATTTGAACTCCCGTCCCTCTGCATGAGAGGCGGTAGGTCGAACCACTAGGCCACCACGGCTTCGTCAGAACTGAACCGAATTAATAAGGGACCAATTTCTCTTTCGAATAAAAAATAATCGTAGAAATAGGGCGGGGCCGGTTAAAATTAATTTCATTCGGCGCACCTACTGCGAACTTTGTACTTTCTTTGAATGCTTAAGTAAGACACAGCTTGTTTAATAATTATCTCGAAAAAATCCTTACCTTTATTTTTGCGTCCGTATCTGCGGCCACAACACTAACCCTCGGCTATTTCAACACGAGTGAGCAACTCGCGGCAATGCTCTAGAAGGATAACGACACGTGTTACGTGATACCTACAAGAAAAAATTGGTTGTCTATAAAGTCGGTTTATGGACGATATTTTTACGTGATAACGTCATATAACGTCAGCGAATAAATGTCTTTCTTCTTCTTCTATATGAATATGTCCCGTTACGTAGGCGCAGCCGGCGTTCATCAATTTAGACGTTATTACGTCAAAAACTAAAATACTATATCGAGCAGAAGAAAGCAAGTTATTCATTTAAATAATATGAACATATCATAAAAGGCGTATGATAACAAAATTCTTAGCAACAACACGATACAAGTGGTAAAGCATTGAAATTGAAAGAAAATTCGTTTTTTAGGGTTCCGAACCTCAAGACGTAAAAACGGAACCCTTATAGGATCACTAGTGTATCTGTCCGTCCGTCTGTCACAGTCGATTTTCTCCGAAACTACTGGACCGATTAAGTTGAAATTTGGTGTAACGAAATAAATGAATTTTATACATAGACCCTATTTTTGGGGGCTAAATTTGAAAAAAATATTAATAAAGTTTTTCAAACTATATCTTGTGACATATCAAATGAAAGTATTTGTTATGAAGATCTCAAATATATTTTTTTATTTCATTTTTGGTCAAAATTTTTCGAGTTATTTAAGAAAATAGGCGAAAAATTACCATTCCCCCCTTAACTTCGAAACCACTGGACCTTAAATTTTGGAAAAAATACGGAGGATAGTTATTGACATAGATATATATGATAGATATTGATATATATTACAGGAAAATTATTAAGAAGTCCATGGTATTTGAAATCTATCATATAAAAGAGCTTATCCTGTGAAACGGTTTGAAAATGACGTCGTTGAAAATAATCAAGGGTTTTTATTATTGAGAGAATTTAGAGCGCTTCGGCCGTCTACAGAACCGGAGTTTCGGAACTGGTTCCGTACGAGGCTTTTAAATTACTTGTATGGAACTGGTTCCCTACGAGGCTTTTTTTTACCTGTATGGAACTGGTTCCGATCAAGTAATTATTATATTTCATCAGCCGTGTACGGAACTATTAACTATTAACTATCAAGTATTAAAAAAAACGGAGCGGTCCACGTGGTCTAATCACAGAGATCTATAGAGTACGGTTGTTCGTTCATTTGTATGGGAACCAAGCGTGTAACATTTTGCGTCGCTACGATGACGTCACGAGAGTAATTTAGTGATAGGGCAACAAAAAATTCGCGACTCCGATTTAACAGCATCGATTGTCAAGCGGCTAAACGATTTAAGATCTTTAGCATTTTTAATCGATTTACATTTCGATAAAAAACGACGGAAAAATGATAATTCGTTTCCACAGCATAATGCGAAATAGTTTTAAAATGTTTTCACACTTACACTTATTATTAAAACGAGTCTTTTTAAATTAAAGTACAAATTAAAGTAGAATGCGAGATCCGCCTAGGGGCCGTGTAGAAGCGCGCATCTATGCGTGCGTTCGTTTTGATCGTTTTGTTCGTAGTTTCCTTACTGCTTTAGCTTATATATATATATATTCTGTGCACTCGTAATTAAACAATATAAATTAAATAAAACTTAAAAAAACAAGCTTTTATTAAAGTACTCATAAAGGCGGATCAAACGGGTCCAAACTCGATGGAGTTTTGTCGTTTAACTACAGAGTTCCTGTGGCCACCTTCTGGTTCCATAATCAGTTCAGCTCTGTGTCATAATAATTTAGCATTGGCATCCGATTTACACATTCATGCAAAATTTCAGCTGAATCGGTAACGGGGAAGTGGATCAAATTCAACTTGCAAGATTTGATTACAGACAGACAAACAAACTAATCAAACAAACATCGGGACATGTGAAACTAAATAAAAGCTTGTAATAACAATAGATAAATGAAATACTGATCGTGTAACTCCATTCATAGTAGTAGGTATATTCAAGTATTTCTGATAATACTAGCTGTTCACTTATTACCACGTTTTATAGCTACATTATAATATGCATTTTTATTATCATTTTTCTGTCTGATTTTAATCGATTATGAAATCGGCATTGAAAATAGCAGGTGCACATCACTATTGACAGAATAATGAGAAATCGGCCTGGAACGCGGTTGGTCGACGCCTCGAGAGTTTGGCTTGACTACTTTTACATTGCTGGTTTTCAATATGCGCAAGTTAGGCGCAACAGATTAAAGCCGCAATGGAAAACGAGCATTGGACACAAGGCATTCGCTACTAATTTGGTAAAACTAATAAAGAGCTACAAAATAAATCGTTTTCACAAAAATAACAGATATTTCAAGACAGAAAGTACTAACCGATGATAGGTAACACCCTGATGACCAACTCCACCAACGCTGGTGTAGTTTGTACAGTTAATTACGGCACACTTAGCCATTTTATTTTTTTGATGCGACGTTGCTCGCGGAATGCTGTCGGAAGCGAACTGAGGTTGGAAGCGAGCAAAGTTGTAATAATTACTACTTTTTTCCACGCGCGGTAGGTAAACTTCAGCATTCTATCTCGATCTGTGTTCTGTGGGTCTAATTCACTTATTGTCCATTCCTCAACCGTCTATTCCCCGAATGTCTGTTCCCTGAAAGTCCATTCCCTTGAATGTCTATTCCCTGAATGTCTATTTTCCCCGAATGTCGACTACTAGTTTACCGGTAAGGGTCCACTCAGTCCGTGAATCCGGCCTTGGCCAGCAAAAACATTATTGTCGTGTGTGTTTTTTTTTAATTCGCTTGCTATTTGAGACACCTCTAGAAACTGACAAATCCATGGAGGTAATAAGTACAACTTCCATGGCCAAATCATCCACGATCATGGAAGTAGTAATTATTGATGTGGGGTAAGTGCGCCTAAATTTATTTCGCCCCTATGCCTTGTAAACAGCCAACTACTAGTTGAGTACTATTCATAGGTTTCGATATATTTATGTTAGGCGCACTTACCCCATCCTGGCGCACTTGCCCCGACTGACCTTACGTATTTCCTCGCTGTTTGAGAAAAGCATTATACATGGTGGGTCAGAAAATATGGCAAATAATTAACCCACAGTATCGGCTATCGATTCTAAGTATATTGTATAGGTTTTCTATTTTTCGAGTTGGTTAAAAAAAAAAATTTTGTATAGGATTCAAGCGTCGCTCACACAACCAATCCCATATATTTTTTTTTTTTACCAACTCGAAAAAAATCAAAGACATATACAATATACTTAGAATCGATAGCCGATATGGTGGGTTAATTATTTGCCATATTTTCTGACCCACCGTGTATATACCTCGGCCGCAATTACGATTGCCGGACTTGTACTAATAGAAAGGCTTCGCTTCGCTCAGCCTTCTAACTGACTCATCTACTGGCGGCATCTGCAATAATGTACTATTATTGGATAAGCCTCATTTTCAATTGTATATTATTTGATCTAGGCTACATGATGATGGTGACAATGATGATGATGGTGATTGATGAATAATGATATTGATGATCACGAAGGATACGACACGTACAACTCCTGCTACTACCACTACTTGAAAATGAGCTTTTACTACTACTACTACTACTACTACTACTACAGCCTATTTGCGTCCCACTGCTGGGCACAGGCCTCCTCTCATCACGAGAGGGTTTGGGCTATAGTCCCCACGCGGGCCCAGTGCGGATTGGAGACTTCACACACATCTTTGAATTACTTCGCAGTTGCGTGCAACCTCCTCACGATGTTTTCCTTCACCGAAAAGCACAGTGGTTAATTCAAATTGAATTTCGCACATAAGTAAACTTAGAGGTGCGAGCCGGAATCGAACCCCCGACCCTCGGCATGAGAGGCGGTAGGTCGAACCACTAGGCCACCACGGCTTTAAAAATGGGCTTTTATTGCGGATAAAATAGTTATTTGTGCAACAAGAGAGCAAAATTGTTTTTTGCTTCGAGTGCCATGTTTGAGTCATAAGCTAGCGAAAGATTCTATAGTTGAATCACGAGCGCCTAGCGAGTGATTCTAATTTAGAATCTTGAGCTTAGCAAAGGACTCAAAAGCACAAGAAGTAAAAGAAATTGCTCTCGAGTAGCACATACAATTTTTCACCTCAGTAGCGAGAACACATAAAAGGTACTTGCAAAGAATACTTACATCACGAAAAATATGAAATAACATTTCTTCTTCACTCCTTTCACTCAAATTATTACTTAAATTTCATGTTTTAAAAGAATTACTTTAAAGTTAGCTGTCGAAAATTAAGAAGAACGACATGATTTGACATGAAAGAATGGCGGCAATTTTCTAAACGTATGTTCGGAAACTAGTACAATGATACATTTCGAATTTATTCGGTAATATTTGAAAACTTTAAGTTTACTTTAAATTAAAACTTTAGTTTAAAATGACGACAAATAACATAATTATATAAAATATAAGTCATTTTAAAAGGAGAATGCCAGTTTTGGCTCCAGAAATGTGCACAAACATGACACTGTTAGAAATTAACAATATGAATATTGTTAATCATTGGCATTGTTATTTTTCTCCTAGAACTGCAGGTTTAGAAATTAAATTAAATTAGGTACTCAATAGCTAGTTCCTGTTTAGCTAGTATTAGCAGTCACAGACGGCATATGACGTCCAAGACTACAGCGTAAAATATACTTTTGCTCATACCAGTAGAGCTCAAATTGGCGTTACATTTGCAAAAATCGTAGCGAGAAAAGGGTTAAAATGTCGGCTTGACAAGTATTCATATGTGTGTGTGAATCGGAAACCCGTCAATGAGCCAATCTATCAATGTGTGTGTCAATCGGTAACTAGTGATGGCGAACTCATTCGTTCTTTGAATGAACTAGGTAGTTGGCCTATTTATCTATAAAAAGGTTGGACATCCATCTTATGGCAGGGTGAATGATAAGAAGATATCTGTTAAATAATACCCGAAACCTGTGTGAAATACTTATGCGTAGTCAGTTCGGTCAAGAAAGGCCATGAGCACTCACTCCTTCAGCCGCTGTGTTATCTTGAAGATGCTCCGCAGTCTTAGTCTGCTCGGGTGGCTCCATATTGCATTAGTATAGTTCGCCCCTAATCGATCATTATATAAAAAACGACAATTGCCCGTCAGCGGCACGGTATATCTAATACTAGAGTTTTCGATACACCAAGCTCTGTCCGCAGTAGGTATATGGAGCCAGCGAGCTTGAAAAGGACGAACACTACTTAGTGCAAGTAGCGTTCGTCCTTAGTTACTTTCGTTGGTGGGGCGCCTCGTTAGCGGTATTTATTTGACTGAATTTCTTTACTTGTGACTGAGTTCATGTGTCCCCGCTACGCCAACCAACTCATCGCCAACGGGGGCTGTCATTTCTAGGCAGTTTGCCCTTTACGAATTTATGTAACTAACGAAACTCACCTAAGTACCTTCTTCTACTAACAGAATTGAGACATTCGGGGACAAAAATCCATATTATATTTTTACTACCATGGGGGGATAGCTTAGTGGAAGAGGGATAGGTGGATTTTATTTACACTGGTAGGGATTTCTACCAGTGGAGATAGTTTGGTAGGGGTTGATGGAATTGGCGAAAAAACCTAGGCCAGACAGCAGGCTTTCGTCCCGCATTGTACGGTAGAGTTCATTAATATGTGTACACTTTTGGACCTTATTACAACGTGGTAAGGTGCAAAAGTGTGTATATATCGGCGAACTCGACTGTACACTTCCCACAATGATCAATATCATAATGACCACTTCCCATAACTACCACATTCCCAGAATGACTATTTCCCACAAAGACCACTTCCACTTAGACTTAGGAATATGACTGGGTCGACGGCTCCTCGCTACGCGGGGGCTCTATTTCCAGGTAACTGCCCTTTGGGCACATAGGACAACTAACGAACCTAACACACCTTTAACCTGTGGGAAGTGGACAACGCGGGTAGCTGGCAGTAGGTAGGGCTTACATTCTCATTCTTAGATTGTCCCTGAAAAGCGTACCTAGAAAGCACTATAAAATAAAGTTCATGTAAGTTTGAATTTTATATTAAAGTGCTTTCTGATGACGAGATTATTTCGAAAGACGTGAATCTGATGATGGTGGCTGCACTCTCGCCGAATCTCCCCAAAAATTATGCTGGTGTCGTTCTTAGGTAAGTACTTATGGCGAAGAAACGGAGACCAGCATAGCTCATGTTGTGTCTCGGCGAGAGTACAGCCGCCATAAGTTTCTATGTAGGGCCCAGATTTGAATGTGGCTGCGTAGTTTGACAGCTTTGTCACACTCTCGGATAGCGAGGAACTCGACACGATTCGGCCCCCAAATCATGAAGACCATTGCAATTCCCTTAGTTCGTCCATCAAATCACGAGATAGATTGATAGACAAACAAAGACTTGTTTATCTATTAATACCTGTGCAAACAAATCCTTTGACCAGATAGTCTAAGGACTTATCTTCTCTTTAGGTAGATCGATGGCAAGGAGTTTAGAGTATGTAAGCAGTTTATATTTAGACAACCCACGAGCAAAGATCCCGAGCGTAGCAAGCGCACCGCAGCAGAGGTTAGCATGTTCCAGAGTCTAAATATTGTCCTCGAGGCCCGATGGTCCAACAGAGTAGAATTGAAAATCCTCGCTTACCGACAGTGGCGCTGACTAACCACGTTACTTGAGGGCCGTATTCTCGGCACCTTTAGGTACTATTATCTCGACAACGCGATGGTCAGAGAAAACTGACAAATCTTTGCAGTGTCCCATGAGATAATGGTAACAATAAGGCATCGAAAATCAGAATCCAGGGTCCCAAACTTCGTATCTACAAATGATCACTCAGTAAACACGAATCAGTCACGTGTTTTCTAATAAGTCACGAAAGACAAGGAAGTACCCTAGGTACCCTTTGAGAAATAAAGATCTCTTTATGACATAAGTGCATAATGAATATATACTTATTGATATCCGAGATCATCTAGAAAGATATGAGATTCGGAGGCCGGCGGCTCTTGGAAAATAAATAGCTGAATAATACACATAATTACTTCCAAACATTTATTTCAATATCTCCACTTATAGTAAGAAAAATACCGTCGTGTTGTCCAAAAAGCAACTCACCACCATTGCATGCAGCTCGCCGCGATGCTTCCTCATCGCATCTCACAAGCCCGTCCAGCCAAAGTATAAAGCAGGTGCTCTCAGAACTAAGTCGCTATTTCAGCTATGCCTTAGTTATACCTAAGTAGGTGTAGGTTTGCGCGAGAAATCTGAGCCTATTTTTCATGGAGCTGGGCTGGCGCTGGTACTTCTTCCAAATTCAAGCCTGGCAGACACTTGACATTCCCCACAACTTACCAAAGGGACCGACATCGGGTTACGCCTAATATTATTGTTGGTGGTTTTATTATTGGTGTTATGCCTAATATTATTGTCAATCCAGAAAAACAAAAAAGTGATTGTATGTTTATTTCCCCGACCTTCTTGCAGGCTCTGCGCAATGAGCAGTCTAATCAACATCATGTATCATCATCATCATCATCATCATCATAATCATCATCATCTCAGCATCATCATATGATCATCTTCATCATCATTTCAGCCGAAAGACACCCACTGACTGCACATAAGCTTCCCCAAGATTTGCTCAACAGATCGGTCGTGCGTATCTTTATAAGGTCGTCACTCCGTTTTGTTGGAGGCCTATCAACAGCGCGCCTTCAAAGTTTGTTTAGGAAAGCATGATCAGATACTGTTCCTGCACTTCTTTAACTTACCAAGCTTCCGCGGTAATCTAGAGTTGACAGTGGAAGGGTCTGCTTGCCTGCTGCAGGTAATCCAAAGTCGACCAGTACTGTTGATTAGCTGCCTTGGTTTGTTGCTGGAGCCATTCAGCCATCGTATAAGTATGTGCCATTCTACTCTTGACACAATAGATACCTTATTCTGGACGGCTTGTAAGACTGCTTCGAGTATGTAGATGGGACGGGCTCTTACCTCTTTGACTCACTAGCTGTATTAGTGATCAGTATTATACTCATGCACTCCACTTGGACCATATAGTTAATCACCTACCATTGTTGACATTATCATGTTAGGTCCTCCAAAAAATAAAATACCGGCTTCAAACTTCGACAAATTGCAAAAGCGATGTCCGTCCAGTTCACTACCTTTACTCGTAAGAACATCATTAGTTTTGAATGTCGGTTCACTTTGTGGTCAGTCGGGGCTAGAAGGCGTTTTTTTTTTACTACAAGTTCTAATTATTTATATATCAGGAAGAGATAGCATGTGGTACCAACCCGGACGAACCTAGCACCAGGCCCCACCACTAAAAATATCCTCTAACGTCTAACTGTTAAAGAGCTTTACCTTTCATCACCAGCTCAACATGATGAAATGATGAATACTAGATGCAGAATATTTAGAAGAAAAGTATATTTACGTCACACCAGGCCGAAAAGCGGGATTTACCGCCCTTGGGCGCTACGATAAATCCCTCTTCACGGCCAGGTGGTGACGTAAAATCGTATACTAACCACGGGCGGTCGTAAAGAAATCCTCAGACCGCTAGATTATAGCCCTCGCCTCCGGCTCGGGCCTCAATTACCCGCGATCTGAGACTTTCTTTACTTGACCGCCCTAAGTGTGTAATGTACTAAAAAGGCGTAATCGTGTCTATAAAAATTGCGGGTTGCCCTCGATTTCACCGAGATTCCATCATCACATCGTGACTTGATGAGAATGGGATAAATTCAGGCGCAGCATACTCCTTTAATTTAAAAAATATATTTAAAATCGGTTATTCATTTTGACGGAGGAATCTGTGAACATACTGAAAAAAAACATGCATACAAATACTTAGCATACAAGGCTGAATCAGGAATTGGTTGATGAAGTCAATGCATCATAATGACCTCTGAAACAATATTTGAATATTAGAGCATCATGTAGGTACAATCAGCAGTAGAAAAGAATGAAGTTCGAATTACAATTAGCTGCACTGCCGTACTCATTACACCTACTCATATTATTTATGAGCAGATAATTTTGAGCACATTGACTGTCCATCTGCTTTTGTTCGTGTACTTACCAAATCGTTATCAATTTAATATTGCGAAAGTAGAACGATACCGTCTATAATGCGATTAAGACTGGGATGAATAAATTGCTAAACTGAGGCAACTATGGGACATTGTTATTTTCAGCTTTTTGAAATAAATGATTTCTAAATAATATCGTTGCCGTAATCTATGACAGAAATCCACTGTATGATTAGGTATTAAAATACGAACAGTATATCTCTCAGATTCCCTCCCGCAAGCTTCATCTATTAGTTGTTTTAGATGGTAAAACCACACGGCGGACACGGTATAAAAACACCATCTCAAACACAATTCGAATGAAGTGTCAATGTTTGCGTGCGAGTACACTTTTAAATATGTCTGTGCCACTACGCGGGCCAACGATTGTCCAGCGGGCTAGATTCTGGCAGGTATTCCGTGGCCATTCTGCAAGAAGTACTATAAAATATTCTGTGGTAAGACTTTAGAACTTTGTGGTTATAACGCTATGCGCTGGAGTAGTATTCGGTTTGATCCATTACAAACAAACAAACGAGTAGTGAAATATTTTTTCTTATTATTCAAGTATACTTAACTCCGTATCCGGCCGACAATAGGGATGACGACAACTTTTTTTTCCTTAGTCTATCAGGAAGATTATTGAAAAGTTTTGGACACGTATTTTTTCTTTTTTCACGTAATCAAACTTATACGGAGATATATCGAGTTGAAATGTCGCGTGACGTCACGGTTAGGTACGATTTATACCTAACGGTGACGTAGTTAGCCCCCACTGCGTTTTAACTTAGTCATTCTTTGTTAATTTGATAAAACAAAAAATACGTGCCTAATATTATTTTATTACCTGACTGACGGACTAATTAGAATTTCGATTTCTTCACCCTGTCATCATCCCTATGGTAGAAGATCACCACGGAGTCACGCGTAGTTCCGCTCATCTCGTGTCATTCTGTTTGAAATAATGAGTGTTAATCTATGAAACAAGTTGAAACTAGACTCTCGGTGAAAGAAAACATCGTGAGGAAACCTGTGTGTGTGTTGGTACCCCTAAATGGACAATTTAGGTCGAATAATCCCCCGGACATAGGATGGCTTTTACCGTGGGGAAATGCAAGAGGGAAGTTATGCTGAGCTACTCGCTAGCCGAATAAGCAATTTCACCACCACCATCATCATCATCATCATCATCATCATCATCAACATCATCATCATCATCATCATTTCAGCTAAAAGACGTCCACTGCCTGCTGGACAAAGGCCTCCCCCAAGGCTCGATAGCCATATCGCTTATCTTAACTCCAACGTGCTAGTTGGGTCGCCACTCGGACTCGTCCTGTGCTACTCCTCCCCCAAAGGCCTCCCCCAAAGTTCGCCACTCAGACCGGTCTTCCACCGACCTTTACGAAGTCGTGGCTCCATCTTGTTGGAGGCCTACCGACAGCTCGTCTCCCGGTTTGCGGACGCCACTCGAGAACTTTCCGTCTTTTCTCTTAATATTCAGGTATACTTATCTCTGTATCTGGCCGATAATGGTAGAGGATCACCACGGAGTCACGCGCAGTTCCGCTCATCTCGTATCATTCTGTTTGAGATATGAGTGTTAAGTTAATCTATGAAACAAGTTAAAACTAGACGTCCAGTGAAAGAAAACGTCGTGAGGAAACCTGTGTGTTGGTGCCCCGAAGTGGACAATTTAGGCCGAATAATCCTACGGACGCAAACACGTGGGCAAATGCAGGTAGAGTGGTGAAGCCGAACTACTCACTAGCCGAGCAAGCAAGATTCTATTCATCATCATCAACACTATCGGTTCAGCCGAAATACGTCCACTGTGTGCTGGACATAGGCCTCCCCCAAGGCTCGATAGCCATAACGCTTATCTTAACTCCAACATGCTACTTGGGTCGCCACTCGGACTGGTCCTGTGCTACTCGCTTCCACCGGTTTCCCGCGACCTTCACGAGGTCGTCACTCCATTTTGTTAGAGGCCTACCAACACAGGAGACGAGCTCCCTGTTCGCGGACGCCAATCGAGGACTTTCCTGTCCCATCAGCCAACAGTCCGGCGAGCAATGTGCGGCGCCCGTCATCATCATCGTGTTCACTGAATGAAATATATTGTGAAAGTACTTGCGCATGCAAAGTATGTATTTGAAAGGTGAATCCCCACGTCCAGTTAGTTCTTTTTTTGTAAAAAAAATAGTAGGTTTGTAAATAATAATTTATATCAATACTTAGCTAATCTTAGAAGCGAACGCCGCTCGCCAGCCAACTGATCTGTCTAGGGCAACTTACTTCCCTGATGACGGTACATCCTATTAACAATGTATGACTATTAATAAAAAATGTATCACTATGTATCTATATACATAGATGTAAGTATCTTCACCATGTTTTCTTTCATTAGACGTCATTTCAAGGATTACTCAATAAAAAGTATCTACGTTTTGTTGAGTAATCCTTGAAATGACTTCTAATGAAAGAAAACATCGTGAAGAAACATGCAAAATAATTCAAAGATGTGAATGACATGCAATGGATTTTAGGAAACGAAACCTTTAACTTGTTTCACATAAAGAAGCATTTCTGACTGCTAACACGTTAACGTTAACCCATCTGAAAGGGTTCCAATAACTGAATACCTAATTGTTGTTTCTATATGTAGGTATAACTAGCTTTTGCCCGCATTCTTACCAATCTTCCAATCTTTTCACAACCACATAGGGTTGATTTCAGGGATAAAAAGAATGTTACTCGTTAGCTCTCCGGTACTAACTTAATTTGCAGGTGAAATAATTATCAAGCTATCAACAAGACAAGTAGTCAAATCTTTACTCTTGGTCGCAGCAATGGGCTAGAATCATCATCATCATCATCATCATCATCATCATCATCATCATCATTGACGGCCGGATTGGTCCAGTTGGTAGTGACCCTGCCTATTCCGATGGTCGCGGGTTCGAGTCCCGCTCGGGGCAAACTTTGTGTGATGAACACGAATGTTTGTACTCGAGTCATGGATGTTTAGTATTTATATATGTATGTATTTCTCTATATAAGTATTTATATCGTTGTCTAGCAACCATAGTACAAGCTTTGCTTAGTTTGGGGCTAGGTCAATATGTGTGAAATGTCCCAAAATATTTATTATTATCATCATCATCATTTTGCCTAAAAACGTCCACTGCTGGACATAGGCCTCCCCCAAGGCTTGCCACTCACCTGTCTTGTAAAAGTTGTTTTGTAAAAGTGCCCATATGTAGCCAATTTGCCGAATAAATAATTTAATTTTAATCTTTCAATTAAAAAACTTATCTGTATATGAAGAAGCTGGCCGCTTTAGGTAGAAGATCACCTCACCACGTAGTCACGCAGCGTCCCGCTCATATTGTGATATTCTGTTCGAATGTCATGTTATATACCTATCATGTTTATCTGTGAAATAATTTGAAACTAGATATCCGGTGAAAGAAAACCACCATAAATCCCCTAGTGTACCTACACTAGGGGCAAATCTTCCACGACGTAAGAAGCCGAGCGATCTCGCCAGACATATAGACAGTCACTGGCGACACGTGTCGCAGGACATTTGTCCCCAAGTGTATCCCTGTCTTAACAACCTATATAAGTCCCGCACCGCACATGCCTGATCTCATCAAGGGTGGGTGAACGAAAACATCGTAAGGAAACTTGCACGTAGATACGAAGCAATTCAAAATATGTGTGTGAAAGCCTACCGAGGGAACTTTAGGTCAAATACTGTCGAGGAGATAGGAAGCTGCTTTTCGTGGGGACATCCTTGTCGAACCCATCCCGTGGAAAACAGGGCGGTTATATCCAGCGCCTACAGGCTTTATCCCAATCTTTAAGCGGAGGCATGGCTCGGACCAGACCTAAACAATTATGAAAAACCATCGCTTCGACACGAAAAACAAAAATCATATACTTAATTAGTGTATTCAAATATATCTACACACTCACCTTGTAAGAAGCATCCTACTGCGATCAGTCCGTTTTTCGTCATCAAGTGTAATTCGAATAAATATTTTACATTTATTTTGTAATTCAAAAACCTATTTTTTTCACTTTATGTCACTGTCATTAAAATCATATGACATTAAAACAATAGAGTGACGATTTCACCTTTTTGGGGTTTCGTATCAAGGGGCAAAAGAGAACCCTCATATCTGTTCGTTTGTCTGTGGCTCTGGCAAGTCAAGATCCTTTTTCTGAGGAGTATACCTACGTAATAAACTTTTGGAAAGAATATATAAGAGTTCGTCTTAGCCCTTCCGTAGAATATTTGAAGTTCAGCTATTTCCCACAAAGCGCCAGTCAGGCCGCATATCATATTCACGCTGGGGCACCAGGGACACGTCACCCCTACTTCAACGGTTTCGCTACTTTCAGACTCGTTCAACCCGGCTTTACATCTTTTCTACCGTCTTGTTAGTTGCTTCATCATTTCAGCCGAAAGACGTCCATTGCTATGGGCCTCCTCAAAAACAGTTATTTGAAAATGACAATTTTATTTTTCTAAGGAAGAGCCTCAAATGTCATTGTCTTTGAGGTGATAATGGTGATGTCTACAACTAAAGTCTATTTAAGTCTGCTGGGCACCATCCCATCACAAGAGTATTTAGGCTATAGACCCCACGCAGGCCCAGTGCAGATTGGATACTCCACACGCATCCTTGAATAACTTCGGAGACGCGTGCACGTTTCCTCACGATATGTGGTTCACCGAAAAGTTCAGTGGTACCAAAATTCAATTTGATTTTCGCACATAAGTAAAGTGCGAGCCAGATTCGAACCCCCGACCCTCTGCTGAGAGGCGGTGGTGGTCAAACCACTAGGCTATACCATGACTTACCGATGTAAGATGTGGAGGTTATATCGTTTCCAATTTTTTCCTAGAGAACTGTGACAAAACTTTTTCAGATCATCTCGAAAAAAGTTAAAATACGGAACCATTAATACACGAGTTCGACTCGCACTTTACTGATGACTTTCTATACTGGTTCACTCAAAGAATGAATGATGTGTCCCATCACTTTTTACCATATTTTTACCGATTCAAGATGTCAAATACGTCAACTGGCGCCATTTTGGACTAGCCCACCGGAATTAATAGATTGATTAACTTTGTTTAATTGAAATCTAAACCTGCAGTTTTACAAGAAAAAAAACAATGGCAAAACGTTTTTAAAACCAAATTATTAATTTCCAACAGTTAGAGGTTTGTGCACAACTTGGGGCACGGTTGTATGGGACGCCTGGCATTCTCCTTTGCAAGATTTTCAGAAGGTAAAATCAACGTATAATTTTAATTCCTAAAAATACACGGCGGTACTGATGCATTGCGCGTATCCGAACGTTTCTACCTAGATGCCGCAGTCAGTATGAAACGACCATTCCCAGTTATCAAACTTGAAAAAAAAGTAAAAGCGCGGGAACGATTTCACTACATTTAAGAAGTTTTTTATTCGTTTTGTTTTTAAGTAGGTACTTTTATTTGTTTATTCTTCGTATATTACTAAATAATTTTGATCTAGAATAGTAAATTGATCACATTAAACTAAAACATGACACTGTGGCTGCATGGCTTAGGCCTTTGCCTTTGCCTGATGGGACAAATGGACTAAAAAAAAACAAATTAAAAAAATACTTTTCACCTCACTGGCTCGAAAGTGGTCGTTTTGCAGCTTGATATCCGAGCGCAAAAGTTGTTTTTATCCGCTAGCGTGGAAAGTGTTTTTGAAATTCGAACGACGCATGACGCCACTGTCACAATAAAAAAACAACGATACGTTCTGAAACGCAATTCGTCGTGAGAGTTTTATTAAAATAAAGTATCAATTTACTTAATATCATCATTAATAAAATTATATTAATAATACACCGTTTCAGATGTATTTCATTATTTCACTATGTTTTATCACAAAAATACTTAAATATGTGTATATTTTAACTGTAATTGAATCTTGAAGTACGAGTAAGAGTGATTTGGAACGCAACCTCCGGAAAAAAAAACAAGAAAAAATAAATAAAAAAAAAGTTTTAGATTGCTGGTTTTGTAATTTAGAATACGAAGTAATAAAGAAAATATGAGCGATTCTAGCGATGACGATACGAATATAACTCCTCCAGAGTTAGCACAAACTGTACGTGACGCCGAACTAAGTCTGCTTCCCGAAAAATCGCGCGTGAGGTGAAAAATTTTGTGTTGCGCTCAGCAGCAAAGTCGTTTGCGGTCTCGTGCCTTGAAACCCTCGTTACACTCAGGATTCTATATTTGAACCACTCGCTTCGCTCGTGGTTCAACCCTAGAATCCTTCGTTCACTCGGGTCTCAATCACGCACTCACAGCAAACAACAACTTTGCAGCCTTGCATAACAAATAACTATTGTTTCACTCAGTGAAACAAACACGATTTTGCTCACTGATTTCTGACAGCAAAGTCTACTTGTTCGAGCTGCTGAGGTGAAAATTATATTCCAGAGTGGCGCCAAGGACTTCAGAGACGCTCCGGGCCGTGGGACACGGGCGGCCGTTACAGGATGGCCGAGTGTTACCGATTCCGGCCGCGGGCGGCGCCAACAGGCCCGCCAATGCCACTTCCTTCCTGCTTAAGCCTTCAAACCAGGAACTGAATAGATTAATTAATGTTAGGTATTTCTTTAATT
Organism: Aethes cnicana; assembly: GCA_963971205.1. Lineage (NCBI taxonomy): Eukaryota > Metazoa > Arthropoda > Insecta > Lepidoptera > Tortricidae > Aethes > Aethes cnicana. Next base: position 7,913,916 of record OZ020292.1, read on the forward strand.
TAGGTAAAATTATTATCCAGCTTCTTGAGTTGTAATTGTATTATCCAATTATTAAAACTGATTGTTTGTTCGATGACGTCACGGAAGTCTGAGTAACTTAACACTGTTTAAATTCATTATAATTTACTTCTTCTTTGTAAATAACAGTATTTATTGTAATAATTATGATATTTTGTAGGATTACTAGCTGACCCCGCGGACTTCGTACCGCCTTAGAAGTTTCATTTTTTTGGTTATGAAAAATAGCTTACGTCCTATTCTCAGACCTACTGAACATACACTCCAAATTTTATAAGAATCGGTCGAGCCGTTTCGGAGGAGTTTGGTTACAAACACTGTGACACGAGAATTTTATATATTAGATTATTATCTTTCATAGTTTTCTTAACGTTTGATACTGTTACCAAATTTTGCAAATGATTTAAGTTGTGGCGGAGCCACCAAGCATATCAAATAAAATGAAAAATATGTTGTCGCAATGGAAACAAGCCTCGCGTCTTTGACAGATGGGTATCGGTGAAAAGATCCGCCATACGGACCGGCGAGAGCTGTCATCTGTCAGATTTGATACGCGTGACAGGCCGCACGTTATTATTTACTCTTGACTCGATATTGCCGATTTCAAGACTTTTTTATGTTGTGATTCAATTGTAATAGTGTCATAGTTACCCCATTCGTTTGTGTAATAGTGCCGAACATTAAAATCTGTGTGTAACATAAAGTGTACCTTCTTTTGTGGACCGAAATCTAACAACTTATAAATACTACCGTAAATCCCCCACACTGGTGACCCCTACAGAACACTGAATAAATAAATAGACGTACTACAAGACAACAATAACATATATACGAGAAAATGGCAGACAAAGAAGCATCGACGTCTGGAAAAAGCGAGTCAGGCGACCAACCATCATTGCGCGTTTCCACTGAACCACCGTCATCCGAAGTTTGTCGTGTCGGAATCCGAATCCCACCATTCTGGCCAGAGGAACCGGAAATCTGGTTTGCTCAAATCGAGGGTCAGTTTACCTTATCTAATATTACGTCGGACGCGACAAAATTCAACTACGTTATAAGCCACTTGGATCAGCAATTTTGTAAAGATATCAAAGAACTTATTATTTCGCCACCTGCAACAGACAAATATCAAAAACTTAAAGTGGAGCTTATAACACGACTCACAGCATCACGTGACAAAAAAGTGCAGCAGCTGATGATGCATGAAGAGCTCGGGGACCGAAAACCATCACAATTTCTCAGACACCTAAGAGACCTTGGTGGGCCGACACTATCTGATGAAATTTTACTGCCGATTTGGAGAAGCCGTCTTCCCAGCAATATACAGACGGTCCTCGCAGCGCAACCAGACACGAGACTCGAAATTCTAGCGAACGTGGCAGACAGAGTTCACGATATAGTACCAGCCGCACCACAAGTCGCGGCAGCGTCTGCAGCTCCAGCCGTACCACAAGTTGCCTCAACTTCCACGGCCTTGCCCGGCTCGGCGATGGATTCAATGTCAAGAGACATCGCAGAACTGAAGAGCCAAATGCAAGAATTAATGGCAGAACTCAGCAGGGGCCGGTCTAAGTCACGCCTACGATCCACCCAAGCTCGTGACCGCAGCAAGTCTGGAAAACGCTCGGCTTCCTCCGTCCGAAGATACCCAGTATGCTGGTACCACGCGAAGTTCGGTAAAAGCGCGACTAGATGCGACAAACCGTGTGATTTCCCATCGGAAAACTTACCGGGCAGTCAGTAGCGGCGACAGAAGATTGCCCTCAACATTCAGGTCGCCTGTTTGTGACAGATCGCATATCAAAAGTTCAATTTCTCATCGACACAGGTAGCGATCTTTGCGTTTTCCCTAATACTGCACTCAAACAGCGTCGCCCTCATACTAACTATCAATTATGCGCCGCCAACGGATCAGCCATAAATACATTCGGCTACGTACAGTTCAACCTGGACTTGGGGCTGCGACGTGAGTACCCATGGCGTTTTATCGTAGCTGACGTCACCAAACCTATTATAGGAGCTGATTTCTTAAAATTCTACAATCTCATGGTTGACATCCGAAATCAACGATTGGTCGACGGCACAACTTCGATAGCAGCTATTGGAACTTCGGCAGCATTATCAGACAGCCTCTTTTCCGTGAAGATAGCAACGGGCGAATCAAAATTTCACGAAATTTTAAGAGAATATCCAGAAATTACTCATCCTTCAGGCGTCCAGAGGCAAATCAAACACAATACAGTTCATTATATTAAAACTACTCCCGGACCACCTGTAGCATCATCTCCACGAAGACTAGCTTCAGACAAATTACAGATAGCAAAAAAAGAATTTGAAGCAATGCTAAAAGACGGAACGGCGAGGCCTTCACAAAGCCCATGGTCATCTCCGTTACATCTAGCACCCAAAAAAGAGAACGGATGGCGTCCTTGCGGCGATTATCGCATGCTGAATGCTAGGACAATACCCGACAGATATCCAATCCGTCATATACAGGATTTTGCTCAAAGCATATCAGGCTGTAGCATATTTTCAAAACTGGATCTTGTCAAGGCGTATAACCAAATTCCAGTCAGCGAGGAAGATATAGCCAAAACCGCAATTACAACACCATTCGGATTGTATGAATTCCCTTTCATGACTTTCGGGTTGCGGAACGCCGGGCAGACTTTCCAGCGATTCGTGGACGAGATGACAAGAGGCCTGGATTTCTGTTACGCGTACCTGGATGATTTCCTCATATTTTCGAAAAGCAGAGAGGAACACGAACAACACCTGCGGTTAGTTTTCGACAAACTCAAAGAATACGGGATGTTAATTAACACAACAAAATGTGTTTTCGCTGTACCAGAAATTACATTCTTAGGATACTCTATCTCTGCCAGCGGAACCAGGCCCCTAGAAGCCAAAGTAGACGCAGTTAAGAACTTCCCGGTCCCTAAAACCGTCAAGGAATTGAGACGGTTTTTAGGAATGCTCAATTTTTACCGGCGCTTTATTCCTAACGCCGCTAAAGACCAAGCCCCATTGAATTCACTACTAGTTGGCTCTGTCAAAGGCTCACATCCAGTAGACATCACAAACGACGCCCGCGTAGCATTCGACAAGTGTAAAGATGGGCTATGTAAAGCCACCATGCTAGCTCACCCTGATTGCCATGCAAAACTAGGGTTGGCATGCGATGCGTCGGATACAGCGATTGGAGCCGCACTGCAACAATGGAAGGGTGGATCCTGGCAACCGCTGGCATTTTTTTCAAGGAAACTCAACCCAGCTCAAGAAAAGTATTCTCCATATGATAGAGAACTCCTTGCCATTTACGAAGCAGTAAAATACTTCCGACATATGGTCGAGGCTAGAAATTTCACCATCTACACCGACCATAAACCCTTGTCCTTTGCTTTTAGCAATCGCAAAGAGAACTGCTCACCCAGGCAATACAGACACCTAGATTTCATTGCTCAATTTTCTACCGATATAAGACACATCGCCGGCAGAGATAACGTCGTAGCGGATACTCTATCACGTATTGAGGAAATTCGATCACCTATCAACTTCGAGCAGTTAGCAAGAACTCAACTTATCGACCCTGAATTACAAGAGCTATTAAAAAATACCACATCCTTGCGGCTGATTAAGGTGAAACTACCTGGAACACACATGGAGCTATATTGTGATACAAGCACTCAGACACCAAGGCCTTACGTCACTAAAATGTTGCGGAAGCAAGTATTTGACTGTCTACATACGCTTAGTCATCCCGGGGCTAACGCCTCAGCACAATTAGTGGCAGAACGATACGTTTGGCCTGGTATAAGAAAAGATTGTAGAGAATGGTCACGGGCATGCCTACCGTGCCAACGCGCAAAAATAACAAGACATGTCATGGCACCTTTGAGCACATACCCGTTACCTCGCGGACGATTCATGCACATCCATATCGACCTAGTCGGACCGTTGCCGCCATCAAATGGATTTCGATACTGTCTCACAATCGTCGACAGATTTACCCGGTGGCCAGAAGCCATACCTATTGTTGACGCTACTGCTGAAACCGTCGCAAAGGCCTTACTCACGGGGTGGATAGCAAGGTTCGGGTGTCCAACAGACATAGTCACCGATCGTGGAAGACAATTTGAGTCCGCTTTATTTCAACACCTGTCAAAAATAGCAGGCTTCGAACACAGGAAAACTACAGCATACCATCCAGCTTGCAACGGCCTCGTCGAACGCTTCCATAGACAACTCAAAGCAGCCATCACCTGTCACGCAACCGAGAATTGGAACGAGTCGTTGCCGTTGGTCCTGTTGGGCATAAGAAGCTCTTATAAGGAAGATCTTCGCACTTCGTCAGCCGAAGCAGTATACGGAGAGCCACTAAGGTTGCCCGGAGACTTCTTTCAAGCAAGCACACACGGAACAACAGACATAACCGAATATATTGGCCGTCTCCGATTAATTACCGAGAAACTACAACCAACACCAGCAGCCCGCCATTGCAACAGGTCAATATTCATATTCAAAGATCTAGCCACCTCCAGTCACGTGTTCCTGAGAGAAGACGCACTGCGTGGCGCCTTGCAACCTGCGTACACTGGTCCACACGCGGTTATTGAAAGAGACGGCAAAGTCTTCAAAATATTAGTCAAAGGCAAACCTCTCAAAGTCTCAATAGACCGGCTTAAACCAGCCTACACCTTGGAATATCATGATCCCTGCAAGCCGATAGTACCACGTCCTCCAGAACGAAAAGCTGCTACTCAGAACAGCGGAACCTTACCAAACCCTCCAGAATCTACCGACGATGACCCTAGAAATAAAGAAATAATAAAAACACGGTCCGGACGTACCGTACATTTCCGCAAGTATTATCGTCCGTAGTGACCGCCTCTGGGGAGGAGTGATGTGGCGGAGCCACCAAGCATATCAAATAAAATGAAAAATATGTTGTCGCAATGGAAACAAGCCTCGCGTCTTTGACAGATGGGTATCGGTGAAAAGATCCGCCATACGGACCGGCGAGAGCTGTCATCTGTCAGATTTGATACGCGTGACAGGCCGCACGTTATTATTTACTCTTGACTCGATATTGCCGATTTCAAGACTTTTTTATGTTGTGATTCAATTGTAATAGTGTCATAGTTACCCCATTCGTTTGTGTAATAGTGCCGAACATTAAAATCTGTGTGTAACATAAAGTGTACCTTCTTTTGTGGACCGAAATCTAACAACTTATAAATACTACCGTAAATCCCCCACAAAGTAATCGAATTGACTAACATGTAGATATCTTTGTTTAGAAAATGGATAAAAGCATGGTTTCTCATTTTTAAAGTCATTCCAAACTGAACACTGCTGTAAGTTGTTACTCTGACCAAACGCAAATACAACCGGTGAAATTATTAGAGAATTTTTATTTCTGCCGCCTCTGCAGCCGTCGTATCATATATTTGACATATTAATGTAAAATAGTTTTTGAGTTACGAGGGGGTCAAAAGTAGCTTCAAATGGTTCGTGTACTCGCCAGTTCTGTTGCTTGAACTTGACTTTGATACGCTGCCGCGTGTCTAAATTCCTAGGCCAGCGATAGCGTAGCGGCCGTTTGTTGCTCCCATCGGCCGCGCGCTACAGTCGCAATCCGCGGAAACGGTTCCATACATTCTCAATATCTCAACGATTGTGGTCGCCCCGGCCGCGCCTGTAGTCGCTCGATCGCTAGCCTTGGAATACCACCTAAATAATTAGGTACCATTACGCCAGATTATAATCGCTCCGCTCCTGCGACCAGTTGGGACTTTCACCTTGAAGGAGTTAAACATTACATTTTAGGTAATGACAACAAAGGTAAGTAACTGGAATGATCAACTTTTCTGCAAAGGAATTGAATACCAGATTAATTTGCATTCTAAAAGTAGGTTATAAATAAATAAATATCTTGGGACATTTCACACATATTCACTTAGCGATAGCCACAAACTAAGCAATGCTTGTATTATGGGTGCTAGACAACGATATAAATACTTAGCTAGATATATAGAGAAATACGTCCATGAATGACCCGAGTACAAACATTCGTGCTTATCACACAAAGTTTTTGCCCCTAGCGGGATTCAAACGCGCGACCATCGGAACAGAAGGCAGGGTCACTACCAACTGGACCAAACCGGTCGTTATGTGTGTTCTTTTTAATTTTTTTTGTACTGCTTTACTGTTATTCTCCTAAGTCAGGAGGAAAGCCTATTCCCTATAAAAGCAGTGCTGTTATGGTTAAAACGATATTGCGGTCATGGAGGTAATAAGTACATCTGGAGCGAGTAGTGTAAATTTCGAAGCAATAAAAATTGAGCCTAATGACGTGAGCCCGAAGGTACTTTCGTTCAAATTTTAAAAAAAACGTGCCCAAATTTTGACTAAGTATAAGCTTCTTTTGTCTTTATGTCTCGTTAGAAAATTAGATAAATTCAATTCAAATCCCGTTATTAGTTACTACTTCCATGCTTGCATTTAAACCACAGACTGAATCCTTTAGAATATACAAATAATACATTACTACCAACTTAACAAAACATTAATTCGCACAGGTTAAATATGAATTGACAAATTTTCTATTAAAATGCATTTCTGCCAACATCATCACTTGCACCTGGCAAGTGAACCATAATAATAATATTATAATAATGTCTTTATTTCAGGCTATTGCCCATAATTTGTTAGTTACAAACTTAATTACTAGTGTTAGTACAACTTAACCTAAATTGACACACGTAACAATTACATTTATTTGGGGTCTCGGTACACAGGGAGATGAAAAAACGCCCAGTGACTGAAGAACGGGGAAGCTGTACTGCCGCTTTATACGATAGTGGGCCATATTCTTTTAAATTTAAATGTAAGTCATTTTTATTTGAGCAACAAATACATTCAAATTAAGTAGGTTTATTTTCAATATAGTTTTGGCTTTTACTTATTTAGGATAATATTCTAGAACTTAGCACTGATGTTGTAGATGTTTTTATTATTGTTAGGTGTAGTTAATCTTAAGTGGGTATATGTATATTTATCGTAAGTTCCAAATAGTTAATTAGCTGGCGTTCGTGATGTCACCGGCTATAGGTTTAAGTCATAAAGGGTCCCACTGAAAACCAGCGCCGCGGTTCACCGCTGCATTATGCTGAGTGAGATCCTTTTTGGCACAATTCGGCACAATTGTATTTACCGTACCTATTTTTTTTTTATCTTATCTTATTGTATTTGTTGTTGTGTCGAATTTATGTGTCGAATAAATGTTTTTCTTCTTCTTCTTCTTCTTCATATTTAACGACCAGGGCCTATATTCGAAGTCTTAATAGGGATCTCGCTGTTCCTTATAAGACCGCTCACGCGTCAAGTTGAACTTTAAATCTAGCTGTGCTTAAAGTTCACGCGACGCGTGAGCGATCCTATAGCGAAGAGCGAGATCCCTATTTAAAGACTTCGAATATAGGCCCAAGAGTCCTTCAACTGTACTTGAAATACTTGAATCAACCCAGAATTACTCAGATTTATTTGTATGAATTTGACGTAGGTTAAGAGGCTAACCCTAGGTTAGCGGCTTGGTGCAAGTGGGCCTTAGTGATTATAATAATATTATCTTTGGTTCAAACTAACCACTTTGATAACATGTGGCGCGTCTAAGATTAATTTTCATATACTTTTTCCTTTGTAAATACCTAATTTTATTTAAAAATTAAAGGATATTTACGTAATCAGACGGTGCCGAAATGGCCGAAAAGTCGTTGCCGCAGATAGACTTAGCTATACATTTAATTGTTATGGAACATAGACGACTCTAACAAAGATAAATCAATCGGCAGATCAACATAGACGCTAATATGCTATGTATTATGGTAGGCGTTAACTAATAATTGTGAATAATAATTTATTGCTAGAGCATTCCAGCAGGCGTTCAAAAATCCACGAGGCGCTAACCAACGAGCTGTAGGTAGGTAGGTACACTATGTTCTAGATATATCCGCCGCAAAACAATATGGCGACAGGCTGGCACCTATATAGTTCGTTCTTTTCTGGAATATTAATGAAAAATCGAAAGAATATTCTCATTAAGTACATATTAAGTATCATATAATTTATTTGCCAAACCATGGTGTTTACAAGATGTTACAATACCTTTCTTAAGAGTCCCCGCAGTACTCACGGCGTTTCTCAACTTTTCATACAAACGTAGTTTCGCTTTTATTCCCAAATCACTAAACAGATTGACACGAAACTTGGTACACATAATAAAAACATTATTGCGAGTGTCCAAAATTAGTAAATGTCGTGGTAAAATAAAACACAATTAAATTACAGCCAAAAAACTGAATTTTGAAGTTTGTATGGAGGAAACTAAAATGAGCCGAGTTTCTTTGTTATTCAATTTATTACAATCAAAGTGTATTTTGGACACTAATATCTCTGCTCCAGTATTACATGTAAAATTTGGTTCCAATCTGATAAGTAGTTTTCGAATTAAAACGTAACTACGTTTGTATGGAGGAAGAAGCGTACTGGGGACTCTTAAGTATATTCGTAATAAGATGAGTAGGTACCTATATCTACATAGTTCCCATGTAATGTCGAAACAAACGACTAGGTAGGTAATCTTGTTTCACCCCTCGGCTGCTCAGACACAAGTACCTACCCATTATCAAATTACTACAAACTAAAGAAAATAGAGTCTTATAGAGTCTACCACAGTTGTTACAGTTTACAGGTGTTGTAATTGTAACTGATGATGTTGTTTTAGTATAGTCATACCGACGGATGTTAATGAAACTACATAACATTCTCTTGGTCGTAATCTTAATTATCTTAGTCAGTACATAAGTAGGTATAGCACGACACAACGTAGAAGGCGCGTAGCGAAGCACTTAAGCCGTTGACGCAAAGCCTGTTATTGCTTAATCCACGCGCCTTCTATTTTGTGTAAACCTGTACCTGGGCGACCGAGATCAGCTCGGGGGGATTTTTTTTCTTCAAAAAAAAATACAATGGTTTTAACAAAAAAATGCCAAAAACAATGATAAAAGTAGGTATATGAGACGCTTGAGGATGGAACTTGAATGGAACATAATAACACCAAACATGATTTTCTTTTCATTATCCATACTAATATTATAAATGCGAAAGTAACTCTGTCTGTTATCTCTTCACGCTTTGTAACCACCGTATCGATTTTGATGAAATTGGGTATGGTAGGTAGTAAGCTACTTTTATCCCGGCAAAACGCATAGTTCTCGCGGGAACGCGATAGCAGAATACCACGCGGGCGAAGTCGCGGGCAGAAGCTAGTACTTAGCATTTATAATATAGTATGGATTACCCAAGTACTAACAGACAGAGAGAAAGACAGACAGACAGCATTTATAATATAGTATGGATTACCCGTCTGTCTGTCTTTCTCTCTGTCTGTTACCTCTTCACGCTCTATATTAACCGCGGGACCAATGTGGATGAAAGGCATGGAGAAAGGATCCCCGGGATTCCGACTATCTTCATAGGCTACTTCTTATCCCGAAAAAACGCATAGTTCCCGCGGGAACGCGATAACCGAATTCCATGCAGGCGAAGTCGCAGACAGAAGCTAGTGTATCTTTTTGGATAAGTATTGTTTATTTGTGCACTTTTTCAGTTTAACATTTGACATGTGACTTGAACAAACATTTTAGGGTTTCGAATCTAAGCGGCCTGTCTCTCGAAGGGCCTTAAAAAAACCTCAACTGAATCTGAAGGATTGACAAATTGTAAAGTACCTTAGCATGCGGGTCAGTGTAAACTGTAGAACGTAATAGGTACTTACTATGTCGGCAACTTCGTGCCCGACCGCCCTGAGGTGCGATAGATGCTGGGGTACGAGACGACAGCGGGGACAGCGGGGACAGCGAGGGTTGCCGGGAGACTAAACACGCGCATAGCACGAAACATATTACCACTACAGCCTGTTTGCGTCCCACTGCTGGGCACAGGCCTCCTCTCATCACGAGAGGGTTTGGGCTATAGTCCCCACGCGGGCCCAGTGCGGATTGGGGACATCACACACATCTTTGAATTGCTTCGCAGAGGCGTGCAGGTTTCCTCACGATGTTTTCCTTCACCGAAAAGCTCAGCGATAAATTGAATTTCGCCCAAATTCGATGGGTTTATGTAGTTTTATTGCGGAGTTCCTATGGCCACATTCCAGCTCCATCGTCAGATCAGCTCCACGTCATCATAATATTGCATTGTCACGCGATTTATATATTCGTGCAAAATTTCAGCTCAATCGGAATTCGGAAAGTGGGCCCAATTTAACTTACAAGATTCCATTGGGTATATAGTAAATACCCAAGATACTTGGCAAATCTTTTCTGTGTAATCGAAGTTAGTTAAACGAAAGGATGAAGGGGATGGGGAGAGGTAGATGTTATTCACGATGAATCCCCCTTTTTTGTTATCAAATGCGTTACTCATAGGTACCCCCGGGCTGGGAGCAGCCACTTGGGGGTTTTGTTAGACGACAGGGGCTCTATTCGAAGTTTTAAATAGGGTAAGAGACATTCACAATCCCTGCGCTCAAGCGTCGCGGTCCACTTTAAGTAGCTAGAGTCAAAACACCGCCGACAAAACACCGTGTCGCCCTGAAAAGATCAAGACCCACCTCACACGGTTGTGCAGGGAGCAGGCGCCATAGGCCCCTCTGACCGACATCCTCACTCCCTGCACAACCACCCCACCACTGCGCCCCTACTTGTTAAAGGGGACTCACCCTCCCAATGAGCCCAGACGCCAGGCGATCGGAGCCCTGGACGCACTGCCCTCAAAAAGGCAGCACCCACATGGCCTCGTCTGTTGCGCCCTTTGCCCCAGTCAAAGGGACGCGCAGAGAGGCCCTCCTGTCGGGTTTTCACCATCAGCCTTCAATAGCCCGCAAGCGGGAAATAGTAGTCCAATGCCCAGGGTGCACCGGCACCAAGCACTCCCGTTCCCCCGGACGAATCCACAAGGACTGGCAGCACTTGGGCACACGAGGAGGATCCCGACTTGCACCCTATGATGAGTCATCTACGCCACCGTTCCGTTGTGCAGAGTTGACATACGGTTGTGTACCGACCGTCTTTTACCCCCAGGGAAGATCGGGCACGGCGTTGACAAGTTATAATAGAAAACAAATAAGAATTGGGCTGGGTTTTCGATACAGCGTGTCAATGTAACGTGTGTTAACTTCTTCGACGCTTTAATACCTATTTGAATTAACTGTTCAGTCGTCTGACATTGGAATATACCGTTACATGTGGATCTGTAAAACTAGAACTCAAACGAATATAATGAATCGTTGGAGTTCTATAGTTTATTCATGATCAAAGTATATACATTGGAACAGGCTTAGACATCTTTAGATGCGTCGTTGGCGTGGTAGGCACGGCAGGGGCTATATTTGAAGTCTCAAATAGGGATCTCCCTGTTCCCTATAGGATCGCTCACGCGTTGAACTTTAAATCTAGCTGCTTAAAGTTCACGCAACGGGAACAGGGAGATCCCTATTTTAAGACTTCGAATATAAAGCCCCAGTGCATGGCAAATTGGCACCTTTAGTGTTTTAGACGTTCAAAGGAGGGTTAAACTTTCACAGCAGCCATGTTTGACGAAAAAAAAGTTCATATAACCAACTTAGTATCAAGGAACCTTTATATTGCTTTTGCGCTTGGCGCGCCCTAGCGGGTCTTTTTTTGAGATTGTTTAAAAAAAAAAACTGCGTTGTACAAGTGAGGTCGCGCGTCATGTAATATACGCAGGACGTGCAGTTTAGATATAACAGTTGCACAATACAATAAGGTCGACATTTAGTAAGTTAACCTCGACGACGTCACACGCAGTAATTTGACCCAAGAAATTATTTCGATCAATTTGAATATAGTTTCTTGAAACGTAGGTAAGTACTTTATGTTAATAAATTATTTACCTTAATGTAGATATTTTGCGGTGCACAGTCGTCCAATGATATAAACCTACGTTTAAAAATAATATGAATGAAAGAAGTTCCAAAATTCAGTGTCTAATATCTTCGAAAGCAGGCAAAAGAGAGGCATAGATAGAAATAGCCCATAGCCAAATAGGTACTAGGTCATCATTTCAGCAGATAGAGGTCCACTGCTGGACATACGAGGGCGGTTTGATAAGTCAGTGACTTTAAGTAAAACAAAAACCATTTTAACATATAAACTTTTTAATTACAATTCTGATCTCCTTGGTAGCTGGCAGTTTTTTTTTTTTTAAAGGTGGGAAAATAAAAAAGTTGAGGCATATGTCGAATACGGTCGGAAAATTGTAGGAAAATGGAGAAAAGCGAGTTTCGTGTGTTAATTAAACAATACTTTTTACGTGGAAAAACTATTAAAGAGACTGAAAACTGTTTAAAAAAATATTATGGGGAATCTGCTCCTTCTCATGGAATGGTACATAAGTGGTTTACAGAATTTCGTTCTGGGCGTGCCACTACCAATGACGCAGAACGCTGTGGTAGGCCAATTGAAGTCACCACTGATGATGTCGTGAATAAAGTTCACGATATTGTTTTGGATGACCGTCGAGTTAAGATTCGTGAGATAGCTGAGACTGTACACATTTCATCTGAACGAGTTTTTCATATCTTGCATAATATTTTGAATATGAAAAAGCTTTCCGCAAGATGGGTGCCGCGTTTGCTGACAGCCGATCAAAAACGACTTCGTGAAACAACTTCCGAGCAATGCTTAGCCAAATTCAAGCGTAATCCCAATGAATTTTTACGTCGTTTTGTGACGGTAGATGAAACGTGGATCCACCATTATACGCCAGAGACGAAAAATCAGTCAAAACAGTGGACTTCTGCTAACGAACGGGCCCCAAAGAAAGCGAAAACCGGCAGGAAAGGTAATGGCCACTGTTTTTTTGGGACAGCCAAGGGGTTATTTATATAGATTATTTGGAGAAAGGTAAAACAATAAATGGCCCTTATTATGCTACATTGTTGGAAAAATTCAACGCAGAAGTTGTGAAAAAACGGCCCAGATGTGGCAAAGAAGAAAATCCTTTTTCACCACGACAATGCCCCTGCACACTCGTCGGCAGTCGCAACAGCCAAATTAGTAGAATTGCGTTACGAAATACTGCCCCACCCACCTTATTCTCCGGATTTGGCCCCATGTGATTTTTTTAATTCCCAAACATGAAGAAATGGCTCGGTGGGAAAAGATTTTCATCAAATGAGGAAGTCAAAGCTGAAACTGAAGCATATTTTTCAGGGTTTGACAAAAAATATTTTTTGGAGGGGTTGAAAAAGCTGGAACATCGTTGGATGAAGTGTATGGAGTTGAAAGGAGATTATGTAGAGAAATAAAATTAAAAAAGGTGAAAAAATTTTTTTTTCTGCAAAAAGTCACTGACATATCAAACCACCCTCGTAGGCCTCCCCAAGGCGCGCCACTCAGACCGGTCCTGTGCCACTCGCATCCACCGCGTTCCCGCGACCTTTCCAAGGTCGTCACTCCATCTTGTTGGAGGCCTACTAGGCCGAAGTACTAGGTAGATTAATTAATTTAGCTGCAGCAAAGTGGGCATACGAAAACATGGTGCACACACATAACTGCTATGCAATAAAGAGTTACTTAGTAGCTATGGCCGTAGTTATAAAACCTATATTGAAAAAATAGACAAGTTACAGATTAGACTCCTAAATACAATTATAAATAATCAGCTGATATGAATCAATTCTAACGACCTGATACGAAACCCGAGTAGAAGGAGAAGATCTTGGCTGAAGCGAGAAGCTTTACCAGTAGTTTGGAAAAAAATCGATTGTAAACACACCTGCTGTATAAAGGTTGCGAAACTGTGGACCTGACTTTAGAACGAAGATGGCAACGTAAGAAGTAAGAAGAACCGCCTTGAAAAATCTAAAAAGAGTAGGTTCTCGATAAAGCTACATTTTATGTTATGCTAATAAAATTACAAGACGCCTCTAATGAACTGAAACTCGATGGACTTACTAGCTAGTAGGGTGGGTAGGTACTAAGTAGGTACCTAGGTATCTCGGGAAGATCAACTCGATGGTTAGGTTAGGTTATATTGTTGAATTGTCATGCGATTAACATTTTTTGATAAGTTTTATAATAATAACAACAAGTATTACAGGAGCGTTAACTTCAGTTAAGTAACTTAATTACCTATACTTTATGACGACCTCATAAAAATGGTGCAAAATAAGTATATGCCCATATTACTGACCTCTACCAGGAACCAAAAAACTTTTCGGGATGTGAAACCATGGCTTCGGTACCCTACTCGGCATAGAAAAATATTTAGTCGAAAGTTGCGGGAATCCGCGAAACACGGGCGGCATCGGACACCGTTATAGTATGGAAATCATTCAGGCAGAGTATGTGCAACAGTAGACGTCGTTAAACTGGATAGATTGTACCTAAATAATAGAATAAACTTGTTAATTAACATTAATTAGACGACCTTTCTTATCTTAATAACTCGCTTCCCACAGCAAATGAAGCCAAGCGCCCCAGTTAACAATAATCTGCATTAAATTACCTTTCTAATGATATATAAATTATGTCTATTGGACCTGGGACCGGGGCCTGGGGCCCATTGTCCTTTGTCAGTATCCGAACAATTGTCAAAAATTTCGTCTATACTGTAGAAACACCCCGTTAACAAAAATTGCTTCAATTTAGTTTGAAAAAATGAAGACTCCGTAATGTTTTTTAACTTTATAGGTAGTCTATTGTAGAGCGTAGCAGCTTGATGTCCAGGACTATGTGCAACAACCTTAAGTTTTGGGCAAAAAGTCTATTTTTTATTTTTTATTTTTAGGCTACTCTAGCACATTGTAAATAACCCTTAACGACAAGAAGTATAAAAATAAAATTAAAAAACTACTTTATAGATAATACGGAAGATACATATATAGAATAGATATATACAGAATTGGTTATATAATAACATAACATATACATATTATACTTAGTGACTAGTAACTATCTCTACTCGCACAAAAACCTGTAACGGTTTAAGCGAGTGGCTTTACTTTTTGTAAATGCACTTGTAAGTTTTTATCAATAAAAAAAAGTTAATTAATACATCTACATACTAATAATAAGTCTGTAGAAGAAGTCGCAACTGTAACTTGACAATTAAAAGAATAAGTTATCAAGTCGAGGGGACTATATATACGCTATTGGTAACCGTCAAGATAGCGTACACCGTAACGAAATCCAGGATCTGATTATGCAAATAAATAGTACCTACATAGTACCCACGGAATATCTAGGTAAAAAAAATAGTACCCTTATACTTTTAGAATTATAAGGCCTGTTCACGGTGTACGCTACCGAGCGTCAGGCTAGCGTACACCGCGTGGATCTCTGGAACGGCTTCCCGTAGGTACTATTTGGGTACTATTAATTTGCATAATCAGATCCTGGATATCGTTACGGTGTACGCTATCTTGACGGTCACACGCTACTGGGGCTCTATGTGAAATCTTAAATAGGGATCTCGCTTTTCCCTATAGGATCTTTTCCCTATAGGTCAAGCTGAACTTTAAATCTAGCTGCTTAAAGTTCACGCGACGCGTGAGCGATCCTATAGCGAAGAGCGAGATCCCTATTTAAAGACTTCGAATATAGGCAATGAAGACAAGATAACGATTTTTAGAAAAAACCGGCCAAGTGCGTGTCGGGCCACGCGCAAAGTATAGGGTTCCGAAGTTGACGATGCCCACAGTACCTTTCTAAGACTTATTAGCATCTAGCTAGCGCACGTCATACCACTGGTATGACGTGCCCGCCCGACGCCCCTGCCGCTCGAGAAAAATCATCATCATAAGTTGGTCAACTATTACTCGTAAGTTTGTACAGCCTACTTAGCTCTGATAGTTTTCCTTTCAACTGCGTTATATATGCCACAACCGTGATTTTTTTCAGCCATCCAAATACCACCATTTAGCTGGCAGGGGGGGGGGGGGACATGTGACCCTAACAAAAAATAGCACTTTAAAGCTTAATATTTCATAAACGCATCAATTAATCAAAAAATGGTTTTAAGACCTATTCAACGATATGCCGCACCATTGGGGTACGGAAGAAAAAAAATTACATCCCCACTTTACGAGTAGGGGAGGTACCCTATAAAAAAATATATTTCAAAATTTTATTGTACCACTTTGTCAGCGTAACTAATATGCATATTCATGCCAAATTACAGCTCTCTAGACCTAAGCATCTCCGAGCAATAGTGCGGACAGACGGACGGACGGACGGACGGACGGACATGGCGAAACTATAAGGGTTCCTTGTGGACTTCGGAACCCTAAAAATACTGTATTTAAGTCGAGAACTTCTCAACGGATTGCAACAAAATTTTGTATGGCAAATTGGTATGGGGGTAGTTTATAACACTGGTCTATAGGCTTTTTATCCCGGAAAAACGCATAGTTCCCGCGGGTACGCTATTTCCGAATTATTCCACGTTTAGGTAAAGGAGATGATGATTTATTTATTTATTTATTTAAATTTCATTGCACATACAAATTTTATACAATTGGCGGACTTAATGCCTAAAGGCATTCTCTACCAGTCAACCATAAGGCCAAACAGAAAGAAAAATGAGATAACTTTCAGATAAAAAATGCTAGAGGTACCGATAGCGGTGGCGGCCATCGTAGTCACACCCTGGTTGCTCTGGAAGCTCTGGAAATGGTTGGACTGCTACTGCAAGAAACTAAAGCTGGCGTTCCGTCTTCCCGGTCCACCGGCGCTCCCAATCCTGGGCAACGCCATGACACTGTCAGCTGATTCCAGGGGTAAATCACGAGCACGACAGAACTTAGAAGGCGCGCGGCGCAGCACTTAAGCCGTAAACGCAGATTATTATTGCTTAATCAGCGCGCCTTCTTAGTTGTGTCGTGCTATAAGGTAGTGAAGGATCTTGGGGCTCTATTCGTAACGGAACATGGGATAGGGAGCGTCCTTATCTCTAAACAAGTGTAAATTTTCTACCTATTTTTATTAGTGTAACATGTAACATATCAGTAATGTATCATGTCGCTAAATAGGGAGACGGTGTATCACTGACAAGATAGAATAACACTGATATACGGGTTCAAGCAAAACGTTGTGACGATATTTTAACCACAGTATCTTCAGTTATCGATTCTAAGCCAGTTTTTTAGGCTTATTTTTCGAGTTGGTAAAAAAATTATAATATGGGATTCAGGCTCACACCATCGATCCCATACTGGGCCATACAAATACATGTGGCCATACTAACTTTTTCACTAAGTTAAGGCCCTTCCGTGACCCAGCATCGTCAAATTGCTCATTTGAGATCATACTTTTCTAAGAAATGTTAAAAGTTAAAAATATGAAAAAAACATATGTTATATTTGATTATATCATCCTTACATTGACAGCTTTCGATACACGTTTCACGAAACTTCGCTCGATACAATTTAATTCCAAAGTAACTTCTAACTCGGACCAACTCGGATCCAACTTTACTCCATTTATATCCAAAAATATCCATATTATATGCATACATCGACAGCTTTATAAATGCCATTTTTTTAGACGGTATTTTTATAGAAATTAAAACGCGTTAAATACTAACTAAATCGGGCGTTCTGTGCGTAGCGCTTTCTCTTTCACTCGTCCCACGAGTGACAGTGACGGCTGAGCTGGGTCTATGAACGGCCTTAACTCGAAATAATTAAATGCCTAAAAAACATGCTTAGCATTGATGAAAATATCGTCATAACATTAAGAAAAAAGTGTATTTTTATTTAGGGATCACTGAAAAAAAAAGTTCATTTAATACAACAAAAAAATAGTATCTAATGTTCACTAAAATTTTCTAAATCCCGCGACAGTAAACTTTTTGTAATTCAATTCAATTCAATTCAATTCAATCATTTATTCAGCAAATTGGCCACATAGCGGCACTTTTACACGTCAGAAAAAGAATTTACCAGCGCTTCCTAGACCCATTGCTTGAGAAGAAGCGCCGCAACAATTTCGATTATGTTGATCATAAAATACTCATTGAAAAGCTAAATGCATACGGAATTCGTGGTAACATTTTGGAACTCATAAAATCTTATTTAAGTGGCAGAGAGCAATATACAGAGGTTACTAAAATAAATATGTGCACCAAACAAGAAACGTGCTATAAGTCTGAAAAGCGAAAAATAGTTTGCGGCGTTCCTCAGGGAAGCGTTTTAGGTCCATTACTTTTCTTACTCTATATCAATGACCTTCCTGAGTGCATAAATCATCCGATGGTCTTGTTTGCAGATGATAGTACTGTTATAATAAAATGCAAAGATAATGACATAATTAGTTACGAAAATGAAATTCACCAAACAATAGTTAAAGTGACGGAATGGCTCAATAACAATAATCTTTTAATTAACTTCAGTAAAACTAAAATAATTCACTTTTATCAGCGTAGAATACCTCCAATAATTCAATGTTGAAATTTGATGTTGAAAATGTAACTATAGAATCCGTAGAGTCAATTAAATTTCTGGGTGTTACTTTGGACAATAAACTTAAATGGGGATCGCAATCAGAAGTTATAAGCAAAAAGCTCAACCAATTTGCTTATGCCTTATATAAATTATCTAAAGTTACAGCCATTGATGCCGTTCTGGCAGCGTATCACGGTTTTGTGGCGTCGACTCTACGCTACGGAATCATCTTCTGGGGCAACTCTACAAACAGGGAAATGATTTTCAAAGCCCAAAAAAGATGCATCCGTGCTATGTGTGGTCTGAGCCCTACAGACACTTGTAAACCACATTTCCGAAAATTGAAATTATTGACAGTTCCCTCTCTATTTATTTACGAAATCGCACTGTTTGTCAAAACCAATCCTGCCTTGTTTAAAAAAGCATCCGAGGGACGCAGCAAAATGTTGCGTAGCAATGATAATTTAATCACTATGTATTGCCAAACTACTCTAATGCACAAGAGTATTCTATGCTTAGCGAGCAAGATTTATAATAAATTACCTAATCTAGTTAAGTCAAGTTGCATAGATGAGTTTAAACGGCAACTTATGGCATTCTTAATTAGCAAATGTTTTTACACCTTAAACGAATTTCTGCATGATGCTTAAGTGTCCTTAAAAAAAACATTGTCTAGTTTACATTTTCGATGTAAGTCCCTACTATTAGCTTTTAATTTTAGATTTAATTATCTTGTTTTTGTATGCCCTTTGGCAAAACATAGCGCTCATTATTATTTGTACCACCAAAATTATATGTATACCTATGTTTACAAATAAACGCTTTGACTTTGACTTTGAACAAACTCAATCAGAACGCCTTTTTTCAAAATTTACAAAATTTACATTACATGTATAAAATATACATATAGATACGTACTAAAATTACATTGAAGGGATGTATAGTCCCTAACTTAAACTTAAATCTAAGATCTTAGAGATGTATAGTCTCCAAGGGTCCAGAAAAAAAATATATATAAAAAAATATGGAGATGGCCCTCCATTGTCAAATGAATATATACTACGCCGTTAACAAAACGAGTTTTTAATTTTAAGCAGTTTTTTTTTTCAGTGAAGTTTCGCTACTATTACTGGTGTAAGCTCCGTTTCACATAACTTTGGTAATATTATTTTGTAATTCCTACAAACCAGCGTTACAATAACAAAATCGAGTTGTTATTCCTACAAAGAGTTGGTTGTCGCGAGATTTAGAAAATTTTAGTGAACATTACTTTTTTTTGTTGTATTAAATGAACTTTTTTTTCAGTGATGGACGCTCCATATCCCTATGCACTGTTTGAACAGAGCACCTGTTCTAAATAAAATCATCTGACAAGCGCCAGCTAATTAGATGACTTCCCTCATTTCCTCGTGTATTTATTACAGTTCAGTTAAAGTCGATAGAGGACATCGTAACAAAGTACGGGGAGTATGTGCGTTTCTGGGTTGGCACCGACTTGAACATCCTCGTTTCGAATCCAGACGACATAAAGGTAATTTGTTTTTTTTTTTTAAATATTTACATCGTTAATCACATCTAGGAATGCAGAGTTTCGAGGAGCTTTCCGTAGGAAAAACTGGTAAGGTACCTGGGTCGAATATGGTTACGTTAAGGTTTGAGCCCAGATGTAGCCCACTGTACTTATAACAGTTGTAGTTACAAGCCTCTATTTATTTCATTGTGTATTTATTTAGGAACTTATTGTAGGCAGGAGAAAACCCACGAACAAATAGAATAGAACTTGTGATTGATTATTTAAAACTTGGGAAAATGGCCATATTTAACAGTATCAACTGAATGGAGGTAATTTCTACATATATCTAAGAGGCTTTCGTGCTAGAAATTAAATGATTTTATTGAATTAACACTAGTTTATTTATTACAACGAAATAATAATCTACATATAAAACAAGAAACTGACTGACTGACTGACTGATCGATCAACGCAGAGCAGAAACTACTGGTCGTATAGAGCTGAAGTTTGGCATGTAGGTTCGCTGGGGAACGTAGAGGAGCACTAAGAGAGGATTTTTAGAAATTACCCCTTTAAGGGGGTAAAAAGGGGGTCGAAAGTTTGTATGAAACTTCTAAACCGCTAGGCTTAAAAATATCAAACTTGGCAAGGAGGTTCCTTTTATAACGTAAGTAACTATTAATAAAGGATTTTTGTAAATTTTCCCTTTAGGGGGTAAAAAGGGGGTTGCAAGTTTGTATGAAACTTCTAAACTGCTAGGCTTAAAAATATCAAACTTAGCAAGGAGGTTCTTTTTAAAACGTAAGTGAGCATTAATAAAGAATTTTTGGAAATTCCCCCTTTAGAGAGGTAAAAGGGGGTTGAAAGTTTGTATGAAGCTTCTAAACTGCTAAGCTTAAAAACGTGAAACTTGGCAGGGAGGTTCCTTTTATAACGTAAGTGAACGTGAAAAGGATTTTTGGAAAATCCCCTATTTAGGGGGTAAAAAGGGGGTTGAAAGTTTGTATGAAACTTCTAAACAGCTAGGCTTAAAAACATCCAACTTGGCACGGAAGGTTCATTTTATAACGTAAGAGAGCGTTAATAAAGTATTTTTGGAATTTCCTCCCTTTAGAGGGTAAAACGGGGGTTGAAAGTTTGTATGTATCTTCTGAACTGGCTACTTACATATTAAGTTCCGTTTAAACAACGTGTTCAGTGTTTATCCCGGAAGAACGCTTACAGCACGCGGGAACGCTATAACCGAATTCCACGCGGACGAAGTCGCGGCAAAAGCTAGTACTATAATAAAAGAGCAGAACCCGGCGTGTCTGTATAGAAAGAAAAGTTCAAAAAATGGAACGGGGTTCTAAAGATGTATGGTAGACCACAAAACGGCGATTTTTAGAAATCTTTTCTGTCCGTCTGTCTGTCTGTATGTTAGAGTTCATCTCCGAAACTACTGAACTGATTTGAATGCAGTTTTCAAGGGTAGATAGAGCATCATTTCGAGCAACATATAAGCTATTTTTGATTAAAATCGGATGTCGGAAAGAAAAGTTCCACTTCCACGCAGACAAAGTCGCGGGGCACAACTAGTAAAAATAAAACAAAACTGAATAGGAATATCATATTTTACGTGAGTAATAACTTAAGGGAACTAATTAGACCTTTCCAGTGCCACATTTTTTTTTAATTAAATCGAATTATTTTGTATTCACTAGCATTTCAGGTAAATGAAGTTGTCATGACGTCTTGCCTGGCCAGTTCCATGTTTTTTTTCAATGGCAATACTTCTAGACGCACATAGAATGCCCACGTGGCGTCAAAGAATAACAAATATCACTCATGTATACGATACGAGATGCGGCTCTATTTCTTCCTGAGTAGTAAGAAAGTAGTAGTTCCTTCCCAACTTGGATTATTTATTTTCCTTTTTCTGTAAAGAATATCGGCAAAGGGTTCGTCTGGGAACTTTATAGTGGTTGGCAGCATTCTAGAACTTTCTTTCACCATCTTCAACAGCTGCTCTTGTTGATTGCTTGGAATTATTTCGAATTTGTTTTTAATACATAACATCGAGCCACAATCTGCTAGGAAAAAAATACAAAAAGTTAACCAAATAAAGTTTTTTTTTTTTTTTTTTATCTTTTTTTTTTTGGGCCTTTGTCATTAAATGACGATGCCAGCCCATTGGAGCCGCTCTAAACTTCTCCTCAGTAGAGTGTTGTTATGGAGGAGAGGGGGAGGTTATTTAGTCAAAAAGCTTAAAATCATTTTCCCGGCATCCGAGGCAGGCTCAGACAAAATTTCCTTCCCAGGTTGGACTTACTCAGATGGAATTTCTCAAATAACCTCTCTCTCTCCGGCCGAGTCCGAGCACACTCCGCCAACCGATGATACACGTCTTCGGGCAAAACGCACACCTCACAATTTGGGGAAGGCATCTTCCGCATGAGAAACGCGAATCCGTTTAGCGGAGCATGGCCTGATCTCAACCTATGAGCGGATACAACTTGGCTTCTAGATAAACTTAAATTATCGAACCAGGGCCACCGGGGGGGCTCAGGCTGGATAGTTTTGTACCATATACCCTTATCTAATGAACGCTTGTCGAAATATTCTTTCCAAAGACAGTGTATATTAAATTTAAATTTAGAAAGCACTTCTGAGAGGTCAGGAGCTATAATTATTTGGGTTCCTTCAGATGATGCCCACCCGGCCAGCCGATCAGCCTCCTCATTGCCTTTCAGGCCAATATGTGACGGTCAACATTGAACAGTCGGTGCGGAAATTAAGGCCACTGGTCAGAACTCATACGGTTAATATGGCTATTTAGTGGCCACATTTTCAGTCATTCTCATATTTCACTTCAAGGCCCACCACAATCCAAGTTATACAAGAGAAACCTAGAAAATAACCACAGGCATATAATCTACAATTACTAATGTCAAAAATTCAATAAGTATTTTAAAGTAGAAGTCAATTAAAACGAAAAAATCATAGACACTTACGAGCGAAAAATTGTGTCTGCGACACCGTAGTCTCACTTTAACTGCCTTTGCGAGACTAGCGGGGGCGCGGGAAATGGAGCCGTAGTTTCGTCTGACGAGCGAGAATAAACTTTACGGTCATTCTCCAGACGTACATTTTTGCTTGTCTTCACTCTTTAACCATATAAAATCATAGATTTTATCATGGTTTATATTTTTTTATCGTAGAAGGTATTTGTATTGAACTGTACATGAATTTTCAAAGAGATAGTTAAAAGGCTTCGGGTGGAAAAAAAATCTAAAAGTCCCATTCTCCTAATAAACACGTCGCGTCCCACTACCAAAACTACTTACGTTCCAATTTTTCCTGATGATATACATAAAGAAAACCCGATGAAAACAAGTTTATTTCACAAAAGAATATATATTTCCACTGTACAAAAAAAATCTAGTCAATACAGTCATAAACCACAAAAAATTCAATTATAATTACTTTGTCTCGAAACGTATCCTAAATCACGCGTCGCGATCGTTTTTGACCACACCAGTGGTCGGAATGTAGGCACGGATCTCGCTACCGCATTTCGGTCAAGCAGTCAGTCGCGCCCAAAGCCCCGTGCGGGATGGTAGTGTCAGTTGTGTCCAGGCCGCAGATTACGCACGTAAGTATCTAATTCACGCGTTTTGGTTTAAGAAATTTCTAATTAACAAGCTTACATTTTAAAAATCAACCAGCAACTTTATTGCTATGAGAGTTACAGAATACATTAAAGGTCGCAATATTTAATTGATACTAGATTCTGTGATTTATTACATGTACCTTTAAAAAGTTATTTTGTGTTTTTCAAGAATCCCTAATTCACGCGTCTAATTAACGCGTCGAAAATCAACGCGTTAATTAGAATTTGTGGAAAAATATCGTCATATGTATAGTTATATTATAGTTTAAATTCAGAATAATAATTACTTACCGTAAGAATTGACCTACATGCATAGTTACATTATCATCACCATCATCACCATATTCTAATTAAAACGTCGTTTTTATAATTCACACGTCATGGAAAAGTGTAATATTCTAAATAACACGTCGTTTTTCTAATTCACGCGCCACAGAAATTTTAAATTATTTTTAACTAATTAACCGTCAATATATTTAATGTGCCCAATAAGGATTTAAGTTTTAATGATCAAAAAGATACTATATTTGAGATAAAACTCATTGAAAAGTAAGAGGAAAAAAAGCGACGCGTTAATTAGAATTATAACATCGTTCTGGAGAATGACCGTTTAGGTTGGGTTTCAGCTGCTCCTGACAAGTCCCAAATTGACCTACAAAGGACCAGCCTACAAGGTCCTACAGGATTACATCGGCTCAGGAATGCTTAGCGGAGGTAAATCCATATTAATATTATAAATGCGAAAGTAACTCTGTCTGTCTGTATGTCTGTCTGTCTGTTACCTCTTCACGCTTCAACCGCTTGACCGATTGAGATGAAATTTGGCATGGAGATAGTTGGGGTACCGGGAAAGGCTGCTTTTTATCCCGGAAACGCATAGCTCCCGCGGGAGCGCGATAACCGGATTCCACGCGGGCGAAGTCGCGGGCAGAAGCTAGTCTAATATATACAATCCTCGTGTCACAGTGTTCGTAAGTAAGAAAACTTCGGCATCTTCCGATCCCAAAATTTTGTCGTAGGGCTAACTGAACTGACATTAAACCTTAGACTCACACACAAAAACACACACACACACACACACATACACACACACAGGGGCGTAAAGTATAAGCCAAGTATAAAATATAACTTTAGGTATAAGGTAAGATAAGCTTGTAAAATAGGGGAATTGTCCAATTAACAAAATAAACTATACCTAACTTAAATTAAAATGTAAACATGACTAGAACGACAACCTACTGTCACAAACCTATCTTAAATAATCCTCTAGGAGGATTTATAAATTTAATACTTACGTGTATACCCACTAATTTCGCAAACACACTTGTTACTGCCATTCATTTATTTAAACTAAGGAAGATCGGGGAATCCTAACACAGGTTTAAGCATAAAGGAAGGCCCCAGAAACTGTATTTTAATATCTTGTTGAAAAATCAATACTTAAAGCATTTTTGTTTTTTCTATTTTTAAACTCCTCCGAAATGGCTTGACCGATTCTTAGGAAAATTGTGTTTACCTACCTGTATTCAGTAGGTGTAGGTCTGAAAATAGGACGCAAACTATTTTTCATACCCCTAAGTGACAGCAAAACAACGTTTGCGGGGTCAGCTAGTAAAGTAATATAAAAACCGGCCAAGAGCGAGTCGGACTCGTCCTAGCAGCAAAAAAAAAACCCATGATTCAAAAGTTACAGGGGCACACACACACACACACACATACATACCCACTATTTTATCACTGTAGAAGCAAATATCTCACAAAATATTGGCATAAGCTTAATCCATATTATTTACAAAGATCAATCCAATATGATATCATCAGAACTGTATCTAAGTATTTTTATACTATTTTTTTTTTCGTAGGAAGTGCTTGGCGTACCCACCGCAAGACGGCAACTCCCTCGTATAACAAGGCCGCCGTCAAAAGATTCAGCGACGTCTTCAACAAGGAAGCGGCGGCGATGGTCGACGCCCTCCGGAGCAAAGACCCGAAGCAAACGTTCAACGTTTACTGCGATGTCGTCAACGCAACTACGCAGTGCGTTTGCCGTAAGTTGGCCTGTTTTTTCTTCTTCTATAAATATAAGTAGATACATATTTATCATTGATAACTAAAACTTGAAACACGGAAACTTCCCACGAGTTACTTTCCAGGAAGTAGACTATGATAAGAAGGTCCATCCATACTAAGTAATATTTGCTTACTAGCTTCTGCGTGATAGAATCAGAAATGAGGATATCCGCAGCAGAACTGGGGTCACCGATATAGCCCGAAGAATTGCGAACCTTAAGTGGCAGTGGGCGGGGCACATTGCTCGCAGGACTGATGGCCGATGGGGCCGGAAAGTTCTCGAGTGGCGTCCGCGAACCGGGAGACGAGCTGTCGGTAGGCCTCCAACAAGATGGAGCGACGACCTCGTGAAGGTCGCGGGAAACCGGTGGAAGCAAGTAGCACAGGACCGGTCGGAGTGGCGAGCCTTGGGGGAGGCCTATGTCCAGCAGTGGACGTCTTTCGGCTGAAATGATGATGATGATGACTAGCTTCTGCCCGCGACAACGTCCGATTGGAATTCGGTAAGAGCGTTTGCGATCGTTTGTCCATTGTACACATCCTTGACGCCGTTCACATCTCCGCGTTCAAACCGCTATTTCAGTTCCGCGGCGGAGATGTGAACGGCGTCAAAGATGTGTATAATGGACAAACGATGGCAAATGTTCAGCGGTACCACTGTTTCAATTCAAATCCGCGGCGGAGGTGTGAAAACAGCCTTGGTAATCTACATATTTTAGTTGCTTACTCAAAGGCTTTATTAGATAAGTGTCGGGGTTAAGGCACCCCGAAATTTAAACGTTAGATCAATAAATGATCATCATAAAAATACTAAGTACCTACTTATACCTTCCATAACAGCTTTTTTCTTTCAGAAACTCTACTGGGACAGTCTAAAAAAGAGACGCAAAATATAAAGGTCTTGGATGAAGTTGTAGCGAAGACTCCAAGGTAAAATTGCTCATTTTTTTAGGTAAATTCGTAATTCTTCGGGCTATGTCGGTGATACTAGTTCTACTGCGGATATCCCCATTTCTGACCCTATCACGCAGATAAACCCCGAGCATAGCCCTCTCCATTGCCCTCGGGGTGATTTTGAGCCTTCTGAGGCCCATCGTAAAATCCCACGTCTCGGAATCATAAGTCATCACTGGCAACACACACTGGTCGAAGACTTAAAACACTGCGGTAATTTGGACGAAAAGACACTGCGAAGCATTAAACACAGTGGCAATGGGCGGGGCACATTGCTCGCAGGGCTGATGGCCGATGGGGCCAGAAAGTTCTGGAGTGGCGTCCGCCAACCGGGAGACGAGCTGTCGGTAGGCCTCCAACAAGATGGAGTGACTGTAATCTATAGGTCAATAACTAAGTATCCTCCGTATTTTTTCCAAATTTTTTGGTCTAGTGGTTTCGGAGATAAGGGGGGGATGGTTATTTTTCGCCTATTTTCTTAAATAACTCGAAAAGTATTGACCGAAAAGGAAATAAAAAAATATATTTGAGATTCTCATAAGAAGTATGTCACGATATAGTTTGAAAAACTTCATTAATATTTTTTCAAATGTAGCCCCCCAAAAATAGGGTCTATGTTTAAAATTCATTTATTTTCGTTACACGTCCGTCTTTGGGTTACAAACTTACATAAACGTACCAAATTTCAACTTAATCGGTCCAGTAGTTTCGGAGAAAATCGACTGTGACAGACGGACGGACAGACACACGAGTGATCCTATAGGGTAGTTTAGCCGGTTTACCGGCCCCCACTGGTTTTCGGCCGTTACGTAGTAAAACTCTAATATCTAGAAAACTTTACAATACTCATTCAAATAATTCCTTTAATCACATACATTCATTGGACGCCGACACCTTCTGAATCTGTTCGCTTATTAAATGTTTCAATAAGCTCGTAAAAAAGGCAACGGAATTTAGACATTCAGGATTTGTGTCAAAATTAGCGAACAAAATAGTGCGCGCCATTTTTTTCAAGGTAAGTTAAAATGTGGTTGCTTTGGTTTTGGAAACATCGCTATTATCTATGTGCGTTGTAGATGAGTTGAAAAAATGTTGTTAAGATTAAAATCTATATGATATTCAGCAAAATCCTTTCAAATGTGATGGCCGGAAAACTACACGGAAAAAAAGACTTCCTTAAAATAAGACAAATTTCCTTCAGTGAAGACAAATATACTTAATCCAAAAATATGGTTCTCTCCCTATAGACGTACAAATATATTTTCTTGACTGTAGTAAATAATAATTTTGAATTTATATATTTAAACTAAGATAATTCGACTTAATCCGAGAAGCGAAATACTTAAAACAAGACAACGCAGTGTCTTCGTGAGAAAATATTTATTTTCTTGGGCTTAGAATATGGTTTTTTTTAAGAAAGACTACACTGTTGCTTAACACGAGACAAAATATGCTTGATTCAAGATAGTGCTTGTTTTAGCTTGAGACGACGTCTTTTCTTGAGACGAATATGTGTATTTCATTCCAAGATTGTGTAATCTCAAATAAAAAATTTGGTTTACTTAGTTTGATATGTCGTATTTACTTCAGATGAGTATTTGGATTTCAATCCAAGATTATGTCATTTCAAGTGAAGACTTCCGTATACTTAGTTTAAGACGTCATTCTTTCTTGAGACGACTATGTGTATTTCATTTCAAGATTGTGTAATCTCAAATTAGGAATTTGATTTACTTAGTTTGAGATGTCGTATTTACTTGTGGTCAGTATTTGGATTTTAATCAAAGATTATTTCATTTCAAGTGAAGACTTCCGTTTACTTAGTATGAGACGTCGTCTTTTCTTAAGACGAGTACGTGTATTTCATTCCAAGATTGTGTAATCTCAAATCATGAATTTGGTTTACTTGGTTTGAGATATCGTATTTACTTCAGATAAGTGTGTGTATTTCAATCCAAGATTATGTCATTTCAAGTGAAAACTTCCGTTTATTCAGTTTGAGACGTCGTCTTTTCTTTAGACGAGTATGTGTATTTCATTCCAAGATTGTGTAATCTCAAATCATGAATTTGGTTTACTTGGTTTGAGATATCGTATTTACTTCAGATGAGTGTGTGTATTTCAATCCAAGATCATGTCATTTCAAGTGAAAACTTCCGTTTATTCAGTTTGAGACGTCGTCTTTTCTTTAGACGAGTATGTGTATTTCATTCCAAGATTGTGTAATCTCAAATCATGAATTTGGTTTACTTGGTTTGAGATGTCGTATTTACTTCAGATGAGTATGTGTATTTCATTCCAAGATTGTGTAATCTCAAATCATGAATTTGGTTTACTTGGTTTGAGATATCGTATTTACTTCAGATGAGTGTGTGTATTTCAATCCAAGATTATGTAATTTCAAGTGAAGACTTCCGTTTATTCCGTTTGAGATGTCGTGTTTTCTTGATATAAGTATGTGTATTTAACAGTTTTCTGAGATAATGCCATTTGTGGTGAATACTTGCGTTGGTTTAGGCAAATTAGTTCTACCTATTCCGATCGCTGGACATGTAAGCTAAGCTAAGCTTAAAACCTCAAATACACAAAAATCCTCTGAAGAAAACACAACATCCTAAATTACATAAACACAAGTATTCATCCGAAATGGCATAGTCCCAGAAAACGGAAATACACAATATCCCTCCAAAGAAAACACAATATCCTTAATTAAATAAACACAAGGCATTCATCCAAAATGGCATAATTTCAGAAAACAGAAATACACAATATTACTCCAAAGAAAATACAATATCCTAAATTAAACAACACAAGTCTTCACCTTAAATTGCAAAATCTCCCTCTTTTGAAGGGTGATTTCCATTTGTTCCATGGAACTGACGTCACAAGGCAAAATGATAAAATATTGGGTACTATTTTAAACTCTATCTATACACAGTTCGATTTAATAAATGGAAATTGCCCATTTTGAAAAAAAGAAAGCACATGGTCTATTTACAATTAAAACAAAAAAATGTTTCACTTCAGACTTCGTTTTATTTAACAAATCAACGTAATATAAAATCATAAATCAACGTTATTATTACTTTATTACAATCGAAACAGCTATGCAGCAAAATGACAAAATCTTAAATCAACATGACGAGTATTAATATCACGAACAGATTACCGTCAGCCTGGTCCATCAGTCAATGAATTAGACATACCAGTCTGGCGTCAGTCCTAACCTAACCAGACTGACAGACGGAACCGATGCTTAACTAAGCGTCTAGGCCACCTACAGCGTCACGCCGTACATTCTGACGCTGCATACGGCGTGATGCTGTAGACGGCCTACGGCGTAAACTCCCTTCTCAAGACATAACCTACGTCTATCACAATAACTTTTCTCATACAACAATTGTATGCTCATTTCGGAAGTTGGTTACTTATAACCAACAACAGAAATGAGCACGTGATTAATCAACTTTCACATAGAATTCTGCTCTTAATTTTATTTTATTTTCGTATATTTAAGAATACCGATTCATATCGATAGTTAATGATTCTCAACCGGTCTTATCTCAGTTGTACCCACCCTTCTGTCGCCACCGGTCTTACCCAGTGGGGAGGGATTAATGAGAAAAAAATAGCAGTTAAACTTTTTTGTGAAAAACTAAATAGTTATGAACAGACTCACGTCGCGCTATTCCCATCTGTTGCCACCACTGATAACAACTGGGATTTTTTTTCCCAACTGTTACCAGTTATAACTACTGGGGAAAGATTAATAGTACATTACAGACCTAGGGTGGTGAATTCGTAAATGTCCCAGATCGCAGATTTCTGTGGCCCGAACCGAAGGTGAGGGCCAGAAATATGCGATCTGGGGATTTACGAATTACCACCCGTGGGTTGTCAAAAGTTTTACGTCTTGCCTTGGCCAAGAAGTGAGATTTTTCTCTCCGCGTAGCGGGCAGAAAATCCCACTTTATGGCCAAGGGTGATGTAAAGTACATACATTTTATCAGTTTGTTGATTACCAAAAATAACAATAGAATAGTGTAAAAACAAACGCATTGACAAACGCCAATTATCTTATGAGAAGGAACTAACCTATGGCCGCGTGACACAACCTCAACCTGCCCAAACAAAATTATAAACATTATATCTTATTTATTACGCTATTTAACTTAATTACGTCATAAAACTAAAATCTACATTACACATTCACACGAGGTGACATGATAAAATCTAGAACATTCATTAATTGAATATACAGTTGCCAATATTTGTATAGTTACACAAACTAAAATACATATGTACAAGAAAATACGACACTGACTGCAGTGAGGTGAAGAGTTGCGGGTCCTAGGTCGGGCCCGTCTTGACGCTGTCTAGACCGGTTTAATGCTCCCTGGCGAGTCCAGGTTCAAAACTGCCTTTTGAGATAGAGGTGACCGAGGTGGTCAGGTCTCTATCCCACGGTATGGAGTAAGTAAATGAAGCTAAATATGAAAAAAGAAACAATAAATTGGCAGCTCACCACTTTTAATATCTCCAGAAATAAAAAGCAAGTTAGATTGTGTATATATGTACCTGCTTGAGGGCAATGCTATTCCGCTCAAACAGGGTGAGTTACTGGGTAATAGGTGACGACAAGGTGTGTGTGTGTGTGTGTGTGTGTGTGTGTGTGTGTGTGTGTGTGTGTGTGTGTAATTGTAATGTGCTGCGGGTCCTAGGTCGGGCCCGTCTTGACGCTGTCTAGACCGGTTTAATGCTCCCTGGCGAGTCCAGGTTCAAAACTGCCTTTTGAGATAGAGGTGACCGAGGTGGTCAGGTCTCTATCCCACGGTATGGAGTAAGTAAATGAAGCTAAATATGAAACAAGAAACAATAAATTGGCAGCTCACCACTTTTAATATCTCCAGAAATAAAAAACAAGTTAGATTGTGTATATATGTACCTGCTTGAGGGCAATGCTATTCCGCTCAAATAGGGTGAGTTACTGGGTAATAGGTGACGACAAGGTGTGTGTGTGTGTGTGTGTGTAATTGTAATGTGCTTGTGTGTTAACGTGTGTATTTGGGTCGCTGTGATAAACTTTAACCTCACGAGGTTATGCTCAAATCAAATAGTTTACTATTTTATGTACAGTTTCTAAATGGAAAATGTACCTTTTAAAATCATCAAGTTTTATCTGACAATAATTACAGTCCAAAGCCATTATTTAACTCTACTCTACAAATCTTAAGCCGTTAATATTTAGAAATTCTGTTTAATATTAACTTAGTATTGCATACATATAATTACAGTCCAAAACCATGGTACAACAACTCTTAAGCTGTTAATATGAACTTACAAATTCTGTTTAACTATTAATTTAGTATTTCATGGATAGGACATGGCTTATGTATGGAACAACATTATCATATTTAGTTTCTATTCTGTAAATGCATCTCTGAATTATAAGATACAAGTGGTCACCTGCAATAGGATACCGAGCTTGGAACACATGGTAAGCCTTAAAAAGTGTATCAAACGCCTTTTTAATGCTGGTGAATTGATATCTAATACTGTCGATTATCAGCAATGGTGTGCTACATCTCATCATCGACCCTTGTAGAATTATGTACGGTTGAACCAGCAACTTATTGGCCAGAGCTTTTTTTTTTGTCTCTCGATGACACTGTCAATATCTCCAGCATTCTGAAATTGAAATACCAATTAGTTATCATCATCATCATCAGCCTATATACGTCGAGGGATTGGGCTTTAGTCCCCACGCGGGCCCAGCGCGTATTGTTAACTTCTTCGCAGATGTGTGCAGGTTTCCTCGCGATGTTTTTCCTTCACCGAAAAGCTTGAGGTAAATTTCAAATAGAGTTTTTTTAGAATCTCCGAGGTGCGAGCCGGGACCAATTAGTGTTGCAAGCAAATAACTAGTCTTGGAAGCTAACCATACCGTCGATAGTATCATTTGGTAAAACTGTAACGATTTTATGGATATTACTTTCCATGATAACTAAACATTACTATTTAAGCCTGATACTATCGATAGCATCCAAATACCTAATAAGCATGTAATGGTTTTAAATTGGATTCGTAGTTAAAGCATATTAAGGTAACAAACGAACATAATAGGTCTCTCAGTATAATATTACTAAGGACAAGGAAGACAGATCAATATTATACTTACTTCAACACAAATAAATATCGAATCTATTGACTCTTGCGTTGTGAATTTAATTTTTTTCGATAGTCTTCCTTTGGGAGGTACCAGATGACCCAGTATGTGCAGTTGTGCTGGAAGTTTTACTGAAACAATAAGTAGGTAAATTGTAAAGACAAATGAAGTAAGCTTATTTGTAAACCTAGACGTGTGCGCTGACACCAGGGGTTTTTTGGGCTATAGCCCCCATATAGTCCCCATGCTGTCGCAATGCTTGTTGGAGACTTCACACAGACCCCTTGGTAACTGATGCCTGCATACCTTTTCCAAAACGTCTGTGCACGCCACTGCGCATAGCCGTGAGACAGGGTCCCTATTGGAACGCATAAAATCAAAACGTATAATATGCAATGGCATAACCATCATCATAACGCATAACTATCAAAACGCATAACTCAAAATGCATAACGTCAAAACGCATAAAATCAAAACGCATAATGTCAAAACGCATAAAATTTTTACATCACCCTTGGCCATAAAGTGGGATTTTCTGCCCGCTACGTGGACAGAAAATCTCACTTCTTGGCCAAGGCAAGACGTAAAACTTTTGACAAACCACGGGCGGTAATTCGTAAATCCCCAGATCGCACAGAAACCTGCAATCTGGGATATTTACGAATTCACCACCCTAGGTCTGTAATGTACTATTACGCATAACGTCAAAACGCATAACGTCAAAACTCATATTTTTTTTACGCATAACGCCAAAACGCATATTTTTTTTATGCATGTCTAAACGCATAAAGTAACGTGTCGCCGGAAGGGTCGACGGAGCTCCGCTGCGCGGAGCTCCTATTTCTGCGTTGTTGGGCCTTCGGCCCAGACACAACTTGTAACCTAACCTAAACCTATTTTACTTAGCTTCAGTCAAACCTAGACATTATTTGACGTTGTCCATGAAAATGAACATTCCCTTTACAACTTTCAATACTACCAAACGCCCTCATGTAAATATCGTGGGAATATCGGGAAATCCTTTCTTAGTGCTCCCCTACGCTCCCCAAGGAACCTGCATGCCAAATTTCAGCTCTCTACGACCAGTAGTTTCGGCTCTGTGTTGATATGTCAGTCAGTCAGTTTCTTCTTTTATATATTTAGATTGATAGATAGCTGTTTCCCGCGACTCCGTACGCGCCTAAACATTAAAATGTAAAAATCCCATTTTTCCCGTTCCCGTGGGAATATCGGAAAATCCTTTCTTAGTGCTCCCCTACGCTCCCCAAGGAACCTGCATGCCAAATTTCAGATCTCTACGATGTTTCCCGCGACTTCGTACGCGCCTAAACATTAAAATGTAAAAATCCCATTTTCCCCGTTCCCGTGGGAATATCGGAAAATCCTTTCTTAGTGCTCCCCTACGCTCCCCAAGGAACCTGCATGCCAAATTTCAGATCTCTACGATGTTTAGATTCAGATCTCTACGGGGTTTAAACAGGGCAAGTTAAATAAACGCTTGTAAAAAGCTTGCAATAACGTAGAATTTAAATTGTCAAATTATCAGATAATAATGACTTACTAGGGTATCACTTCTTTGGTCTTGAAGGATTTTAAACTCTTTGAAGATCTCATGAATATTGCTGTAACTACATTCCTTTCTAATTTCAAATGTCGCTGTCCATTTTTTTATTACTTCCTCCCATGGCTCTGAATTGCAACTCATCCAAATAATGTCAGTAGAATGGGAATCTGAAACAAAGTGACATTGTAATCATTTTTACATAATTGTAATACAATTCATTTTTCCTCAAATACTCTTCTTTAAATACTTGGCACATAAAGTTTTTTTTATATTTAGAGCAACAAGTTGAATGAAATAGGGCATTTTACATTTGATCTAAGTAAAGTTCTTTATTTAAATACCAAACATCTTACACAAATTGAACTAGGCTCAAATTAAGTTCTAGAAGGCTTGTGTTATGGATATAAAAATATAAATTCTTAAACTAAGATTATTAATAGTAGAAACAAAAACCAAAATGGTTTGAACCAAGAAAATGTATTCTTCAAATGAACAATTATACTCTCTGGTCAACAATAAGCAATTTAAAATAAGCATTTGAATTTTAGTGTACTTACCATGCAACTCTTTAATGCAGGCCTTTTTCAGAGGATATTCAATATTTTCAGAATTGTCGCTAGATCGTCTCTTTCGATCACCATACTTGTAAAGAAGATTCCTTACTTTGTCTACTAGTTTGCCCCGGGCCATCAGCGAACGCCCATTGATTGAACTGCATTTCTTCACCGGGCGGGTGAAATATGTGCCAATAGTCTCCTTAGGAAATACAGTTATTATCTTAGCTGCAAGTATGTTGTACTCTTCATATGTGATGCGGCTGAAATAAAGTAAAAACACATGTTATCACAATCTATATGTATAACTTGTTATAGTTACAATACATATCATGATTAATGACATATCACTAAATACCAATTTTAGGCAAGTTTTATATGTATATAAACAGAATTATAGTCTGCTATTTTAAAATATTGTACCTTTTGCACTAATAATTCAACCTAAATGAAACCTTATCTTTTAAGTTTTATGTTATTTCACTGACAGCTAGCCACCAGCTATGTTTAAGAGATAATAAGGTACTAAAACATTTACATAATTATTATTACAATAAATATACCTTACAAAATGTACGACACACTCACTTATGAACAATGTACGTATAAATATGTTTGATTATGATGTCAGTTAACTGTTTTCTTTTGCAGTTGTCAAGGTAGCCAAACGTCTCGTAGAATTTTAGAACGCTGTTGCCACCTGCTGTTGTTTGCAAAAGTGTGGTCAGATCAAAGTTAGGAAACGTCCTAGTCACCACCTCGCTGGTACTAGTAGTTGGCGGCTGTAGTACGGCCTCAGTAAACGAAATGTCATCCAGGGATATTACGACTCCTTGGTCGACTTCACTATTAGCAGCACTGGTTGTTGTCGCGATTGACTCTGTCGGTGCCTAAAAAAAATGAGCGTCAAACCATGTAGGTAGGTATATAGTTGCCATTAGTATATGTAAGTAAAATAACTGGATACTCACACACGCCGTGATTAATTCTGCTATTTTGGTACTCAGTGAAATCCTGTGTCCCAAATGAGGACACAGTTCCTTCAAATTTTCTGGAGTCAATTGTGGAAAATGTTCAATGGTGATTCCATTTGCTGTAAAAGGGAGATAGTTATTAAAATCTGTACATACAGTTAAAGATTCTAACATTGGGCATTACTTACTTATGAAGTTTTGCACAATATCGTGTGGAATTCCCCACGCGCTTAACAAACCAGTGATCCCAGAATCCAAAGCGTCGTCTGCCATTTTTGATGCGCGGCGCGGCCCACTTCAATCAGTCACAAGTTCAACAGGTCAAGAACAGAACAGGTCACAACACGAACGGAAGGAAAGTCGGAATGAACGGAAATCAGTGTTGCCAGGTCAATTGTCTTGAAAATTACAATGACCGCCTTGAAAATACTTTTAAATTTTTGCAAATATTTTTATGTAAAAAAATGTTTTCCTAGTATTTTGTTCTATAAAAATTTGATTAAATCTGAAAAAAACATTAAGATATTTCTAATTTCTAAACATAACAGCTTAATAGCTGATCGAGGCAAATACGTTGGATAAACCAGCCTGTGCTTGTGTGCCTTAAGTAAAATTTTGAATATCGAACTTTATTTACTAATGATTTTAATTTACTTTATTTAGGTTGAATTAATTCATGCATAGTTGACGGACTCCTGATCGTTAAATATGGCCTCCGAACTGTCATTCCATACTGAAACGTCATTAATTATCCCATAGTAAAATATTTAACGGACGGTTTGAATCAACTGACCCTTAGGTATACCTACCATCAATCTAATGGTTCATAACAAAATTAGAACAGTTTTATTTAGCAAACAAGATAAACGTCAACAAGTTTAGTCTTTCCATTCTGATAGGCATTAATCCTTAATCTTAATCGTTACAAAGCACAAACTCAAAAAGGCAAATAAGTCCCATTTGCGTCCCGTTTTATGACCCAAAATCCAAAGTTCCTTCCAAGTTCCGCGAGGGTGTCAAAAGTTCCGTAAAACGGAAGAAACGGAACCAAACGGCAACACTCACGGAAATATTCGAAAACAATGTTGCCAACTCGGAAGAACTTCGCAGTTTTCTTTCTCACTCGCACGCGCCGGCAAAATATAGCTAGTTTTGTTTTTGTTTCACTCGCTGCCACGCGCCGCCCGCGCCCGGCACTTGTCGGTGCCGTGCGGTAACTATTATACTGCGTTTACATACACGCGCCCGGGCTCGTACACGTGCCCGTGAACGTCGTGTTGAACGCCGTTCATGTAAACACAATAAAAGCAGGGTGTTTACACTACCGCGGGCGTGCTAGTCAGTGCAAGGATGGCAGACGACGAGGACGTTAATCTCGTGGGGGCTAACTGCTTCGGGTTTCATTTACTTTTATAGGAAAAAGAAACAAAATGATGATGATGTTTTTTTTTCAGTTTGCGTCTAAATCCACCCGTACTAATATTATGAATGCGAAATTACAGTTACTTTCGCATTCTGTCTGTCTGTTACCTCTTCACATGTAAACCTCTGGACCGATTTCAATGAAATTTGATATGGAGATATTTGGTAGGCTTCTTTTTATTTTGGAAAGATACATTTTTAACGGGAAAGAGCTATAGTGTGCCCGTAAGTACTTCTTTTCTCCGTTTGAACTCCTTCATGAGTTTGTCGACCTCTCCCAAGCATCTGCAACATTATTTTAAATTTATGTTGCTTATTTGAGGGGGTCCATATTATTGGTTCTACTTGGTAACACCCCAGGAAATGTAAAATTTTGATAGTTTGACCATTCCGACAAATTGGCATTGTTAAATTAATTTTATTCGGCAAGTCGTCATCGTCCGTACGCCACAAAGGTGCAAGCGATACTAACGCGACGCCGAAATACCGCCAGCCGACCGATCGACGGCGTTCACGTTCACGACCGCGTTCACCTGTTTACAGAACCGTGCCTGTGAACGGGCCCGTGAATGTCGTTTTGAACGCCGTTTATGTAAACGCACCATTAGGCATTGGATTAACGATTAACGGACTTAGCATATTAACGGAAGTTAACGTGTCCGTTAACATTTTTAAAAGTTAATCCGTTAATCAAAATGTTAACTTCGTTAATTAACGATTAACGGGTTAACGAGTTAATGCCCAGCTATGCCTAATCCTATGATTGGCACCTTGCTACTTGGATAAATGAAAATCGAATGAAAAAAGTATGACGATAATGGGACTTCAGAGGGGCTACTCGAAGCACAAAATCCGCAACTTTGGATGTGCCGTCTCTTTCTAGCGAATGGCTGAGTGCCCGAGAGCGAAAGAGATATCACTAGACAAAGTTTGAATTTCGTTTTTCGTAGTATAGGGGCAGGGTGTCAATGGTTTACTCCAGTTGTCACGAATAGAAAATGATTTGGTCAATTCGTTTATTATTTGAGTTTTGAATTTAGGTATAAAGGAAAGTAAATATTCAAATTACGTAATTTGTATAATAAAAGGTTTTTAGGGTTCCGTACCTCAAAAGGAAAAAAACGGAACCCTTAGGGCGATTGTGCACTACAAGGAATTTAACTGTGCGGCAGTCCGATTTTTAAAAATATTATATGGATTTTAGTAAAAAATCGGACTGCCGGACGGTAAAATTCTTTGTAGTGCACAATCGCCCTTATAGGATCACTTTGTTGTCCGTCCGTCCGTCTGTCTGTCAAGATCCTTTATCTCGGGAAGGCGTGGAGGTATCGAGTTGAAATTAAAACCATATACTCAGATCTACAGTCCCTTAAAGCTGCGAAAAAATCAAACTTCTAAGTTAACGTAAAAAAAAATACGGCCGCTTATGCCGCAAAAAAACGTATATTTCGACACTCTCAACGGAGTCAAAATTTATAGGGTACTTCCCATAGTGACCTAGAAATATGAAATTTGGCAGGAAGCAAGATCTAACAGCACAGAGTTTAAAATTTAGTTTTTTTAGAGTTTGAACAGCAATTTTTATACAATTTTCATGACTTCATATATCGCTTATTTGGGAGAGATATTACTAAAATTGCAACTAAATTGCTAACTTGGTAACACTGACGATTAAACAACATAATTTTACATCAAATATACATATTCTTAAATTAAAAATCTCCTGATTCTTTTGAAATAAGGATATTCTGGATTGAAGATTACTTATCTTATTTCAAGAGACTTATTGTCTTGTTTTAAAACGGAATGACAATACAATTCAAACATTCATAGTATAAAATTAAGAATATCGATATTTTTGATAGAATATTACTTATCTTGTTTGAAGAGACTTATTCTCTTGTTTTGAAACGGAATGACAATACAATTAAAACATTCATAGTATAAAATTAAGAATATCGATATTTTTGATAGAATATTACTTATCTTGTTTGAAGAGACTTATTCTCTTGTTTTGAAACGGAATCACAATACAATTAAAACATTCTTAGTATTCAATTAAGAATATCGATATTTTTGATAAAATAATACTTATCTTGTTTGAAGACACGCATTGTCTTGTTTTGAAACGGAATGACAATACAATTAAAACATTCTTAGTATTCAATTAAGAATATCGATATTTTTGATAGAATAATACTTATCTTGTTTGAAGAGACGCATTGTCTTGTTTTAAAACGGAATGACAATACAATTAAAACATTCTTAGTATTCCATTAAGAATATCGATATTTTTGATAGAATATTACTTATCTTGTTTGAAGAGACTTATTCTCTTGTTTTGAAACGGAATGACAATACAATTAAAACATTCTTAGTATTCAATTAAGAATATCGATATTTTTGATAGAATAATACTTATCTTGTTTGAAGAGACGCATTGTCTTGTTTTGAAACGGAATGACAATACAATTAAAACATTCTTAGTATTCAATTAAGAATATCGATATTTTTGATAGAATATTACTTATCTTGTTTGAAGAGACTTATTCTCTTGTTTTGAAACGGAATGACAATACAATTAAAACATTCTTAGTATTCAATTAAGAATATCGATATTTTTGATAGAATAATACTTATCTTGTTTGAAGAGACTTATTCTCTTGTTTTGAAACGGAATGACAATACAATTAAAACATTCTTAGTATTCAATTAAGAATATCGATATTTTTGATAGAATATTACTAATCTTGTTTGAAGAGACTTATTCTCTTGTTTTGAAACGGAATGACAATACAATTAAAACATTCTTAGTATTCAATTAAGAATATCGATATTTTTGATAGAATAATACTTATCTTGTTTGAAGAGACGCATTGTCTTGTTTTGAAATGGAATTACAGTACAATTAAAACATTTCTAGTATAAAATTAAGAATATTGATATTCTTAATCGAAAATTACATATTCTTAGACTGAAAATGTCATTATTAGCATAAGAAAAAAAAATGTTGTGAGGAAAAGGTAAACATTTTTGACTGGAAGAAATTAGATTTCTTAACTCAACACGATCATTAATTCAATGT
Organism: Aethes cnicana; assembly: GCA_963971205.1. Taxonomy (NCBI): domain Eukaryota; kingdom Metazoa; phylum Arthropoda; class Insecta; order Lepidoptera; family Tortricidae; genus Aethes; species Aethes cnicana. The sequence goes on from OZ020292.1 coordinate 7,954,420, forward strand.
AAATCGGCTACCATTTAAACTAAGAACACAATCTTGTACAAAGACTTTTGAAAGTATTACATTAAGATATTTTGATAATCTTGGGGCAAACATACACTTATCTTTAGAACGAGTATTTTTCTCTTGAATTAACAATATATTTTAAGATAATTAATTCCTTCATTTGAAAATATGAGTTTTTTGAATAAAATATAGTATTATCACGGTGAAAGAATATTTTTTTGGTTTTAGTATATATTCTAAGAATACGGAGTTTCTTGACTGAAGAGAGTCTTTTTTTCTGTGTAGATTGCATTTCGTAGAATCATTTGGTTCTCGGCCTCCCGGCTATAATTGATGAGTTATATTTGCCATTAAATTAAAATCTATTTAATAAAAATGTCGTTAAATAGAAATTTAGATACAAGCTTATTATTGTATTTAGGTGTCGGCCGCCTGTGTTTTAACAAATTGATCTAAATTAGGTTTTAATTGTTTTGTATTCGGCGGCCGGGAACTAGATTTTGTAAAGCTACTTTTCAGCCTAGGTTATAGTATAATGGCCGACAAACAAAAATAATGTATTTAGTTTTCGGCCAATAATAAAAAAATATGCAATAAATGAACTAATTCGACAATTTTTCAAATCCATATTTATCCTGATTTTGCGCCAGGTGTAAAGCAACCGCTTCGGCCGTCTACAGAACCGGAGTTTCGGAACTGGTTCCGTACGAGGCTTTTAAATTACTTGTATGGAACTGGTTCCCTACGAGGCTTTTTTTTTACCTGTATGGAACTGGTTCCGATCAAGTAATTATTATATTTCATCAGCCGTGTACGGAACTATTAACTATTAACTATCAAGTATTAAAAAAAACGGAGCGGTTCACGTGGTCTAATTCACTTATTGTCCATTCCTCAACCGTCTATTCCCCGAATGTCTGTTCCCTGAAAGTCCATTCCCTTGAATGTCTATTCCCTGAATGTCTATTTTCCCCGAATGTCGACTACTAGTTTACCGGTAAGGGTCCACTCAGTCCGTGAATATGCAAAGACTTATGTGTTACTGTACTATATGTGACTGGGTCGACGGGTCCCCGCTACGCGGGGCCCCTATTTCTAGGTAGTTTGCCCTTCGGGCGTATATAGATAACTAACGAACCTAACCTACATTCACACCTTTGACCTAAGTAAGATATGTAGGTATGTATAAATAGTATAGGTACATATAAACAAATTACTTTATGAAGTAATCGCAGTCGGTTACCTAAAAGCACAGCAAAAGCCTCGATCGGAACCAGTTCCATACAGGTAAAAAAAAAGCCTCGTAGGGAACCAGTTCCATACAAGTAATTTAAAAGCCTCGTACGGAACCAGTTCCGAAACTCAAGTTCTGTAGACGGCCGAAGGTAAAGCAACCTTTTCAATGTTTTTGTTTTCCATATAAATCTCAAAAAAAAAACAGATGTAAGGACGGCCGAAAATAAGTTTTTATAAAGTGAGTTTCTGGGTGGTTTTCGGCCACCAACTTTTAGTGGCCGAAAAGTGAAAGAAATTGTTTTTATTGTCAGCCGTGTTTTAGCAAACTGCCGTAAATGAGTTAATTTATATTCAGAATAAAGCAGCTTCTATGATCATTCATTTTATGCTTTGTTTAAATTTAAAATATACCGTTTATGAAGTAAAAACCTTTTTTGTAAATAAATAACAGTGGCCGAGATTCGAGAACTGGTTAAATAAGCAGTCGAAAACTAAAACAGTTGAGGTACGCAGTATACAGCAGGTTTTTATAATGTAAGAGTGTACTATTCGCCAACAAACTGTTATGCAGTTTTGCGAAAATCTAAAATGTATTTACCGTGTATATTATTTCTGATAAATAAATAAATAAAAAAAAAGATGGCCAAAACCACCGAAATACCTAATTTCTGATATATCTATATTAATATTATAAATGCAAAAGTAACTCTGTCTGTCTGTCTTTCTGTCTGTCTGTCTGTCTGTCTGTTACCTCTTCACGCTTCAACCGCTTGACCGATCTGGATGAAATTTGGTATGGAGATAGTTGGGGTCCCGGGAAAGGACATAGGCTACTTCTTATCCCGGAAAAATGCATAGTTCCCGCGGGAACGCGATAACCGAATTCCACGCGGGCGAAGTCGCGGGCAGAAGCTAGTTTTTTTATAAAAATAAAACTATACTATTAATTGCAAAAAACGATACAGACTTAGAAGAAGCTTTATATTCTTAGTTTATAAATAATATATAGAATAAGTTTTGTCAAACATATCACTAAAACAAATCCATCTGAGTTCAAAGTTTTGCTTAACTGGCCGAAAACCGGCTAAATTACCCTTCCGTTTCTACCTCTTGAGGTTTGGAACCCTAAAAACGGGACCCTATTACTATGACTCCGCTGTCCGACCAGCTGTCTGTCTGTCCGTCTATTCCACCAGGCTGTATCTCATAAACCGTGAAAATTTCTCATGAAAATTTCAACTGTAAAACAAATAAAACAGTTGGAATTTTCACAGATGATGTATTTATGTTGCCGCTATAACAACAAATACAAATAAAAAAAACAAAATTAAATAAATATTTACGGGGCTTCCCATACAACAAACGTGATTTTTTTCCGAATTTATAGATAACTAACTTTTGCCCGCGACTTCGTTCGCGTATGTTATTAAGTGTGTTCTGTTTTCATTAACTTCTGAATATTACTGAATTATCGCTCTATGGTTAAATAAAACATTAAGTATGGATTGCAACAATTATCATAGAAACACGATATTTTTAGGATTATGGAAGTACTATCTTTTGAAAACTTTCTATCGCATTTTCCATGCATTTTAATGTAATCTTATCTTATCATTTGAATGCCTAACCAAAAAATATAAAACGAGACGCGTCATTCAACCATAGAATGATAACTTCTACGAGAAATTAATAAAAACAGCGAAACATTGGACAGCTACATGCGACGTTGCCAACTTTCGGGATAAACCCTCTTAAGATGCAATATGGCGGGGTCTGTTGAATTCCTGGTCGTTGGTCGAACTATAGGTACTTACTCATAACTTGTTTTTTGGTAGCAATTATTACCTATTATCATAGAGGTATAAAATGAAAAGTGTAGCGTCCAGTGGTTGAACCCCGATTACCCGACCGTTTAGCAGTTGCTACCGCTACTTGCAACTAGATGGCGAGCCGAACGCAAAGTGTATTTCTAAACAATTTACAACTAATATTATAACTAGTACCTAGAACTCTTTTTTTAAATCCTCTTATTACCCAGAGACATCGAGTTGGAAGTTGTAAACTGTTAAGCAATAAGTATAATATGCTTTGCGTTCGGCCCGCCAACTAGCTTCAAGTAGCGGTAGCAACAGCAACTGCTAAACGGTCGGTTAATCGGGGTTCGCCACTGGACGCTAGATGTCGATAGTGTTAACCCGCGTTCCGGCGAACGCACTTTAGTATGGGCTCTGCTGTTCTTTTCATTTTATTCCTCAATGCTATTATGGAATGGATAGATCAACAGAAAGTATACCTTCTTTTAGCATATACAATCGTATCTATGGAAAAATGACGAAGTGGCAGTACCAATTACCCTTCCTATTTCGACTGAGCGGAGGGACCCAAGAAGTCTACCATTTCTTGACTATTGTAGAAATTATGGTTAGGGAAATGGTAAAAAATAGGAAGAAGGCTCTGGATAATAAGCAGCCTGTCAAGGAAGAGACTAGAAGCGCAATCGATAGACTGATTCTTAGCGGAGAGCTGACTGAGCATGAGATATTATGGGAAACGTTCATATTATTTACCACGGTGAGTTCAAGTTAATCTTCTATCTTCTTCTATATAATAAAAATGAATTACCGTGTGTCAGTCTGGCTAAGGCTCGAGAACCGCTGGACCGATTTGGCTGTTTTTTTTTCCTTAAATTCCCTGGGATTTTGGAAAGGTTTAAAAAGAAAAAAAATCGGGAAAATTCTAAAGGAACTGCTAAAAAAAGACTTTGTATGGGAATCGCCTTCAGGTGATACGAAGTTCACCGGGTCCACTTGTTATTTTATATGTTCCGAACCATCGAGCGTAAATAGGTAATAGTAAACTTGGTTCGGATTAGCAATTCCGCGGTAATATTGTGTTTGGCCATTGGTTTGTGACACCCAGTCATTAGTTGAGATGCCTATATTGCCAATGTCAGTTAGTCATCAGTAACTAAGTACTCCACTTGTCATCAAAATGTTCAGTGAAAGTTAAACTAACCATCTTGATGACAAGACAAGTAGCGCACATCTTAAGGCCGTTCCCTGACCCAGCATCGTCAAATTGCTCATGTAAGACCAAACTTTTCTAAGAAGGTTAAAAGTTAAAAATATGAAAAAAAAACATATGTTATATTTGATTATATCACCCTTAAAGGCGGGTCCACATTTGTGACAAACCGCCGAACCGAACACTGTGACGTCGCCGCGGACTTGTTACGTATAGTGTGGACGGGTGAAAGTTTGCATCGGATCGGACGCTGGTGGTAGCTCCGTGACCGTGACAAAGCCCGATGTCTGTAACGATAGTGTGGACGGCATTTGTTACGCGCACAAATGTCCTCTACAACCGATGAATGCCATTTTGAAACTTCAACCAAGGCAGTCATGTCGTTTCCAGAAGAATTAACCGAAATGTATTTTAATATTGCTCTTGCAAGTGCATCATTTGTTTTACTTTGTGCTTTAAAAAAAAATAGGACGGAGAAAAAAAGGAGATGGTGGCAAAGTGAACTTTTTAGAAATCGTAATATTTATGGTGGAAATTCGTTACTGAGAGATTCTTACTTCGAAGTAACCTCGTATTAATACTTAAATTAAATATCTATCAACACAAATTGCCACTCAACTACCTTCAATGTATTGTTGCAATGATTTCGCGGGTACGTGCGAGGGGCGGCGGAGCGGGTGTTGTCTTGTCAAGACGACCGTGCATTCGCCCGATCCATCAATCCTGTGTAGGTACCAGCCTGATGACACGCGTGCTTGTACGCGTGACAAAAATCGCAGTGTGGACCTCTCCCGCACACCGAGACAGTACCGAACATCCTTTGAAAAAGACCGACTTTGGATGGATCGGCCCGTACCCCGTGTCATTTGACCGTAACAAAACCAAAACATCGTCCACATTTATCACAACCACATTGTGGGAGTACGTACAATGTTTGGCTGTATGGATATTTTGTTTGGAGATTTGAACGGATAACTGATCGTAACATTTGTTCGTGTAACAAATTCCGTCCACACTATCGGTACAAACTCCCGAGTCTGTCACGGCCACGGTGTTCGGTTCGGCGGTTTGTCACAAATGTGGACCCGCCTTAACTGACACGGCATTTTTCAAGCCTTAATCATAGATACGTCTAGATAATTGCTTGCGTTTATTATGATACTTATGCACCATTTGTTCACTTACTCGACGATTGACATTCTTACAGTGTCAAGAAGCGGGGGCGAAGGTTGCATCTGGGGTGCTTACTTTCCTAGCACATTTGCCGGTATGGCAGGTAATTTTCTTTCTGAATAATTTAATTAAGTTATGTATTTACTTGCTGCTTTGTTTGCCCACCTTGAGGAAGCGGGAAAAATGGTACCAGGACAACAGGAGACTGGTACCTACTAGCATAGAGAAATGATACAAGAAGAGTGACAAGTGTCTGTGTAATGAGAGGATTTCAAAAAAGTGTAAATTGTTTAGAAATACACTTTGCGTTCGGCTCGCCATATAGCTTCAAGTAGCGGTAACAACTGCTGAACGGTCGGGTAACCGGGGTTCAGCCACTGGACGCTAGATGTCGATCTAGCGTTAACCCGCGTTCCGGAGCACGCACTACAGTATGGGCTCTGCCACTCTTCTTGTATCATTTCTCTATGCTACTAGGTACAACCACTGACCCTAACTTACCTGCCATTTATGCGGAAGCTTCTGTGGCTTCCGCATCATAGCCTTCATATATTTTACAAAAATGCCTCAACAGACCTCGTAAATCATCTTCAAAAGATATTGTTAGCTTTTCCAATAATATACCATCAAACGCCGTATTTTTCGTTCCAACTCGGTCCTTCCATAAAACTTAATGGGTTTTCTAAATAAAATAGGACCGCGTATACAAGGAGATACTCGAGCACATCCCTGAAAATGAATCTGTAAGCAATGAGCAGCTGAAAAGCCTTCAGTACTTGGATATGGTGTTCAAAGAGGTGATAAGGTACTTGACGATTGCTGCCGTAATACAGAGAACAGCGGAAGAAGAAATCGAAATTGACTCTGGTAAGTCCTCAAAATTATTTTGGCAGGTAAAATATATGTATAGATAGCTAAGGTAGGTACATACTATTGTTCTCAATTGACAACTTTTCTTTTTTTAACATGTTTATTCTATTAGCTAGTTAAAGTTTGTAAAATTTAATTGGACACGGGTAAATAATTATGACATAGGACGAAAATGATCATTCGTATATTGTTCGTATCATATAGGACACATATTTCTTCTTTTTCAAGTCGTCATACTTAAAATGAAATTAAATAAGATTTTTCAAAAATTAAATTTTTGGGACACGCTTTTATTTGTAAATCCTTCATCTACCCTTCAAGACGAATCAAACGAGCCCAAGTTCGATGGGTTTATGCAGTTTTATTACGGAGTTCCTATGGCCACCTTCCATTTCCATCATCTGATCAGCTCCACATCATCATAATATTGCATTGTCACGCGATTTACATATTCGTGCAAAATTTCAGTTTAATCGGAAATCGGAAAGTGGGTCAAATTTAACTTTCAAGATTCCATTACCTACATAGTTACATACAGGTCGACCTAATAAAGCGTGTTAAAAACTCCTCATTCTAAAACTTTTAACTAACGTCCGTATAAGTATATTTTTAATAGTACTACGTCAAAAATAACGTGGTAGGTACTTGAACCTTCGTGCATAGAATTTGTTTTGCGCGTAGCAGCGCTCATTCGCACAGAGAAAGAGCTGGATGACGTCAATTGGGTGAATTTTTGAACACGATGTTTTTTGGTAATTTTCGCATATTTTTTCATATTATTTTATAATTTTGATAACGGATTACAGTAGAAATTGGAAATATGACGAACAAAATGCAAAAGAGGCACTCTTTTGCTTCTCTTTTAGGATAAATAGTTTAGCAACAATTCGGTGTCGAAAATTTTCATTGCACACAAATTAGAAACGCACCACACAAATTACATTTTTAACTTTAGTGACTTAAATTAGATAACAGAAACTATTTTTTTTTGACTTTTAGATTTGTTTGCATTCATAAAAACAGCAGTTCTTTAAATAATCGGTCATATGGATGTAAATAAAAAAAAACAATATGCGTTCCTACAGACTAATTCAATAGAGTATACAATAGAACTTTACTTCAAGCAACTAGATTTCAAGTTGAACTTGACGCGTGAGCGATCCTATAGAGAACAGGGAGAACCCTATTTAAGACTTCGAATATAGCCCCTGTTTTGATGTATATATCAAATACATGTATTTTTTTTCAGGCCGAATCACTATCCCCGCTGGCACTTCAGTGTTGATACCCATACACGCCCTGCACAGGGACCCTAACTATTGGGAAGAGCCCGAAAAAATCAAGCCCGAGAGATTCATGCCGGAAAATGTGATGAGGCGAAATCCCAACGCCTTCGTACCATTCAGTTTAGGCCCAATGGATTGTTTGGGTGAGTTAAACAATAATAATACTTCTTGAAGTCAAACCTTGGGCTCTATGCGTAGTCTTTAAATGGGGATCTCGCTCTTCCCTATAGGAACGCTGACGCGTCGCGTGAACTTTAAGCAGCTAGATTTAAAGTTCAACTTGACGCGTGAGCGATCCTATAGGCCCTGAAATCACCTGAAGTTGTAAATGTAGTCCTTAAGGGGAAAAAAATACGGTGTCAAGCAGTTGGTTCACAATTCACAACATTAAAAAAAATTTTGGTCGTAGGTAATTCGAAAGCGAAACGGCTTTCGAATTACCTACGACCAAAATTTTTTCTGTCTTCTAAAGTATTAAAAAAATTTTTTTTTGTTTATAACTTTAGGTAAAATCGTGTTTTAGTGATAAAGCGGCGTCATAACTCTCTAGCTAGAGCGGCGCTACGCGTAGAACTATTTCTATGCGCACAGACTTACGTCCTTTTAGAGCGATGAGTTTTTTAGTTTGATTTGTATGTAATGACATTCATGACTAACGAAAAAAAGAAAAAATACGTGTCCTTTTGAAGTTTTCCCAACTTTTTATTTCTTAAAAAGTTGGGAAAGCTAGCTTGCTAATGAAATAAACAATAACTACTTATGTTAAAAAAAATGTCAATTAATGTGAATGTCACTTGGTTTGATATATCGATTCAAAGTCCATTTTTACAACGCTTTTATTAGGCTCGCTTTCGCTCGCGCCAACATAACTAGGGACTCGTGATAAAATGACAAACTTTTCGCACTTGCATCAAAATGTACTATTGTATTACGTTCAATGTATCACCCCACAGTGTCACCCTGTAGATATAGATATAGAAGAGGTGATTTTACAAGCTAAATTTCACCCACTTGTAATTATCGTATCATGATGAAACTTGGCACGTATATGTAACTTTGATGACAATACAATAAAAACTACCATCGAGCTGATCTGATGATGGAGGTTGCAGGTGGGCACGAAAAAGACAAAGCGTTGTTAAAAGTTTTTTTTAACTGTTAATTGGTTTGCTGTTTGTGATAGGATTTTCCTTCTCAGGTCGCGTGTTCGGCACTTCCATGATAAAGACCCTGGTGGTGTGGGTGCTCCGCCACTACCGGCTTGAGGCTGAAGGTCGCCTCGAAGACCTGGACATCTCAGTGGCCATCTCCGTCAAGTTCGCTGACGGCTACAACCTGAGGATCAGCCCGAGGAAGCCGACTGATGCTGGAACTGTCCAAGCTTAGCGTAGGGTCATTTCGCCCTTTCGCGTCCTCCCCCCCCAGTTCGTGTCCATTTCACCGATCTCCTTGTAAAAAAACTTCATAATAAGTATACTAATAGACTAATTAACTCCAAAATATTTTCAATTAATACCTCGATGTATAAGAGGCACATTAAAATAGACAAAAGGTATGTGCGCACAACCCTTCCTATTTAGAAAAAACAATTAGTCTCAGCTCTGAGAGAAATTAGTGCCGGCGTTCCAAATGTTAGCAAAAAAATTAGCTTGTGTCACGGTAAGTTTTTCATTGTTTTATATAAAATTGTTGATAGTTGTTGTCAGACCTAAATAATGAGCAACAAAATAAACAAATGATAAATTTGTTGGATTTTTTTGACTTTAAACACTTAAAATAAGGTGGACGCGAATTACTACACCAAATTAATAATATGTATATATAATCTTTTCTATTTGCGTCCACAATGGACGTGAACCACTCTATCTGTCTTTTAGTTCAATGTTGTTTTTTATGAGATGTAATGAAAAAGAAACATTAAGTTTATGTTTATTTTGAAATTATTATTAAAGATATTGTAATGACCAATTTGCGTCCACGTTATTATGATTGTAGAAAAAGATACAGATACCGATAACCTACTTGGACTCTTAGGACGCAAACTATATCCATATGAGATACTATGTAGCAGATTGCGTCCATCGGTTAAAAATGAAATACAAGCAACAACGTAAAAAGTTACAATATACTTTTTAGGGTTCCGTAACCAAATAGCAAAAAACGGAAACGTTATAATTTCGTCATGTCTGTCTATCTGTCTGTCTGTCTGTCTGTCTGTCCGTCCGTCCGTATGTCTCAGTAATCATTCTCGGAGACTATTGGTGCTGTATAGTTGAAATTTAGGAGGTAGGTGTGTTTTATAAACCGCTACAAAATCATGTAGTTAGATTTAAAAAATATATACTAAGGGCGGCACTCCATACATGTAACTGACGAATGAAAAAAATATTTTAACAGAACATAGTGGTGTGAGATATCACTGGATAGGTCTCAAAAAAATATATGAAAGTTCCTAAATAAGTGTTTTATTAAATACCAATAGTTTGTGAGATATTCGCTTCTATAGCGGAAAAAAACTGCCCCCCCCCCCCTCTAACTTTGGAAATATGGAGTGAAAAATAAAATTAAAAATGGTGATATAGAATTCAACAAGAACTTTAAACGAAAATTGGTTTGAACAAAATCGGTCACGTAGTTTTTGGGATAGTTTAGGGTAGCTACGGAACCCTTCATAAAAGCGAGTCCGACTCTTTTTGTTTTTTTATCTTAGACGATTCTTTATGATGGTATTCATGATATTGACGTTCAATAACAATTGAACAGGTCAGACAACTGAATTCAAACGTATAAACAAATGATCGTGTTTTATTTGAATTCTTCAGAGACGACAAAGAAGAAGAAAAAGCAATCAAGAAATATTTAAAGAGAGAATAAGCGATATTCGGGACCAGATAATGGGTAACACAAATATGCAAGGAGTGTGGCATTTTCAATATTTGACAAAATAAGTGGGCGTTTCATTTTTAGAATTTAAATTTCTATCAACGTTAAGAAAAAAATTCTTCAGTGTTTTATTAATTATAATCATGTTTTTTAACGTCAAATATTCTTCAATGAAGTCATCGTTAAAATTCTATCATTCTGTACAATTATCTATAAAAACGTCAATTCAGATTCCTTTTCTAAGTTGGTGGACGCGAATTGGTCCATAGGTGGACGCAAACTGGGTTTAGTGGACGCAAACTGGGTAAATTGCCTAATTTGCCTATTTGTGTCTGTTTTTTGAAAACCAGCAGATGTTTCGATCAAAACTATAAGTTATATTGAAAAAGTCTATACAATAAATACATTACATCGTCGTTTTTATGTTCAAAACTTCAATTAGAACATTTTTATTTCACCGAAGAAAAACATCGAGGAAAACATCGTGATGAAACCTGCACGCATCTGCGAATTAATTCAAAGATGTGTGTGAAGTCCCCAATCCGCACTGAGCCCGCGTGGGATCTATAGCCCAAACCCTCTCGTGATGAGAGAAGGCCTGTGCCCAGCAGTGGGACGCAAAATGGCTGTAGTACTATTTTTATTTCCGCCTTCAAACTTGCCAACTCCACTGAATGGACGCAAACAGGCAAAGCGACCCTATACAGGCATCGGCACGGAGCTTGAGCGGTGGCTGCGATGCGCAGGAGTTGAAAATAAGGTCTCAGGGGCACGAGACGCAGCGAGCGCTTATTATTGGCCCTTCAGTCGTTTAAACATGAGCAGAAAAGCGCTTCTACCTTCGCTCACCGCCCAAGATCCGTGCCGCAACCGGTTTTATTGACCGATCTTAAACCACACCAAACATACAATAACCATATAGGTTACTAGCTTTTCCCCGCAACTTCGTTTGCGCAGAAATATTAAAAAGTAAAATCCCGATTTTTCTCGTTCCCGTGCGAATTTTGCAAAATCCTTTCTTAGCGGATGCCTACGTCATAACATCTACCTGCATGCCAAATTTCAGCCCGATCCGTCCAGTGGTTTGGGCTGTGCGTTGATATATCACTATGTCAGTCAGTCACCTTTGAGTTTTATATATTTAGATAGATAGGTACTTTGTTCGTAAATTATTGTCTACATATAAGTTTTGCTAATAAAAAGGGATATTAGTCTTCTTCTATATATATAAAACAAGAAACTGACTTACTGACTGACTGATCGATCAACGCAGAGCCGAAACTACTGGTCGTACAGAGCTGAAATTTGTTAAGTAGGTTTGTTGCGGAACGTAGGGGAGCACTAAGAGAGGATTTTTGGAAATTCCCCCTTTAAGGGGGTAAAAAGGGGGTTGAAACTTTGTATGAAACTTCTAAACCGCTAGACCTAGAAACATGAAATTTAGCAAAAAGGATTCTTTTACTACTTATGTGAGTATTAAGAAAGGATTTTTGGAAATTCCTCCCCTATGGGGGTAAAATGGGGGTTGAAAGTTCTTAAAAACGTGAAACTTGGCAAGGAGGTTTCTTTTATAACATAAATGAACGTTAATAAAGGATTTTCGGAAATTCCCCCCTTTAAAAGGGTAAAACGGGGGTCGAAAGTTTGTATGTAACTTCTAAACCGCTAGACCTATAAACATGAAATTCGGCAAAAAGGTTTCTTTTATGACATAAATGAGCACCTACAAAGGATATTTGGAAAGGGTATAAAAGGGGGTTAAAAGTTTTATGTAACTTATAAACCACTGGGCCTAGAAACATGAAATTTGTAAAAAAGGGTTCTTTTATGACATAAATGAGCTCTTTTATAGGATAAAAAGGGGATTAAAAGTTTGTATGTATCTTCTTAACTACTAAGCCTAGAAAAATGAACTTTGTCAGAAAAGTTTCTCTTATGATGTATGTGAGTAAGTAATAAGAAAGGACTTTTGGAATTTCCCCCTTAAAGGGGTTAAAGGGAGTTCAAAGTTAAAATTTCCAAAAATCCTTTATTAACGCAAACGCAATTTCATGGAAAACGCTGCATAATCCCTTTAGATGATAACAAAATAATGTACGGATGGAGGAATTGTTCCCATATAAAAAAGGTCCCACATAATGTGTTATTTGGAAAGCTATTTAGAGGGATACAGTATTAACCTTTATAAATTGAAATAGGATGAATTGAAATCACCTCAAGCATTTCATGCACTTTATGATTGCCATTTACACCATGCAATTTAAATGAATATATCTTAGGAGTTATCGAAAAGAAAATGAATTCAGCGCGTACGTACGCGTACCTTTTAGGTTGGCCATCCGTTTGCGATGCTTATACGACCAGTAGTTTTTCAATACGAGTTCAATATGAGTGGCGCGCACAACCGAGTCCCGGGGAAGGAAACCGGCTACATATTAAGTTCGGTTTACACGGGTTCAGTGTTTATCCCGGAAGAACGCTTAGATCCCGCGGGAACGCTATAACCAAATTCCACGCGGACGAAGTCGCGGGCAAAATGCTAGTAAATTATAAAGGATTACTTGGTTCTGCCCGCGACTTCCTCCGCGTGACTATGCATTTTTCCGGGATAAAAAGTAGCCTATATGTTGACCAGTGTTATAAACTACCCCCATACCAAATTTTGTTGCAATCTAACCAGTAGTTTTCGAGTTAAGTCCGGACATTTACAAGTTACCGACGCGACTTCTTCAAGAGACTTATTATTATTACTTTATATACGAGTATACTATAGATTTGTTTATTTCGGCTAATTCTTTTATTTCAATTCCTTTCAATATTCATATGTACAATTTGATTGAACTTGACCGAGTGGAGTGAAGTGAAGTTGCTCAAAAATGCTTTATATGTCACGGAACCTACCGTGCTGGCTACGAGTGTAGCCTCTATAAGGCCGAGACAATACAATGAACCCACGTTTAGCGATGTGCTGTGCGTGCGCAATAGTAGGTTTCTGAATGTCTAACGTCCCTATCGTCACGCACGAATTGACCCCATCGTGTTGTTCGGTGTTGACCTCTGGCACAGGCTCGAGATGACGCTCAAACACGGTTGAGAATCCAAACCCTGACACACCAAAAATGCAACGTCGCATAATGGTGCCAGTGTACAGGTTGTGCAAACGTTTATACAACTGATTGGTACAACGTTATACAAACGTTAGATAAAAGGGTTTGTGGGATGGGATGGTGGTCTACGTAACCTTAAAACGATTTCTATGTAATCAAAACGTCACTTAAAGGTTATTTTTAGACCTTTATAAAACATAAGCATTTTGGTGGTGAGTATGGACCATTGTACGACGTAAGCGATACTATGAAACCTTTACAGAACTTTAATCGGACCTAAAAGTTATAGAAAGGTCCTACAGGTACTTATTTAGAACAAACTAAAATATTGGTGACTTGAGAACAACTTCACTTTAAAGTAAGTACATTAGATTTTTTATCAGGTTGACTTCCTATTTGTGAGCGTTGTTTTACTTACTTTTTATTTTATTTTGGACCGGTGATTAGCGCGTGCCTAAGGTAAAAGAGTTTAAAAAAAAATTTAAACTAATTAGTTAACGCGTTTAAGCAGAATAAATAAGACGACGTTAATAAAGGTTTTATTTTGCAAAATACTATTATGTTTACTAGCTTTTGCATATGCCCTTGTATATGTCCTTTCCCGGGTCTCCAACTATCTCCATGCCAAATTTCATCTCAATCGGTCTAGCGGTTGAAGCGTGAAGAGGTAACAGACAGACAGACAGAGTTACTTTCGCATTTATAATATTAGTATGGATTATCTCACAACACCCTAAAAACGTTTATCATGGCCAACCATTGGTTTCACATAACACCATTATGCGACGTTTTAGTCCTAAAACAATCGTATAGAAGTCGCATTTTAACTTAGACAAGATGGCTGGAATTTTAGTATGAAAACAAAATGTAAATAATTTTGTACAATGATTGAATTTCAAAGAATTCGAGGAGGGCGCAAAGATTTGGACAAAAACACACCTATATATTATTATAAAACTAAAAGTCCCATAAGAAATAGGTGCACTGAACACATTTCTCTCACACTTTTTTCGCGTCATTGTGAATTTCTTCTGAGTAAAATTCTTATGAGAATTACAACTTATCTTTAAAATTCCGCAATGCTCATATCAGTCAGGAACGGCAAATGTGTACCATAAAAGTCACTATTAAACCCTTATGCGACATTTCAGTTACCTTGTAACGTCTATATAACTGTTATGGAACCACTTAAGTCCCATAACAGTCCGGATATAACCATTATGTGACCAAAAAGTTGAATGAAAACTTTTAAGCAACATTTATGCAACGATAAATAGTTCTTACCGGACTTTTATATAACTTCTATATAACGAAAAAGTCATATAATTTGGGGTTTTTTCGCGTTTAGTAAACGTTGACAACTACGTTTATACGACCAACTTTGTGTACCAAACAGGGAATGAAAAACGTTTTTGCAACTCTTATACAACGTTATTTTGTTAGTTGGGCAGCCATGGTCTGAAACAACTAGGATCTTCAATTTGCAATTACGCACTTATCTGTTTTAGGAAGTCGTTTCCTTTCCTTAGTAAAGTTTTTATGCCGCACGATGATCTAGGCAACGCAAGCACTGACCAGACAGTGACCCAATTCTTGGATAGCGACTTACAACTTAGCCCACCTGTAGATAGTTGCACTCCTGCTGAAATCAATAGCATAATTCAGGAACTAAAATTTAAAAAAGCACCCGGTTTCGACCTGATTACTGCTGAGGTTCTCAAACAATTGCCAAAGAAGGCTGTGGTATTTCTAACCATATTATTCAACAGCATGTTAAGAATGTCTTTTTACCCACGGATCTGGAAAGTTTCTCATATAACCATGGTTGGTAAACCTGGAAAACCACCACACCTCACATCATCATACAGGCCAATCAGTCTCCTTCCAATACTATCCAAAATGTTTGAGAAGGTGATCTCCAAAAGGATATCGAATATCCTACTGTCCAATAACCTAATCTCTGATCATCAATTTGGCTTCCGGAAGAAACACTCTACCATTGAACAGGTACACCGAGTTGCCGAAAAAATCAGAAAATCGTTGGAAAATAAGGAATACCGCTCTGCTTGATGTGCAACAAGCCTTCGATAAAGTATGGCATGACGAATTATTGTTCAGAATCAAGAAAACAATGCCACATAATATATTCATGCTGCTGAAATCGTACTTGCAGGACAGAATATTCTATGTAAAAGTAAATGGAGAGACTTCTGCATTCCACAATATTAAAGCGGGCGTACCGCAAGGCACAGTATTAGGGCCAACTCTGTACCTTCTATAAACTGCAGATGTGCCTAAAGCAGGGAATATACTAACCGCTACTTTTGCTGATGACATGGCAGTCCTCACCAGTAATAAAAGAGCAGAAGTCGCATCTCAAATTCTCCAAGAACACCTTAATGAAATACATGACTGGATGGCAAATTGGCGAATAAAAGCTAGCGCGGTGAAATCAAATCATCTAACTTATACCTTAAGACACCAAGATTGCCCGCCAGTGAAGTTAGGAGACAATATGCTACCGAAAACTACCGTGGCAAAATACCTCGGATTCCACCTTGATAAAAAGTAGACATGGAAAAGCCACATAGTGAAGAAGCGCGACGAACTCAACCACAAGTACAGATCTTTGCACTGGCTGTTAAACAGACACTCAAGATTATCTGTCAACAACAAACTACTTATTTACAAGATAGCACTCAAACCGGTGTGGACCTATGGCATCCAGCTATGAGGGACAGTAAAACACTCCAACATTGAAATACTGCAAAGGTTTCAAAACAGTGTAGGTACTAAGAGAAATGGCCGGGTCCCCATGGTTCATCAAAATAAAAGAACTTCATGAAAATTTGCAAATCCCCACCGCAAAGGAGGAAGTAGAAAACCATATAAGATCTTACAGAAATAAGCTCCTTGAACACGAAAACAACCTGGCAGCAGGATTGTGCAATCCTTTAACTCTGAGACGCCTCAAGCGGCAGCACATTTGGGACTTACATAACTAAATAATAATAATAAAAAGGCATCTCTTCAATGGAAGAGATTACCTTTCATGTCAATTCAATTCAGCAATAAAATAACTGCTTATAGTCAAGCGACTGATCGCATGTTAGAATAATAATAATAATAAAAAGACATCTCTTCAATGGAAGAGATTACCTTTCATGTCAATTCAATTCAGCAATAAAATAACTGCTTATAGTCAAGCGACTGATCGCATGTTAGTATAATAATAATAATAAAAAGGCATTTCTTCAATGGAAGAGATTACCTTTCATGTCAATTTAATTCAGCAATAAAATAACTGCTTATAGTCAAGCGACTGATCGCATGTTAGAATAATAATAATAATAAAAATGCATCTCTTCAATGGAAGAGATTACCTTTCATGTCAATTCAATTCAGCAATAAAATAACTGCTTATAGTCAAGCGACTGATCGCATGTTAGAATAATAATAATAATAAAAAAAGAAAGTCGTTAAAGTAATAATAATAATAAAAAACCGACGAGCGAGCTAAACTCGCCAAGAGAGAGGGTTCCGTTCGTTGATTATTTCGTCCCGCGTAGACTTCGAATGTGCGTGCCCGATGATACTATACATACAGACAGTTATAATTATAGAAGTATTGAAAAATTGGTTTGACATGTAGGGAGCGGATAAGAGCGAAGGCAAAGAGGGCTTCAGCCAGCTTTCAGAGGCCAGGACAACACTAACGTAATCAAACTGAAATGTGTCATGAAGATCGCTGAAAAGTGTCATGAAGTATTGGCAGTGTGCACGACGACAGCGCCAACTAGCGGATGCGTCGCCGGCGCAATATGCAACTATACTCTTTGGTCGACGGACTTATGGACCATCTAATAAGTGGAACTAACACTGTGACGAAAATTTGTGGCGAAAATGCTTGTTGTCTCTTTATCTAAGCTCATACCGAGAGGAGATAAAAGCAGCCCCGGATGACATTACTCGCTCCAGATGTACTTAATGCAATGCAAACACTCAACAGTGGGGTGTATTTTCAACAAGAGTTTTTTGCATGTCCCATGCTTGCAAAAAAAAATACCATGCTATATTCCAAAAAGAAAAAAATATGGTTGTATTCTTTGCCATCATTTATGATGAGGCAAAGCCTTTAATTAATGATAATGAGCTATTAATACGCAAAAAATAATAATTGAAAGTCCGAAAATGCACGATTAGCATAGCTGTGAGGTATGTCATACGCGTAGTTTCGCTCAGACAAATGAATACAACTTTTTTTGAGATTGTCGTAATACATTTCTGTAAAAAGGATTTAAAAGGGCTCTTCCTGGCCTATATTATATAGCAGAAAACCATGCAGAAATCTCATAACTTATAATTTAAAAATATAGAGCTCGGAGTGTGTTTGTCCCGCGCGCGAACGACTTTTAATGACTCGCAAATACCTGCTGGTTACTGATTGATTGAGCTATTTAACTCCATTTTTAAGTTACTACGTTGAAGACATACTAGTTCGCGGTCGATTACCGATCGCAGTGGACCCGTAGTCTTTGCTGTAATTTAGAAAAATAGGATAGTTCGTGACACGATGTTTTTGGCCAGCCTTCAAGGTAATTTGTGTGGCCAGTAAATATTGCATATTCAACTCTTTTACAATGATGTCTATTTAAGTGTTTTATAGTTAAGATTATCGAGAATCAATATTCCTATCGTCATTTACCTAAAGCTAATGGTTTCGACAAATAAAATTAAATGCACTTTTGCTGTAATTTGGGTGGTGTGTGCCACTTTAGTCCACACAAATTACAATCCCGCCACACAAATTACATTTTAGGTTTTATTTCGACAGTATGAGCATTGTATATGCTTAATTATAATTGTTATCTTTAAAAAACAACATAAATACAATAACAGTACGTTCTATTGTATACTCTATTGAATTAGTCTGTAGAAACACATTTTGATTACTATTATTACATATTAATATTTTTTAAATTTACACCATATGACAATTTTTTTCAAGAAATATCGTGTGCTGTTTTTAGGAATGCAAACAAATCGAAAAGTCAAAAAAAAGTTAGTTTTATTTAGCAAATTTATGTCACTAAAGTTAAAAATGTAATTTGTGTGGCGCGTTTGTAATTTGTGTGCAATGAAAATTTTCGGCACCGAATTGTAGCTAAACTATTCATCACAAAAGTGTGCCTCTATTTGCATTTTGTTCATACTTCCAATTTCTACTGTAATTCGTTATCAAAATTATAAAATAAGATAAAAAAAAAGGCGCCACGAAAATTACCAAAATACGTCATGTTCAAAAATTCACCCAGTGACAGTTCACTTCACGGTGTCCGCCAGAGTTTTAAAATTTGGCTATGTCACACGCTGCGATCGTTTTCGTCTCCCCCACGATTGTCTTTGCACACAGCGAATACAGCGCAGTGTTGATAGAACAAACATTTAAAACAAATTGAATCTACAAATTCTTTCGAGACTAACAATCCAAGTCACCAGTCTTCAGTCATATGTAATGATAAAAAAAAAAAAAAAATATCTCATGAAGGGTTTTGTTGATTTAACATTTTATGTATAAATTGAAAACAATAGGTAATTTGGTTAAAATAAAACGTTTTTAGGGTTCCGTACCCAAAGGGTGAAAAACCGAACCCTATTAATATGCCTCCGATGTCCGTTCGTCCGTCCGTCTGTCACAGGGCTCTATCTCTTCAACGGAAACCTATTTTCTACCTATAGAGATTTGAAATTTTCACAGAATGCGTGTTTCTGTGGTGTGATAGCGGCCACAAAAATACTAAAAAGTTAAAATATATCTATATAAATTGGGGTCTTCATACAAATGACTGTTTTTTTCTTCGTCTCATTTCAAGCGCTCTATCTAATGAATGAACCATTATTGTTAGACACCTGAAATATTTCACAAAATACGCATTATTAAAGCCTCCATCACAACAAATACTGAAACAGTCAATAAGTTTATTCTCAATGCGGATTTTCAAACAGGAAAGTTACGTAGTTTTTCGAACGTCGCTCTTTACCTACAATAAAATTAAATAAAAAAATAATTTCCTGACTAAAACAATAAAAAATAGAAAAACGGAAAAAAACTCAATAAGTATTAAAAAAAACAAGAAAGAAAGTGGAATGTTTGTGATTTGAACCCACGGTCACTTGACTGAGTTTCGCTGGCAAAATTAGGTATGTTCCATAGTTAGAACGAATAGAAGAAGTCTAATTCAAATTTCGAATATTTTTTGTATATTCATTCAAGTCCATGATGTGACTAAATACTTCCATGTTGCCAGTGTTTTTTTTTTCTAATGGCCTCATCGAAGTCGCTAGCTAAAGAAGTATGTTTAGTTTAAAAAAAATAGTATACATAGTTATGATGAATTAATAAATTATATACAGACGATGATTCCCAATTCCGATATGTGAATTTTCTCCTATCTTCCAAAAAATCTTGTTCGGCTTCGACCCTGCCTGATAGGGTCATAAGGTACTTAGTCATCATCATCATCATCATCATTTCAGCCGAAAGACGTCCACTGCTGGACATAGGCCTCCCCCAAGGCTCGCACTCCTGTGCTACTTGCTTCCACCGGTTTCCCGCGACCTTCACGAGGTCGTCGCTCCATCTTGTTGGAGGCCTACCGACAGCTCGTCTCCCGGTTCGCGGACGCCACTCGAGAACTTTCCGGCCCCAGCGGCCATCAGTCCTGCGAGCAATGTGCCCCGCCACTGCCACTTAAGGTTCGCAATTCTTCGGGCTATGTCGGTGACCCCAGTTCTGCTGCGGATATCCTCATTTCTGATTCTATCACGCAGAGAAACCCCGAGCATAGCCCTTTCCATTTCCTCTGAGTGACTTTGAGCCTTCTTATGAGACCCATCGTGAGCGCCCACGTCTCGGAACTATAAGTCATCACTGGCAACACACACTGGTCGAAGACTTTCGACTTGAGACACTGCGGTAATTTGGACGAAAAGACACTGCGAAGCTTCCCGAACGCTGCCCAACCGAGTCGGATTCGACGATTGACCTCTTTCTCGAAGTTGGACCTACCTAACTGGACTGTTTGTCCCAGGTATACATAATGGTCGGCAGTTTCGAGGGCAGAGCCTCCGATTATTACGGGAGTTGGCACAACATGGACAATAGACATAATTTTCGTCTTGTCCATGTTCATTTTAAGACCAACTCGATTGGAAACTCTGCTGAGGTCAGCGAGCATAGTACTGAGTTCTTCCATGGTCTCAGCCATTACTACAATATCGTCAGCAAATCGAAGGTGAGAGATGTACTCGCCATTAACATTGATGCCTCGATCTTTCCAGTCCAGCACCTTAAAAGCATCCTCCAATGCAGCGGTGAATAGCTTCGGAGAAATCACGACTCCTTGTCTGACTCCCCGCTGCAGTGGAATAGGCTTAGTGGTCTGGTCTTGTAGTCGGACGGACATGGTGGTGTTTTCATACAAACACTTCAACACTTCGATGTACTGGTAGTCAACTTGGCACCTCTGGAGAGACTGCAGCACAGCCCAAGTCTCGATCGAATTGAAGGCTTTCTCGTAGTCCACAAGTGCAAGGCAAAGGGGGAGGTTATACTCTTCGGTCTTCTGTATAACCTGCCGCAACGCATGTATGTGGTCTATGGTACTATAGCCTTTTCGGAAACCGGCTTGTTCGGGAGGCTGGAATTCGTCAAACCTGCGCGCGAGACGGTTCGTGATGACTCTCGAAAACAGCTTGTAGACATGAATCAGAATGAGATGGGTCTATAATTCTTCAGCAAGGTGTTATCACCTTTTTTGAAGAAGAGCACCACCACACTTCTGTTCCATGCTTGCGGCGTTCTCCCTTCGTGGATGACGGAATTAAACAGCGTCTGAAGGGCCTTAAGGACTGGTATACCACCCGCCTTCAGGAGTTCAGCTGTAATTCCGTCATCACCGGGAGCTTTGCCGTTCTTAAGCTGTTTGAGAGCCATACTAATCTCGTACAGGCTGACGTCCGGGATATCTTCGGTATAGTGTCGGGTTAGTCTAGCTCTAGGGTCTTTAGCTGGATCAGCGACGGGTGATCGGGTTGTCGTGTATAACTGCCCATAGAACTTCTCAACTTCTCCGAACAGCTCCGGTTTGGATGAAACGATCCTGCCGTCTTCGGTCTTCAACTTTGTCAATTGGCTTTGGCCAATAGACAGATCT
Organism: Aethes cnicana; assembly: GCA_963971205.1. Classification (NCBI taxonomy): domain Eukaryota; kingdom Metazoa; phylum Arthropoda; class Insecta; order Lepidoptera; family Tortricidae; genus Aethes; species Aethes cnicana. The sequence goes on from OZ020292.1 coordinate 7,976,218, forward strand.
TTGGCAAATACCTTCGAGCCTCTGTTACGCTCAATAGCCTTTTCAATACTGTTCGTATTGAATCGGCGTACATCACGCTACAGAGACTTCGAGATCCGTCTATTGAGCTGCCGATAATGACTAGCGTCACCTGAAGACTGCAGAATCATCTCACGCCTCACCTCCATGAGCTTTAGGGTTGAGTCTGATATTTTCTTGGTTCTTGTACGGTGGGTCTTGAAGAACTTGGACCCGACCGTATGAACAGCTTCCACAAGGTACTTAGTGATGTGATTAAATTGATTTTTTTTCACCAACTGTGAATAGGGATCACATAGAGATGCTCAGTTGTACGGAACCCTACATATGCCATTCCGCATTCGACTGATTTTTGATTTTTGAAAGAACTTTCCTTCAGTATCGAAATTTCCCATTTTCCCGGTATTTTCCGGTACCGGACCTGACCCAGTACCGGGAATTTTAAAACCGGTCCCGGTACCAAAATTGCATAGTACCTACCCATTATTAAAGTACTGCAAACTAAAGAAAATAGAGTCTTATAGAGTCTAATTCAACTGTTCATCCTACCTACCACAGTTGTTACAGTTACAGGTGTTGTAATTGTAACTGATGATGTTGTTTTCTCTAAGTTTACTTAATATGCGAAATTCAATGTGAACTTACCACAGAGCTTTTCGGTGAAGGAAAACATCCTGAGGAAACCTGCACGCATCTGCGAAGTAATTCAAAGATGTGTGTGAAGTCCCCAACCAAGAAATCAGTCCTATAAACCTGTCTTATGCGACTTTCGGTTATATAACAGTCGTATAGAAGTAACTTTACAACTAAAACGTTGTATAACCGTAATTCATACAACGATTTAGTCCTGTAACTAAAAGGTCCTTTAAATTAGTTGAGTAAACGTTTTTACGGCCCTTTATGCGACGTCGTATAATGGTGCCAGAATATAAGATATGTAAACGTTTATACGACTCTTTATGCAACGTCGTATAATGGTGCCAGAATACAAGATATGTAAACGTTTATACGACTCTTTATGCAACGTCGTATAATGGTGCCAGAATTTAAGATATGTAAACGATTATACGACTGTATTATACAACGTCGCATAATGGTGCCAGTGTACAGGTTGTGCAAACGTTTATACATCTGATTGGTACAACGTTGTACAAACGTTAGATAAAAGGGTTTGGGAACTTTAATCGGACCTAAAAGTTATATAAAGGTCATACAGGCACTTATTTAGAACAACTACCATTGTGTCAACTAAACAACTTTGTCCAAAAAATGGTTCCGTATATATTTTATTTTTAGCAAAAGGATTGTTAATAAAGGTTTTATTTTGCAAAATACAATGCAAGCATAGTGGCATATATTGCTGCGTTTATACGACCAACTTTGTGTACCAAACAGGGAATGAAGAACGTTCTTGCAACTCTTATACGTTATTTTGTTAGTTGGGAAATCTGCACTGGGCCCGCGTGGGGACTATAGCCCAAACCCTCTCGTGATGAGAGGAGGCCTGTGCCCAGCAGTAGGACGCAAATAGGCTGCAGTAGTAGTAGTAGTAGATGTTGTTTTAGTATAGTCATACCAGGCGCGGCGCACTCTTTGGTTTCTCCGCGCTCGATACAAGTACTCGCCGGCTTTGCACCATGGCGTGATGATTAGTGGTTGCCGCGCACTGCTAGCGAAGTCCAATGTGCTATGAAATTTGAATTATGTCAAAAAAATATTGTATTGCAGAGGGTTGTATTAAGAGGGCTTCCTCCCAAAGCTGGCAACATCGCAAATAGCTGTCAAATATATCGTTGTTTTCATCAGGGCTTGTAACCGGTTAATAAAAAAAACCCCGAAATAGCCAAATATTTAGAATTATTTTATACTCTTTATGTGGATGGAACTCCATAGTGTATTTAGGTTATTACTTCGTATTATTTTATAGCCTTATTAAACATGAAATAATAAACGAAAGAACGATAAGAAAACCGGTTTATTTGTATGGGGGCAAAAACCGGTTTCAAGCCCTGGTTTTCATTAATTTATGAATATTATTGAACGAAAATATGAATTGTCACTCTATGGTTGAATAAAACATTAAGTATGGATTGCAACAATTATCATAGGAACATGAAATTATTAGGATTATGGAAGTACTATCTTTTGAAAATTTTCCATCGCATTTTCCATGCATTTCAATGTAATCTTATTATTTGAATGCCTAACCAACAAATATAAAATGAGACGCGTCATTCAACCATAGAATGATAACTTATTTTTTAATTCAGTAATATTGAGAAATTAATGAAAACAGCGAAACATTTGACAGCTATATGCGACGTTGCCAACTTTCAGGATAAACCCTCTTAACAACAACAGTAAAATGATTTGGTAAAAAGTAATTATTTTTACCGTTTTTCAGTTTCCAGTGCGCGTTTACTTAAGTTAGTTTTAACATAATATGCTGTCGCTATTTGCGAGATCCTATAATTGGCTTTTTGTTTTTAATTAAGTAGCTTATGCTGTTGTAGTTAAGCTGTTGGTTCTCCTTAAATAAATAAATAAATAAACAGTAAAAAGTTGAAATTTGGTATGGAGGTAGTTCAAGACAACCCATTTTTTTATTTTTTCAAAAAGAAAGATAACAATTACTATGCATGAACAGTATAGTATCATTGGGTACGCAAATTCTTTGTACTCGGGACGAAGTCGCGGACAACGGCTAGTATATTACGATAATGCAGTTGTGTGACTGTGTGTCTTAATTTTGCATTTAGATTCATAAATTGACAGATAAAGCATGTGCTAACTTAATAGTAAATTATGTTGTAGCATCTGTGAAGACGAGTGTTTTTAATAATAATAAAAATAACTAACTTAACTTAAATATATAGGCTGATGAAGGCAATAATAACACGAATTGTACTTCCTGCACTACTTTTATTTTCGGGCTTGATGATTATACGTTTTCATCATTGGAACAATAAAGACAAAACAGGTATGGAGCGCGCGCAGGCGTCTCTTGCTTATTTTAACACAGTCTACTCTGAGAATACAGGGGAACGATATCGTGCCGGCCGTTGAACGGAACGGCCGGACCGTGTAGGGCGAGTGACAGCCATTCGCTCTTGGGGTTGCCGTGCTATAAATATATATTTTGTTAATAACACTATTCTACCCAACCTATGTATTAGGTCCTTACATATGAAATTGGCGTTTCATATGGCAGAAATGAAAACGATTTTTTTTTATGAAACTATTTTTTTATTTAGTCAAAGTATGTACCATGGCTATCTATGCACTTTTGCCATCTCGAAGGTAGTTCATTGATTCCTTTACTAAAAAAAGTGTGTGAGCGAGAATCAATAAAATCTTTGAAGGCCGTTTGGACAGCCTCGTGAGAATTGAATTTTTTTCCTTGCATGAAGTTGTCCAAATTCCGAAAAAAATGGTAATCAGTTGGAGCAAGGTCCGGGGAGTATGGTGGGTGTCGAAGACATTCCAGTCGCAGCTCCCGTAGTTTTGCGGCCGTCAAACGTGCCGTATGTGGTCGAGCGTTGTCCTGAAGCAGCAGTGGGCTAGATCGATTGACCAGTCTGGGTTGTTTAATGGCTAGCTTTTCCATCATCGTTTGCAATTGTTGACAATACACATCAGCCGTGATTGTTTGCCCAGATCTTAAGAAACTGTAATGGATGACACCGGCACTAGTCCACCAGACACTTACCAGTACCTTTTTCTGAGTCAACTTTCGTTTCGGGCAGAATTTGGCTGGTTCACCTGGGTTCAACCATTGTGAAGAACGTTTCCGGTTGTCGTACAAGATCCATTTTTCATCACAAGTAACGATACGATTCAAAATGCCTTCATTATTGTGCCGGTTGAGAAGTGAAACGCAACACTCGACGCGTGTTTCTTTGTTTGCGTCGCTCAATTCATGCGGTACCCATTTTTCAAGTTTTTTCACTTTTCCAATTTGTTTCAAGTGAATCAAAATGGTTTTATCACTCACACCGAAGCCTGTCGCTAACTCTGACGTGGTTTGCGATGGATCTGCTTCCACAATTGCTTTTAATTCTTCGTTATCAACTTGTGTCTCCGGCCGTCCACGAGGCTTGTTCTGTAGGTCAAAATTTCCAGAACGGAAACGTTGGAACCAATAACGTACCGTATTTTCTTTTGCAGTAGCTTCCCCATACGCATTGTTAATCCTACGAGCCGTTTCTGCAGCACTAGTGCCGAGGTGAAACTCATATTCGTAAATATAGCGATATTTTAAGTTCTCCATATTGTGAACAGAACGATGTGAAAGAAAAACAAATGACGCGATAACAAATAAATTTCGTAATTCGAACACAGAAATACATGGTCTTAAATTTTAAATAAATTTGAATTTGGAATTCCTAGCCGAACGCCACATATTTTGAATCAAAGTTGCCAGTTCGCCAAACGCCAATTTCATATGTAAGGACCTAATACTAATTAGACGCATCATTTAATATGTTCTCGAGTGCACCAGCCCTAGCGCTAGGGCGTGGCCTCCGAAAGAGCGCGCTGCATGCGATAGAAAGAGATGGCCAATTTGGGAGCGTACGGTGCAAAACCGGTTTTTTGTTAGCAGTCAGCCTTCTATACGTTAGTACTATTACTTATTCTGTGGTCATACAGACGGATGTTAATGAAATTACATTCTCTTGGTCGTAATCTTAATTATCTTAGTAAGTACATAAGTAGGTACCTGGGCGACCGAGATCAGCTCGGGGGGACTTTTTTCCAAAAAAAGAAACAAAGAAAAGGTTTTAGCAAAAACATTGCCAAAAACAATGATACAAGTAGGTACATGACACGCTTGAGGATGGAACTCGAATGGAACATAACACCAAACATGATTTTCATTATCCATACTAATATTATAAATGCGAAAGTAACTCTGTCTGTTATTTCTTCACGCTTTATAACCGCGGTATGGATTTTGATGAAATTGGGTATATGGTAGGTAAGTACCTAAGCTACTTTTTATCCCGGAAAAACGCATAGTTCTCGCGGGAACGCGATAGCAGAATACCACGCGGGCGAAGTCGCGGGCAGAAGCTAGTACTTAGGTAATCCATACTATAATATTATAAATGCTGTCTGTCTTTCTCTCTGCCTGTTACATCTTCACGCTCTATTAACCGCGGCACCAATTTTGATGAAATTTAGCATGGAGATAGTTGGAATCCCGGGGAAGGACATAGGCTACTTCTTATCCCGAAAAAACGCATAGTTCCCGCGGGAACGCGATAACCGAATTCCATGCAGGCGAAGTCGCAGACAGGGGCTGGTGTATCTTTCTGGATAAGTATTGTTTATTTGTGCACTTTTTCAGTTTAACATTTGACATGTGACTTAAAAAACATTTTAGGGTTTCGAATCTAAGCGGCCTGTCTCTCGAAGGGCCTTAAAAACATCAACTGAATCTGAAGGATTGACAAATTGTAAAGTACCTTAGTATGCGGGTCAGTGTAAACTGTAGAAGAAAAGCTCAGCGATAAATGGAATTTCGCCCAAATTCGATGGGTTTATGTAGTTTTATTACGGAGTTCCTATGGCCACCTTCCAGCTCCATCGTCAGATCAGCTCCGCGTCGTCATAATATTGCATTGTCACGCGATTTACATATTCGTGCAAAATTTCAGCTCAATCGGAATTCGGAAAGTGGGCCCAATTTAACTTAGTACAAGATTCCATTAGGTACATAGTTACATACAGGTCGTCCTAATAAAAGCGTGTTAAAAAGGGACTCAAGATACTTGGCAAATCTTTTCTGTGTAATCGAAGTTAGTTAAACGAAAGGATGAAGGGGATGGGGAGAGGTAGATGTTATTCACAATGAGTCCCCCTTTTTTTGTTATCAAATGCGTTACTCATAGGTACCCCCGGGCTGGGAGCAGCCACTTGGGGGTTTTGTTAGACGACAGGGGCTCTATTCGAAGTTTTAAATAGGGAAAGAGACATTCACAATCCCTGCGCTCAAGCGTCGCGGTCCAGTTTAAATAGCTAGAGTCGTGACGCGCGAGCGAACAGCTCCAGCCCCCAGTCAAAGCACCTCCGACAAAACACTGTGTCGCCCTGAAAAGGGCAAGACCCACCTCACACGGTTATGCAGGGAGCAGGCGCCATAGGCCCCTCTGACCGACATCCTCACTCCCCGCACAACCACCCCACCACTGCGCCCCTACTTATTAAACGGGACTCACCCTCCCAATGAGCCCAGACGCCAGGCGATCGGAGCCCTGGACGCACCGCCCTCAAAAGGGCAGCACCCACCTGGCCTCGTCTGTTGCGCCCTTTGCCCCAGTCAAAGGGACGCGCAGAGAGGCCCTCCTGTCGGGTTTTCGCCATCAGCCTTCAATAGCCCGCAAGCGGGAAATAGTAGTCCAGTGCACCGGCACCAAGCACTCCCGTTCCCCCGGACGAATCCACAAGGACTGGCAGCACTTGGGCACACGAGGAGGATCCCGACTTGCACCCTATGATGAGTCATCTACGCCACCGTTCCGTTGTGCAGAGTTGACATAGGTACGGTTGTGTACCGACCGTCTTTTACCCCCAGGGAGGGTCGGGCACGGCGTTGACAAGTTATAATAGAAAACAAATAAGAATTGGGCTGGGTTTTCGATACAGCGTGTCAATGTAACGTGTGTTAACTTCTTCGACGCTTTAATACCTATTTGAATGAACTGTTCAGTCGTCTGACATTGGAATATACCGTTACATTTGGATCTGTAAAACTAGAACTCAAACGAATATAATGAATCTTTTGAGTTCTATAGTTTATTCATGATCAAAGTATATACATTGGAACAGGCTTAGACATCTTTAGTTGCGTCGTTGGCGTAGTAGGCACGGCAGGGGCTATATTTGAAGTCTCAAATATGGATCTCCCTGTTCCCTATAGGATCGCTCACGCGTTGAACTTTAAATCTAGCTGCTTAAAGTTCACGCAACGGAAACAGGGAGATCCCTATTTTAAGAGTTCGAATATATAGCCCCAGTGCATGGCAAATTGGCACCTTTAGTGTTCCAGTCGTTCAAAGGAGGGTTAAACTTTCACAGCAGCCATGTTTGACGGAAAAAAAATCATATAACCAACTTAGTATCAAGGAACCTTTATATTGCTTTTGCGCTTGGCGCGCCCTAGCGGGTCTTTTTAGGGTTCCGAAGTCCACAAGGAACCCTTATAGTTTCGCCATGTCCGTCCGTCTGTCCGCACTATTGCTCGGAGATGCTTAGGTCTAGAGAGCTTTAATTTGGCATGAATATGCATATTAGTTACGCTGACAAAGTGGTACAATAAAATTTTGAAATATATTTTTTTATAGGGTACCTCCCCTACTCGTAAAGTGGGGATGTAATTTTTTTTCTTGCGTACCCCATGGTGCGGCATATCGTTGAATAGGTCTTAAAAAAATATTGTGGGTTTGTTAAAACCATTTTTTGATAAAATGATGCGTTTGTGAAATATTAAGCTTTAAAGTGCTATTTTTTGTTAGAGTCACGTGTCCCCCCCCCCCCCTGCCAGCTAAATGGTGGTATTTGGATGGCTGAAAAAAATCACGGTTGTGGCATATATAACGTAGTTGAAAGGAAAACTATCAGAGCTAAGTAGGCTGTACAAACTTACGAGTAATAGTCGACCAACTTATAATGATGATTTTTCTCGAGCGGCAGGGGCGTCGGGCGGGCACGTCATACCACAGGCTAGCTAGATGCTAATAAGTCTTAGAAAGGTACTGTGGGCATCCTCAACTTCGGAACCCTATAACTTGCGCGTGGCCCGACACGCACTTGGCCGGTTTTTTAGAGATTGTTTAAAAAAAAGTTAAACTGCGCTGTACAAGTGAGGTCGCGCGACATGTAATATACGCAGGACGTGCAGTTTAGATATAACCGTTGCACAATACAATAAGGTCGACATTTAGTAAGTTAACCTCGACGACGTCACACGCAGTAATTTGACCCAAGAAATTATCTCGATCAATTTGAATATAGTTTCTTGAAACGTAGGTAAGTACTTTATGTTAATAAATTATTTATCTTAATGTAGATATTTTGCGGTGCACAGTCGTCCAATGATATAAACCTACGTTTAAAAATAATATGAATGAAAGAAGTTCCAAAATTCAGTGTCTAATATCTTCGAAAACAGGCAAAAGAGAGGCATAGATAGAAATAGCCCATAGCCAAATAGGTACTAGGTCATCATTTCAGCAGATAGACGTCCACTGCTGGACATAGGCCTCCCCAAGGCGCGCCACTCAGCACGGTCCTGTGCCACTCGCATCCACCACGTTCCCGCGACCTTTACAAGGTCGTCACTCCATCTTGTTGGAGGCCTACTAGGCCGAAGTACTAGGTAGATTAATTTTATTTTATTTAGCTGCAGCAAAGTGGGCATACGAAAACATGGTGCACACACATAACTGCTATGCAATAAAGAGTTACTAAGTAGCTATGGCCGTAGTTATATAAAGATAGGTTATCTTGAAAAAATAGACAAGTTACAGATTAGACTCCTAAATACAATTATTCTCTATTACTCCTAAATACAAAAATGTTAAAACCAAGGATCGCGATAACTATACCGAGTTATTCAATTTTTGCAAAATATAACCCATCCAAAACAAGATTAGACTAGCAATTATGAAGGAAGAAAAATTTAATGTAAACTCAATGAAAATGTATCATCGAAATAGTAGCCTAAGACAAAAAATACCACAGTCTAAACAATTTGTTTTATCCAAGTATAATAACATATATGGATCTAGATTATTTAATTCATGTACAATATAAATAATTGTGTTTGAACATAGTTTTAAATACAATTGTCAAAAGAATTTAATATTTACTTACAGACTAAATTAAATTTTAAAATTCTAAAATAAAAATATGGTTCTACGTCATTATTCATTTAAAAATTAAAATTATATTACAATGTAAAATTTTCGCGGTATAAGTATTAAATATTAAAATTTCTCAGTATCCGAACAATTGTCAAAAATGTCGTCTATGGGCATTTTTACTTAATCTTGTACCCCAATTAGTGTAAATGTCAGAAGAAAATTAAGAACGTGTCAGTTTTGTGACCATCATTAAGCATTAAGTTTAATGGAATTATACATTTTCATATGATTTATAAATTGCTTAATGAATAACGTTTAAAAAACATCGAGAAAATAGTTTGCTTTCATATGAATTTCGTTCTTAATTGTGGTCACAAAACTGACGCGGTCTTAATTTTTTTCTAACATTTTCACTAATTGGGGTACAAGATTTACTAAATATGCCCCTATACTGTAGAAACACCCCGTTAACAAAAATTGCTTCAATTTAGTTTGAAAAAATGACGACTCCGTAATGTTTTTTAACTTTATAGGTAGTCTATTGTAGAGCGTAGCAGCTTGATGTCCAGGACTATGTGCAACAACCTTAAGTTTTGGGCAAAAAGTGTACCTATTTTATATTTTTTTTATTTTTAGGCTACTCCAGCACATTGTTAATAACCCTTGACGACAAGAAATATAAAAATAAAATTAAAAACTACTTTATAGATAATACGGAACATACATATATAGAATAGATATATACAGAATTACTTATATAATAACATAACATATACATATTATACTTAGTAAGTACAGAAGTACCTATCTATAGTGTTAATAATAATAATATCCCTTCAATGTAATTTTAGTACGTACCTATATGTATATTTTATACATGTAGGTAATGTAAATTTTGTAAATTTTGAAAAAAGGCTTTCTGCTTGAGTTTGTTGCGGGCTTCTTCTCAAGCAATGGGTCTAGGAAGCGCTGGTAAATTCTTTTCTGACGTGTAAAAGTGCCGCTATGTGGCCAATTTGCTGAATAAATAATTGAATTGAATTGAATTGAATACTGAACACTCTACTCGCATAAAAACCTGTAACGGTTTAAGCGAGTGGCTTTACTTTTTGTAAATGCACTTGTAAGTTTTTATCAATAAAAAAAAGTTAATTAATACATCTACATACTAATAATAAGTCTGTAGAAGAAGTCGCATCTGTAACTTGACAATTAAAAGAATAAGTTATCAAGTCGAGGGGACTAGGTATATAAACGCTGGGGCTCTATGTGAAGTCTTAAACAGGGATCTCGCTTTTCCCTATAGGATCGCTCACACGTCAAGCTGAACTTTAAATCTAGCTGCTTAAAGATCACGCGACGCGTGAGCGATCCTACAGCGAAGAACGAGATCCCTATTTCAAGACTTCGAATATAAGGCCCTGAACACAAGATAAAAACGATTTTTGGAAAAAAATACTGTATTTAAGTCGAGAACTTCTCAACGGATTGCAACAAAATTTGGTATGGGGGTAGTTTATAACACTGGTCTATAGGCTTTTTATCCCGGAAAAACGCATAGTTCCCGCGGGTACGCTATTTCCGAATTATTCCACGTTTAGGTAAAAGAGAGATGATGATGACTTTCAGATAAAAAATGCTCGAGGTACCGATAGCGGTGGCGGCCATCGCAGTCGCACCCTGGGTGCTCTGGAAGCTCTGGAAATGGTTGGACTGCTACTGCAAGAAACTAAAGCTGGCGTTCCGTCTTCCCGGTCCACCGGCGCTCCCAATCCTGGGCAACGCCATGGCACTGGCAGCTGATTCCAGGGGTAAATCACGAGCACGACAGAACTTAGAAGGCGCTGACATATAACACTGATAACGGGTTCACGATATTTTAACCACAGTATCAGTTATCGATTCTAAGCCGTCTTAAACAATTTCTTATTGCATATTCTTTTTATGACGTCAAAGATTATTTTTGTATAAAAAATGATATTTACTTGAAAAAAATTAATGTACCTACTTGAAAATTATAAACAGTATGTTTAATAATTAATAATTATGCTTGTAAGTGTACCAATTTGACATGTAATATCTATTATTATCAATAAATGAGTATGAGTATGAGTATGAGTAAGCAAGTTTCTTACGCTTTTGAAAAAAATGGGATTTAGGCTCACACCATCAATCCCATACTGGGCCATATATGTGGCCATAGTAACTTTTTTAGTAACTCAAAAAAATTTAATGCCTAAAAAACATGCTTAGCATTGATAACTGGTAAATACTGCGTTTAAAATATCGTCATAACATAACAGGAGAAAGTGTATTTTTATTTAGGGATACACTGGAAAAAAAGTTCATTTAATACAACAAAAAAAAAACTTTGCTTAAAATTAAAAACTCGTTTTGTTAACGGCGTAGTAACAATTTTTTTGCCATGAATATAAAGGTTTGCTGCTATTACTGGTGTAAGCTCCGTTTTACATCAATTTGGTAATATTATTTTGTAATTCTTACAAACCATCTTTACAATAACAAAATCGAGTTGTTATTCCTACAAAAAGTTTGTTGTCGCGGGATTTAGAAAATTTTAGTAAACATTACTATTATTACATATTACTATTTTTTTGTTGTATTAAATGAACTTTTTTTTCAGTGTATGGACGCTCCATATCCCTATGCACTGTTTGAACAGAGCACCTGTTCTGCCCTAAAATCATGCGATAAGCGCCAGCTAATTAGATGAGTTCCCTCATTCCCTCGTGTATTTATTACAGTTCAGTTAAAGTTGATAGAGGACATCATAAGAAAGTACGGGGAGTATGTGCGTATCTGGGTTGGCCCCGACTTGAACATCCTCGTTTCGAATCCAGACGACATAAAGGTAATTTGGATTTTTTTTTAATGTTTACATCGTTAATCCATTGACCTTTAATGACATATGGAGGAACAGTGCCTCACAGAATATATCAAAATGCATGGAGCAGACTGACATTAGAAAATACGTTCCAATATGCTAATAACGCCTCTTTATAATATGTGTCAAGATAAATATTTTATACAAAACTAAACCTAACACTATAAGACTTAAATGACAAATTTACTGAGCGCTAAACGCTAAACTTATAATAGATCAATGCGTTAATCACATCAATGCAGAGTTTCGAGGAGCTTTCCGTAGGAAAAACTGGTAAGGTACCTGGGTTGAATATGGTCACGTTAAGGTTTGAGCCCAGATGTAGCCCATTGTACTTATAACAGTTGTAGTTACAAGCCCCTATTTATTTCATTGTGTATTTATTTAGGAACTTATTGTAGACATGAGAAAACCCACCGAACAAATAGAATAGAACTTGTAATAGATTATTTAAAACTTTGGAAAATGGCCATTTTTCCGACAGTGTATGGTTGTAGTAACAGTATCAACGAACATGGAGGTTCAAAAATTCACCCTTAGATAAAGGAATTATCCTTTATCGAGAAGAGGCTTTCGTGCTAGGAATTAAATGATTTTATTTAATTAACACTAGTTTATTTATTACAACGAAATAAAAATCTATCTATACTATAATAAAAGAGCAGGACCCGGCGTGTCTGTACATATAAAGAAAAGTTCAAAAAAAGGAACGGGGGTCTAAAGATTCATTTCATTTCATTTCATTTATTTGCCATAAATTGTATTATGTTTACATGAGAGATGGTACATTGCATGTCAGTAGATTGGATTCAATACAATTTTACCCAATGGGTGTAGCAACTTACCCAATACAGTATAAAAGAGATACTTATATATAAATTAAAATATCAGTATCAAATGACAAAAGGAATTTAGAAATAATAATAGAAAATAATCATTCGTTACTATAAAATTCACCAAGATTATATGGACATTTATTTATTAGGTACTTTTTTAGTGCTACCAGGAATCGCGTGTAGGACAACGATTTAGAGCGTTATCACATTTGTGATTCGCGAGCGAGTTTTGTATGGAGGCGAACACGCCGCGAGTTCGCCGCGTACGAGTTTTGTATTGAAAAACGCTTTCAACTCGCTCGCAAATTTAACGTTATGCCGGGTCCATACGAAGTATTATTTATGTCTATGGCCAGAAGGGAGTTGGACATCATGCGCGTGTAACGTGTTCAACCGATCGCTGGTAAAACTAGCGGGAGGAAATTTATGCGGATATCGCCTGACGAGCTTACACAGCTCCATAACGAACAGGGCCGATAACGTTGGCAGTCTTAACTCCTGAAATGATGTCCTGCATGATTCACGACTGCTGGTTATGCCATTCAGAGTACGCACACATTTCTTCTGCAGTCTAAACAAACGTTGAATGTCTACGCAGCTACCCCACACTGGTAACCCGAAGATAATATGGGACTGGAAAAATGCGTAGTAAGCCTGTAGGGCGGCCTTTTTGGTTGATATTGTGATCAGTCTTCGCAAAGCAAAAGCGAAGCTACTCAACTTATTACATAAGGCATCAACGTGGTTTTTAGGGTTCCGTACCCAAAGGGTGAAAAACGGAACCCTATTAATATGCCTCCGATGTCCGTCCATCCGTCCGTCCGTCTGTCTGTCACAGGGCTCTATCTCTTCAACGGAAATAGGTAGAGATTTGAATTTTTCACAGAATGCGTGTTTTTGTGGCCGCTATCACAACAAATACTAAAAAGTTAAAATATATCTATATAAATTGGGGTCTTCATACAAGTAACTGTTTTTTTCTTCGTCTCATTTCAAGCGCTCTATCTAATGAACCATTATTGTTAGACACCTGAAATTTTCACAAAATACGCATTATTAAAGCCTCCATCACAACAAATACTGAAACAGTCAATAAGTTTATTCCCAATGCGGATTTTCACACAGGAAAGTTACGTATTTTTTCGAACGTCGCTCTTTACGTACATTAATACAATAAAATTTTATAAATATTAAAAAAAAGTGATTTCCTGACTCTAAAACAATAAAAAAATAGAAAAACTGAAAAAAAACTCAATAAGTATAAAAACAAGAAAAAAAAGTGTGGAGGGATTGTGATTTGAACCCTCGGTCACCTGAATGAGTTTCCACGTCTCTCACGAATACACCACCATAGCACTTACTAACCTGGCGAAATTAAGTATCTAGTTAGAGCGAATAGAACAAAAGTCTAATTCAAATTTGTAACACGTCAAGTTTACCGCGGTCTTCGCTAGATGGCGCTAGCTGTCGATTACATCGCGCTATCGTTTGGTTGCCACCAAACAGTGACCTGCGGTCATATGCAAATATTTGTTGCATTTTGCCGGTTCCTTCCGATTATGACATAGTACTTAGCACGCAATACGCTTTCACCTCTGCTACGTTTTAGTGTCGAGTATCCGGACAATACCGTGGCTGCCGCAGTGAACTTTCACCCTAAGCTGGGATTCACTTATTGTTCCCGGTAGTGTAGAACGTCCGTGTAGTAAAGTTCTCGTTCTAAGGTTAAGTTTCCCTTGTCCCTCACTTCGCCCGGCTATAAATTTCGAATATTTTTTGTATATTCATTCAAGTCCATGATATGACTAAATAGTTCCATGTTGCCAGTGTCTTTTTTTCTAATGGCCTCATCGATGTCGCTAGCTAAAGAAGTATGATTAGATTAACTTATATTTATATATATTGATTGTATTTACTTATATTTATGTATATTTATACTATATATTATGTGTGTAGTTTATTTGTTTTTATTTAATTTGCTTCTATATGTTATATTTTTACAGTGTGGCTACTTGTAAGTAGCCTCTATTGCACCGCCACAACATTTTCCATTATGTCCAAAGGTTTAACTGGTAGAGAATGCCTTATGGCATTAAGTTCACCTTTTGTATTAGTTTTACTAATGTGCAATAAAGTTTAAATAAATAAATAAATTAAATAAAAAAAAATAGTACATAGTTATGATGAATTAATAAATTCTATACAGACGATGATTCCCAATTCCGATATGTGAATTTTCTCCTATCTTAATAAAATCTTGTTCGGCTTCGACCCTGCCTGATAGGGTCATAAGGTACTTAGTGTTGTGATTAAATTGATTTTTTTTTCACCAACTGTGAATAGTGATCCCATAGAGACGCTCAGTTGTACGGAACCCTACATATGCGATTCCGCATTTGACTGATTTTTCTATTTAAAATTTTTATCCACCAAAACTCCCAGAAATTTAGCTTCACTAACGGACTTGACAGGTATATTATTTATGTTTATACGCAAACTGACTTTATCTTTTCTACAACTTCTAAAATGAATTTGTTTTATTTACATTCGTTGTTAAATTTATTGAATTAAGCCAAGTCACTATTTTGGACAACGAACTTTCGATTAATTGGTTAAGGTTTCCAATGCCATGTTTCTCAAACCTAAAAAGAATAGAAACATCGTCTGCAAACATAATAATTTGACTAGTTGTGACATTTGGCAAAAAGTTCACGTATAAGAGAAACAAAATGGGTCCCAATATACTCCCTTGAGGTACGCCATAATTAGAAGAGGTGCTTTGTGACTTCAAATCAATTTAAGTATTAGATTTATGATCCAAAGTGGAGACAATAACGCATTGTTCACGATTGTTTAAGTAGGAACCGAACCAGTCATTTAGAACGCCCCTAATACCGTAACGATTTAATGACATGAAATGCAGTAAATACATAATCCGTTAATTCAAATAAGGCATGTGTTGTAGAAATACCTCTTTGAAAACCAAATTGTTCTCGCGCTATTACTTTAGATGATATTACTACTTACTACAACAGCCTATTTACGGCCCACTGCTGGGCCTATGCCCAGCAAACCCTCTCGTGATGAGAGGAGGCCTATGCCTCCTCTCATCACGAGAGGGTTTGGGCTATAGTCCCCACGCGGGCCCAGTGCGGATTGGGGACTTCACACACATCTTTGAATTACTTCGCAGATGCGTGCAGGTTTCCTCACGATGTTTTCCTTCACCGAAAAGCTCAGTGGTAAATTCAAATTGAATTTCGCATATAAGTAAACTCAGAGGTGCGAGCCGGAATCGAACCCCAGACCCTCTGCATGAGAGGCGGTAGGTCGAACCACTAGGCCACCACGGCTTCCTTTATTAGCTGGAAAGGCGATTTGCCATGACTTTCTCGAATATCTTCGAAAATATAGATAAGAGAGAAATGGGTCTGTAATTGTGGCTTGTTCCCGGCGAGCCAGAATAATGTCATAATTTTCAAGGGTAGATCAATAATGTCATAATTTTCATAGAGCATCATTTGGAGCAACATATAAGCTATTTTTGATTAAAATCGGATGTCAGAAAGAAAAGTTATCGGCAATTTTATATTCCACGCAGACGAAGTCACGGGGCACAACTAGTAAAAATAAAACAAAACGGAATAGGAATAACATATTTTACGTAAGTAATAACTTAAGTTAACTAATTAGGTAGACCTTTCCAGTGCCACAATAAAAAAAAAATTAAAACGAAATATTTTGTATTTACTAGCATTTCATGCAAATGAAGTTGACGTCTTGCCTGGCCTGTTCCATGTTTTTTTTACATGGCCATTTCCAGGGTTCGTCTGGGAACTTTATAGTGGTTGGCAGCAGTCTAGAACTTTCTTTCACCGTCTTCAACAGCTGCTCTTGTTGATTGCTTGGAATTATTTCAACATACATAACATCGAGCCACAATCTGCAAGGAAAAAAATACAAAAAGTAAATCAAATAAATTTGAGAAAAATCATAACTGACAAGGTCAACATTGAACAGTCGGTGCGGAAATTAAGGCCACTGGTCAGAACTCATACGGTTAATATGGCCATTTAGTGGCCACATTTTCAGTCATTCTCATATTCCATTATACAAGAGAAACCTAGGAAATAACCATAGACGTATAATCTACAAAATAACTAATGGGTGAATATCAGATTTCGTTTGAAAATTCCTCATTTCTGTGGCGCATTTTTTTTTGAACATTTCAAGTATTTCGGACAACATACCCTGTAAAAGACTTAAATTCAATAAAATATATCTTATTGTGCCAAAAATAGCTCCAATACTTTTTAAGTTTTAGCAGTTTAAAAATTTGATTGCCAAAGAAATTAGGGTATGTCCAAATAAATTAGAAAATATGCCAATAAAATTAGAAAATGAACAAAATGTTGTCAAATATATTAGAGAAATGCGCCAAAAAAAAAGTGGAGTATAAAAGATAATCAGAAAATTAAAAATAAAAGCATTTAAATTGCAAGCGTCGATTTTTGTCAAAGTAGGTACCTACATGTTAAGTTAGTCTCTAAATTTGAGATCATATTTTTACCTGTATTAAAAACTTTGTTTCACAAAAATCTACGTAATGTCGGTCTTTTTTATAATACCACAGATTTAACAGTGTTATTAAAATATCTTTTCCATCATAGGTATAAACTCTGAATAATATTATGTATTTATAACATAAAATATTTGTAGCACATTTTACAAATGTAATGCGCGATCCACGCAAAATCAAGTTTTTTTACAATCACCGTGTAGTAATGAAATAAAAGTATCATGTAAGGCTCAAATTTTTTTTTATACTTTTGGTTATCATTTAAACCGAGTAAATATGTACATTAGCTTATTCATATTTGCACTTCATTTGTGCTACAGATCGATCTAAGACTTTCTTAAATCTAAATTCCTTTAAAAAGTTACCCACAACTTTTTTTCAATTCTTCCCCATAACCTATAAAAAACATTTTTTCAATTCTTCTTTCGTGGTGCCTTTCTCTTCTTTGAATTCTTCTTTATTTTTGATAAACCTAAACATTTCTTTGCTCTTTTTCAACTTATCATCTTTGCTTGCCTTTTTTTAGTTATTTTAATTTTTGGTTTCTTTACCTAGTAACAGGAACTTTCATTGTTTAGTTTTTGTATGATTTTAATTGCCGTTTTCTTCTTCTTTCGCGCCATTTAGATATTGAATCGATTCGACTTTGTACAATATAGTTGTATCCATTTTTATGTCATTCTGTACGACAAAATGTTACTTATTTAAAATGTTTAAATCATATTTTTTTTTGCATTTTTTATATTAAGTAGGTATATAAACACAACAAATTGCTAAATTTGCTATATTTTATATAAATCTTCGAATGTAACACTTATTTTAACTGAACAGAGAAAAACAGTCGTTTTATTTATGGTTGTTTAGCGTAAGTTTTTTTTTTGTATTATTGATAGATTTAGGAATGATCATTAATAAAACAATATACAAAAACAATTAAATCTAATAAAAGCGATATTTGTGATATATCTTTGGGAAAATTTACAATGAACTTCTAATTTCTATGGCTAAATCTAATTTCTTTGACACTAAATGCCAAAGAAATCCAAAGAGATTAGCGCCAAAGAAATGAGATTAGGGTATAATAGGGTATAATTTTTTTACATCCATCACTATTTAAAGTATAATTTCAAATTAAAACTATATATGTAGATAATCGCAGCATACATTCACTAAAAAAGTATTAAAAAATTCAAGTAGAAATTGACTGTGAATTCGGTCGCCGAAGAAATTAGGCGCTTAGCGGAAAAAAATCCGCAAACGGTGATGTATAAAATATTTTTCCGAAACACGTCAAACTATGCTCAGGTTTGCACCAGTCGGATGTTAGATGGCAATTAAAGGAAGCGGGGACGCGAGGTGGGGCTAGTCTAGGTAAAATGATAACAAAATGCGAGACTGTTCAAGTACGCCAAAGAAATGAGGTGTTTTTGCGTAGGACAAAATTGATTTTACAATAACTTTTGACCAGATAATTACAAAAAATATTCTAGTTGAGTTTTGTATAATTAAACATTTCTAAATACAGGAAACACAATTAGAGACGTCAAATTCGGAGTAAAAAATAAAATTATAATTGTTTAAAAAAAATAACACTGTGGTGGACGCGCCAAAGAGCTTAGATTTTTGAAGTTCAAAATTTTTTTTTGATAACTTCTGAATTATTATTCATTGCCTTTTTTGATGGCAATGTTGCTTCCCTGTAAGATCTTTACCCACAAAAAACCCTGGCTCTTATAGTTTAATTTTCATGAAGTTAACATGGGTGGACAAGTGCAAAACATGAAATCTGATATTCACCCTAATGTCAAAAATTCAATAAGTATTTTAAAGTAGAAGTCAATTAAAACGAAAAAATCATAGACACTTACGAGCGAAAAATTGTCTCTGCGACACCGTAGTCTCACTTTAACTGCCTTTGCGAGACTAGCGGGGGCGCGGGAAATGGAGCCGTAGTTTCGTCTGACGAGCGAGAATAAACTTTAGGTTGTGTTTCAGCTGCTCCTGACAAGTCCCAAATTGACCTACAAAGGACCACTCTACAAGGTCCTACAGGATATGATCGGCTCAGGAGTGCTTAGCGGAGGTAAGTCTAATTATATACAATTCTCGTTTCACAGTGTTTGTAAGAAAACTTCGGCATCTTCCGATCCCAAGATTTTGTCGTAGGGCTAACTAAATAAATAAAAATAGCCTTTATTTCCCAATACATTTTTACATTACAATAAGTTTACATTAATTTTTGTTGGGAATGAATGACTTTATTTAAAGAAGTGACAAACATCAAAGGAAACAGCATGGTAAAAGAAATATTTAAATTTTTGATTAGCCAGTAATACAACATACTCCCCCATAATCAAAAATAAGATTAACACATTACGAGGGGTGATCCAAAAGTAATGATAACTGAATACTTATTGAATCGGATTAAAATAAATAGGTATGCCGTTACTGGCCATAAAGACTCCTTAGTAAATAAAAAAATAAAAAATGAAAAAATATGTATCTGTCAGAGAGTTGCAGCTGTTTTTTTCACGAGCAGTCGGAACAATAACGCAAAAATGGAGAAAACTGAGGTGAGAGCGGTTATTAAATACTTCTGTTTGAAAAAAATGTGTACTAAAGATATATGTACGCTGAATTAATGGGAACACTGGGCGAGTCCGCTCCACCGTATTCCACAGTGGCACGGTGCGGTGGTCAAAGGAGTTTAACTTGGGAAGAACATCCACTCAAGATGAACATCGCGTAGGCCGTCCATCTGACGCCATTACTGGAGAAAACGTCGAAAAAATTCATGATCTCGTTTTAACAGATAGAAGGATGACTATCAGGCATCTAGTTGAGCTCACAGGCATCTCGTATGGCAGCATTCAAAGAATCTTAACTGATTAGGGAATGCAATAACCGGAAAATTTTCGTAACCGGTTATAACCTCGGTTACGGCCCGAAAATAACCGATTAACCGGTTATAACCGGTTATATAATCGCTCAATCCAAATCACTAAAATAACGGGGTAAATAAAGGTTTAAACGATTGTGATTCAATTCGATATATAATACAAGAATGTTTACTTTGATATTGTTTTACTTTATCAAAATTCGTCACTAGAAATTTTAATCAGGTATAATGTATTCATATTCACAATGATCCTTATGGTGTTTGGCAATTTAGGTGTACCCACTTTTTTTTAAAAGATGCACAAGCAAGATCAACTGAATTAACGAATACTCGAAAAGTAAACCAATATCACCATCGTGACATCGCCATTGATTTGCCCACTTTGAAATTAAGTAGTAAGTTATTCTGCGTACATGCAGCTTCCAATTTCGCCTCTTCTCTGGTCCACCTTGTTCTAATTTCCTCCGTATCTATTTTTCTTGACGTTGAAGCAACGAGGCAAGGCATCCAACCTCGTGGCGTGGAATTACCTTTTAAGCCAACGTGTCATTTGAACCACCTGAGCACGAGAGTACTTTGTAAATGCGGTGGTGTTAATTCCTAAATTCTTAAATCTTTATTTTCTTATTACTGGGCTCTGCCTACTATAACAGATTATTTCATTATTTCAAGGTAGGCAAATGCATCATAGTTACTTTACCGTATTCATTCATTTCTATGTTAACTAGTTTATTGAGTTTAGAAGTTATTCCGAGTTGAGCAGTTTATTTAATGTTTGTAAAACGGGCATTTGTTTCATTTTTATACAAATAATAACAGCCATCTATTCTAGTCGGTTGTAACTAACATACATACCTCGATTTAGTACGTACTTCTATATAGATTTTGAAAATAAGATGAATCTTGTATCAACAACTTGTCAACCACCACTGGACCATAGACACTCGCACTCAATAAAACAACAACGTAATATAATACAAAATTAAAATTGCCCTCAAACTCCGACAGATTGCGAATTGGGATGTCAATGTCAAGTTCACTATATTATTGTCATTATTAGGGTAAGTTGATTCAAGTACAGTTGACGGACTCCTGGTCGTTAAATATGGCCGCCGAGCTGTCATTCGATACAAAAACGTCATTTTGTCCCATACTAAAATATTTAACGTTAACGTTAACTTTAACGAATCAACCAGCCCTTATTCTTTGGGTCGATTCATTTGACACCGACTTCGCAGTCTGTCGGAGTTTGAAGGCGGTTTTTTTTTTATTAAATATTTTGTTTCGCCGACAGTTTCCAAACATCATAAGGAAAAGACATAAGTTGCTTTGTTGTCTTTCATGTTGAGTTCCCTCATTTTTTCATGGATTCCACCATCAGAACTATAACTATTTTTTTTCGTTTTTTTTTTCGTAGGAAGTGCTTGGCGTAACCACCGCAAGATGGTAACTCCCACGTATAACAAGGCAGCCGTCCAAAGTTTCAGCGACGTCTTCAACAAGGAAGCCGCGGCGCTGGTCGACGCCCTCCGGAGCAAAGACCCGAAGCAAACGTTCAACATTTACTGCGATGTTGTCAACGCAACTACGCAGTGCGTTTGCCGTAAGTTGGCCTGTTTTTTCTTCTATAAATATAAGTTGTGTAGGGTATCATAATATTACTTACCTTTTAAGTTACACTTTCATTTATACTCATCATTAACATGCTCCTGCAATTAAAAACATAACATTTCATCGGATCCGTTGTACAGAAACACATTTTTATAACACCATAATCTCATGTACATCCAAGCTTCTTCTTTGTCTCGCGTTTACTTATACGACATTCAAATTACGTCGTGGCAATGTATTTGTCGCGACCTGTTATTATTTTTCCTTCTTGAATTACTTGAACATTACAATTTTGCCTTTATAATTTCGGTGAAATTGTGGTTTTTGTTAATATTGACGTAGTTGACAATGTTGTTGATACCCGTTGCTATGGTCACACATATCAATCCTTTGGTAAAATGTTAGGTTTCTCGCTGGTAGGCGATAAATTTGATGTTTTATTTCTATTTTTATTCAAATTCTCAAAAAATTCCATCCAAGGTTTCCTTATCGATATAACCGCAAGGATGGTCAGTTCTTCTTCAGCTCTCAAACGGAGCAGTCGAAAATATAAGACCTTTGTCCTGGGGGTCGACCAGCCCCCAGGACCCTGCAAAGAAGGCCCAAAGCCTCTGGCAACCTTTTGGCCGTGCTAAGTTAATAATTTACTTCATCTTCTGAGTTGGTGTGCGGACGACTCTAAAATCTATCCGCACTAAGTCCTTCAAGTAGGTGACCACTTTAAAAATATCCGTACAAAGACTCACCTTCTACGTTGTGATAGCCATTGGCTCCATCTCCTCTGACGTTTTACCCGCTGCACTATCACCCGTGCCGCTCTATACGGGTACCGAACCTGTGGCATCACTCAGCCATCCAGAGACGGTCCACTGCGACGTCACCACTACGCTGATCCACCCTGCAGCACGACTACCACGTGCCAGCCACCAGCTGAACCTCGAAGCGTCGCTCTGACCCTGCACACCTCCACCGTCCAGTAAAGACCTGTGCCGCTGTTCCTGATTACGTCATCACCAATATCCTGTGCCGCCCTTCCGCTACGCCGTGCTGCTGAATCATTCTCCACCTCGAGCTCCTTCAACCTTCACATCATCCTTCACTCGTCCCACACCCTGACTCAACTTTACCTTCACACCGCTCTTCATAACACCACTTCTCACCACTTCGTCCATATTCCATTCCCCTTTTTAATAATTGTAAATAGGTTTTATTTCCCTTATTGTAAATATATTTATCGTATATACCTACTCTTTCCTTCCTCTTATCACCTTCATCCCTTAATTGTCGCTTCACGACAGTTTGGCACCCAACCTTAATCTTCTAGACTCTTCTAATTCTACGTATTTTATATTTATTTATGTCTATTTCATATTTTCCAAAATTCTGAAACAACACTTCTTCTAGTGCTACCTACCTCTTTGGCTGATATAATTTATTTAATTTCATCATGATTTCATCTCAATACTGGCCGGTACAATTTAAAAAATAAAAAACTCCAGGTTCCCTCATATATATAATTCCAGTGCTACTTTCCCCATCTTGCGGATCAACTATTAAAATTCTTGACACTTTACACCTTCCAACAATCATCTTTCTCTTTCCTTCATCTTCTATTCCACTCTTTCATCCTTTCCCTACATAACCTCTTTGGTTTCAATTAATCTCCTTCATTTAACACTGGCCACTACACAAAATTTGAAAATTATAAATTCGGTACAGTCATTCACAAAAGTCTGACTCAATTTTATTTATTTAATTCCGTTTATTTTATTTTTCCTTACATTTCAAAAACAAACTTCAAACACTTCTATAAATCAAACAAGGTATTTATAAATTTCATTTTTATTTAATTGAGATAACCAAATACTTTTTCACTACTCTATATATGACACACTGCAGAGAAGAACTACACTTTAATATATTTATACGTTATATTTAATTTTCTTTGGTAAGTATTTATTTATTTATTTTAATTTACATCTTTTTCACTATATTTCTCTTCATTCGTTTCTTCAAATGTCTCCAATTTGCGACTTCAAATCTTCATTTTCTTCACCATTTCTATAAAAAAAATGAAACTTATTTTTTTCCCTAAGTACTACTTCTATGATTAAGCCCTACCTACGACCTCTCCTCTAAATTCTAAGAAAACCAGCTATCGGTTCCCTTTTCTCTACTTAACCTTCTTTTGGCTTCTTTGCTTCAACTTTGAAGTCTTCATTAGTGCTCAGACACATTTTACTTAATCACTCTATCTAAACCTATGGTATTCTACAATACCATTTCTTAAGGGCATCTAAAATGCTCTTATCTTCACTAAGGTACAGCCACAGTTAAATCGTTCCTGCGCTTTTTTTGTATTTGATAACTGCGAATGGTCATTTCATACTGCGGCATCTAACTAGTAACCACTTCTTATATCAATAATTCAAACTATCTCGATTTTATCAGCTCTCTTCTTTTCATTTCTTTAAGAAAAGAGGTAGAATTTTGAATTATATTTTCGTAGAAAAAAAACTGAACAAAAAACGTTCGGATACGCGTAACGCATCAGTACCGACGTGTATTTTTAGAAATTAAAATTACCTTTTGAAAAACTTGAATTTTTTTAAATTACTTATATTTTATATAATTATGTTATTGAAAGTTTGTAAAAGGTTGTAACTAAAAGTTTTCAAATATTACCGAATAAATTCGAAAATCATTGTACTAGTTTCCGAACACACATTTAGAAAATTGCCGCCATTCTTTATTCATATTTTTCTTCTTAATTTTCGACAAATTAATTTAAAGTAATTCTTTTAAAACGTAAAATTAAATTAATCATGTGAGTGAAAGGAGTGAAGAAGAAATGTTATTTCATATTTTTCGTGTTGTAATTACTTAAGTATTCTTTTGCCTTTTATGTGTTCTCGCTACTGAGGTGAAAAATTGTATGTGCTACTCGAGAGCAATTTCTTTTTCACCTCACTGGCTCGAAAGTGGTCGTTTTGCAACTTGTTATCCGAGCGCAAAAGTTGTTTTTATCCGCTAGCGTGGAAAGTGTTTTTGAAATTAGAACGACGCATGACGCCACTGTCACATTAAAAAAATACGATACGTTCTGAAACGCAATTCGTCGTGAGAGTTTTATTAAAATAAAGGTTCAATTTACTTAGTATCATCATTAATAAAATTATATTAATAATACACCGTTTCAGATGTATTTCATTATTTCACTATGTTTTATCACAAAAATACTTAAATATGTGTATATTTTAACTGTATTCAATGAATAATTGAATCTTGAAGTACGAGTAGGAGTGATTTGGAACGCAACCTCCGGAAAAAAAAACATAAAAAAAATATTAAAAAAAGTTTTAGATTGCTGGTTTTGTAATTTAGAATACCTATACGAAGTAATAAAGAAAATATGAGCGATTCTAGCGATGAAGATACGAATTTAACTTATCCAGAGTTAGCACAAACTGTACGTGACGCCGAACTAAGTCGAAAAATCGCGCGTGAGGTGAAAAATGTTGTGTTGCGCTCAGCAGCAAAGTCGTTCGCTGTCTCGTGCCTTGAAACCCTCGTTACACTCAGGATTCTATATTTGAACCACTCGCTTCGCTCGTGGTTCAACCCTAGAATCCTTCGTTCACTCGGGTCTCAATCACGCACTCACAGCAAACAACAACTTTGCAGCCTTGCATAACAAATAACTATTGCTCTCTTGTTGCACAAATAACTATTTTTTAGCTGTTCCTTTACATTTTCACCGCATTTTTTTTCTTTTTACCCGACTGCGCACCGCAAAGGAGGGTTATGTGTTTACCTGTCTATGCATGTATGTATGTATGTTTGTTCCTTTGTGGCACACTAGAGATTAAACGCGTGGGTCGATTTTAATGAATCATACGTCAATCGATTCGTCTGAATTGCGCGAGTGTCACTGAAGATATGAAATTAATCAAAATTCAAAATGGCGGCCACCAGACGCCATATTGTACAAAATAAAAATATAAAAGTCAACCAACTATTAGTTTCGTTATTACATTTAAAGTGTCAATAGTGTTATTTACCTACTTAATACATTGAAATATAACCTAATTGATTATAGGTACCAATTACACTAGTCAGTACTCAGCACTCGTAAATAAATAAAATGGCTACCTAATACTCTAATGTAGTACCAGTAGCGCCATCTATCGGTTGACTTGAAGAGTTTTAATCCCTTTAGTCATATTATTACATTTGGAGTGTTAATAGTGTTATTTATCTACTTAGCATAGCGAAAAATAACCTAATGAATTGGCTATGGGTGAAAAATTACAATGTGCTCGATAATTTTTTTATGGATAGGAATAACCTTCCGTATCAAGAGAAAAAAATATCAGAATTTTCCGTGCCGTCGATTTCGCGTAAAAAAAGAAATTGATTTTGTGTTATGACGATTGAAATAAAGGTGTTTCCTTGGTCCAAGTATGCAGCAGTACTTCTTGAAAAAATCAATAATGTCAATAGTGTCAACACTTTTTTTCAAGAAGTAGTGCTGCATACTTGGACCAAGGAAACACCTTTATTTCAATCGTCATAACGCAAAACCAATTTTATTTCTTACGCAGAATCTACGGTACGGAAAATTCTGATTTTTTTTTCTCTTGATACGGAAGGATATTCCTATCCTTGAAAAAATAATAGAGCACATTGTCATTTTTCACCCATAGCCAATTATTAAGAACTAGCTTCTGCCCGCGACTTCGCCCGCGTGGAATTCGGTTATCGCGTTGCCGCGGGAACTATGCGTTATTCTGGGATAAAAAGTAGCCTATGTCCTTTCCCGGGACACCAACTATCTCCATGCCAAATTTCATTTCAATCGGTCCAGCGGTTGAAGCGTGAAGAGGTAACAGACAGACAGACAGACAGACAGAGTTACGGTCAACCCATTTTTAAATCGCTCCGAAATAAATTAATTATAAAAATACATATTAATTTGATTTCATTACTTATGGATATATAGTCGCCAATTCTTCTGGTCAGCACCCGTAAATAAAAAGAACGGAAAATGTTGCCATTGATATTGTGCTGGGGTGTTACTGTACATAAGCTACAAGGAACTACCTTGGACCGAGCTGTGGTTGATTTAGGTACACGCATTTTTGCGAAGGCTTATGTAGCTTTGAGCCGGGTTAGGTCTCTAGCTGATTTATGTTATTGTCGAACATGAAATTATTTCCATGGTGTCATTTCTCAGTCGGTACGATCGCCATTAGACGTAATATGAGCAAGCAAGAATGATCAGAAATATCTGAGCATGTAGTCTAACGTCTTGACAGTAAGATCGTGTCCAGATATTTATGATCACATTGTTCGCTACCATAATTATATCTGATGGCGACGGTAAATATTACTTAACATAATCCTAGCTACTACTGAACTAAGTAGTCTAGTTTTTTCCTTTTTAGTTTATTACGCAGTCGGGTTTTTTGTTTTTTTTAATTAACTTTTTTAAGTAAGTAAACCTTCTTTGAATCACAGGGAATAAAACAAAAAGAATCAGCCAAATCGGTCCAGCGCTTCTCGAGTCTTAGCCAGACTAACACACGGCGATAAATTTTTAGGGTTCCGTACCCAATGGGTAAAACGGGATCCTATTACTAAGACTCCGCTGTCCGTCTGTCTGTCCGTCTGTTTGTTCATCGCTCTATCGATAAAGTCGCTCATGTCTCACCTCCGACAAGGAAGAACCATCAACCAACTAAGTACTTGTAGACAGTATATTTTTCGCTCAAGAAACGAATTAAGGCTGTTTTCACACCTTTGCCGCGGATTGGAAATAGCGGTACGGCTGAACGTTTGCGATCGTTCAGCGAAATGTTCAGCGGTACCGCTGTTTCAAATTCGCGGCAGAGGTGTGAAAACAGCCTTGGTAATCTACATATTTTAGTTGCTTACTCAAAGGCTTTATTAGATAAGTGTCGGGGTTAAGGCACCCCGAAATTTAAACGTTAGATCAATAAATGATCATCATAAAAATACTAAGTACCTACTTATACCTTCCATAACGACTTTTTTCTTCCAGAAACCCTAATGGGACAGTCTAAAAAAGAGACGCAAAATATAAAGGTCTTGGATGAAATTGTAGAGAAGACTCCAAGGTAAAATTGCAATTTTTTGTTAGGTAAAGCTTGACTTCGCAATTCTTCGGGCTATGTCGGTGATACTTATCTTATCTTATCTTGAGACTGTGGGGTCCTTGCGGATACACTTCGACCCATTGGGATCTTTTGTGTAATTACCCCTCTCTATGCAGCTAATCCATTGCTTCCTCCACCTTCACCAATAGGTTAATGATGGAGTGCCATGGTAGTGCTTTGAAATCTTCTGCTGAGACTTAGGAGTTTCCTAGTTCAGACTGAGTTAACTCTTTCGATGAAGAGTTTAGAATGCCTTAGACCAGACATGGCTATCCACTCTTGCTGGTGTTTATCTTTGGTGTGGTCATTTATGGCAGTTTTAATGGTGCTCGACGAGTGCCCCACATATGGTTCGGGTCCAGTAAAGTCTCTAGCTGACCCTTCCCGTGCAAGCTCATCCGCTTTCTCATTCCCGGAGTAGCCCTACCTAATTTGTTCAAGGCCTGAATACCATTGAACACAAGTCTAGAGTCAACTTTGGGCGACGTAAGCGCTTTCAGTGCTGCTTGACTATCACTGAGTATGTAGACACTTCCTTCCCTTACTTTCCTGTCTATATTCTCCTGCGCACAAGCAATTATTGCATACGTCTCCGCTTGGAAAACCGTTGCATAATTGCCCATGCTGGTGCTGCTGCTGCAGTCATCAGTTGCCTGGACCTGTACCACCTCCACCTGCACCTGTACCAGTCGTCATCTTGGATCCGTCTGTGTACCAAACAACACTGTCACCGTCTGGTGGTTTTAGTCCATCGGTCCATTGGACCCTCGTTGGAACATATACCTTGAAGTTTCTGTGGAACACGTATTTGGATTGCATTTTATCGCAGCTCATTGACGTTATTCTGTCCAGGAAACTGTTCGGTTCCATATTCAGATGCTTACTCTTCAGCGTTTTATCACTCAACACGCCCATCACTTTCAACCTGTGAAGTGATTTACGTGCTTCGGATTGTATGGCAATATGTAGCGGTGGTAGGTCCAAGAGTACCTCCATCGCTGCCGTTGGTATCGTACGAAACGCACCGGTTATGGTCATGCAGGCGACTCTCTGAACATGTGCTCATTTTTGTCCTTGGCCACCAGGCCACGCATCCATACATAAATATTGGCCTTACCATCATGGTGTATATCCATTTGATTACTTTGGGGCTAAGTCCCCAAGATTTGCCATAGGCCGACCTGCACATGCCAAATACCCTTAGGGATTTTGTTATGACACTATGCACATGTTGTCTCCACGTCAGTTCTTTATCTAGTATTACACCTAGATATTTCACTTTATTGGAGAATTCAAGTTTTTTGTCATACAGCTTCAGTTGCTGCATAGTGTTAAGGGACCTCTTCTTAGTGAAGGGTATAACCACAGTTTTGCCCAGATTGATGGATAAGTGGTTTAAACTGCACCACTTTTCTACCTTCCTTAGTGCGCCTTGCATGATTTCCGATACCGTACTCGGAAACTTCCCATTTACAAGTATCACAAGATCATCTGTGTACCCTACTGTGTAAATAAGGCCCGTGTTGAAGTCGTCTAGGTGCGAGTTTAGCACCAGACTCCACAGAGTCGGTGATAAAACTCCCCCCTGTGGGCATCCTTTAGTTGCTGTTGCCAGCAACTCATCTCCCAGCAGGGTCGACTTTATGAGTCTGCTGTTAAGCGTGCGTGTTTCCTATCCATTTGCGTATGGTGGGATCAATGCCGTGGGACGCCGCTGCCGTGTTGATTGCAGAAAAAGTTGTGCGATCAAACGCGCCTTCTACGTCCAGAAAAGCGGCTAGGCATATCTTCTTATTTTCGATAGCCTGCTCTGCCTTGCTTACTACATGGTGAATAGCCGTATCAGTAGATTTTCCCAGCTGATAGGCGCATTGCAACTTGTGCAGTGGATGTCTCTTGAGTGGACCATCCCTTATATGTCTGTCACTCTGTCAGCCAACTTCTCTAGTGTCTTAAGGAAGAAGGACGATAGACTAATAGGT
Organism: Aethes cnicana; assembly: GCA_963971205.1. Classification (NCBI taxonomy): domain Eukaryota; kingdom Metazoa; phylum Arthropoda; class Insecta; order Lepidoptera; family Tortricidae; genus Aethes; species Aethes cnicana. The sequence goes on from OZ020292.1 coordinate 8,006,094, forward strand.
CTGTATGACTTGGCGTCACTATAGTCCGCCTTGCCTAGTTTCGGTAGGTATATTACCTTAACCTGCCTCCATGCACGTGGTACGTGTCCGAAGGCAATGCAAGCCCTGCTTAGGTGCGGAATAAGCACATTGGCGCCATTTTGTAGTAGAATTGGGTAAATTCCATCAGGGCCTTGAATGGCCTGAACGTGGAAAGTGCCCATTTCAGTTTGTTATGATCTACCACCTTCTTGGCTGTATCCCAATTATGCCTGGTTGTACAATTTAGTTGTTCAGCCACGCTTATTGGTTCAGCCTCCGGTGCGCTCTGATGTATAATCGAGCCCGGAAAGTGTGTATTACACATTACCTTGAGGGTGTCTATCCCTGTCTCTGCCATCTTACCTATGCCGTATCGTATGTTCGTCAACGGTAGGGATTTCGTTACGGCTAGCGCCTTTGTGAGTCTCATGCCTTCCGGTATAGAGCCTATACTATCGCAATGATTTCTCCATGCTCTCCTTTTAGCTTTCCTAACTGCTTTGTTGTAGTCTGTGAGCCTACGTGCATAGCTCTCGAAGTTATTCGAGGCCTTTGCGTCATTGAAGATCGCCCTGGTTTCGCTTCTGAGTTTCCTATCTTCTTTGGCGTCACGATCTTCTCCGGGCAATTCTTAGTCCAGGCGGTGTAAACTGCCTGTACCGAGTTGCCCGCTTCGAATTCAATATCAATAATAGAATTGAGGACTGGGGCTCATGACTACAGATTCCCAATCCTACAGATTCTCTAATCTACGGATTCCCAATTTAACAGATAACCAATTACACAGGTTCCCAATTTAACAGATAACCAATTACACAGGTTCCCAATTCTACATATTCTTTATTCCACAGTTTCTTATCTGACTACTATTTTACCGGTAAGGGTCCACTCAGTCCGTTAGGTGTGAATGTAGGTTAGGTTCGTTAGTTATCTATATACGCCCGAAGGGCAAACTACCTAGAAATAGGGGCTCCGCGTAGCGGGGACCCGTCGACCCAGTTACATTCCTTGTATTATTTTGTAGAATACCAATTATGTAGAATTGGGAATCTGTGGAATTGTGAATATGCAGAATCAATATTCTGTAAAATTTAAATTATGTAGAATTGGGAATCTGTACACTTGGGAATGTGTAGAAATAGAAATCTGTAGACATGGTATTCTGTAAAAGAAATCTGTAGAACTGGGAACAATTCATTTACTTACCTTTTGGATCTCAAAGCTCCACTTTGAGGTCACTTTTAAAAGATTCCTACTCGGTGTTCCTTGGATTTCTTTTACGCACAGTTTCAATTGTTATATTAGATCTGTACTTAAAGCTAATATATCTGTGATCTGATAGTGATATTTCATCTGATACATGCCACGAGACGATGTCCTCATAGATGTTATTTGAGCACATCGTTATATCAATCACCTCCGCCCGCCTTGCATTGACGAATGTCGGGTTATTGCCTTTATTTAGTAATTGTAAAGAAGAGATCACCAGAAAATCCAGTAACTTCTCCCCTCTCCTGTTGACATCCAAGCTGCCCCAGATGACGTGGTGTGCGTTGGCGTCGCAGCCGATGATGAGGTCAATGTTCGGCTGGCTTCCAAGCTCGACGAGACTCCGTAGTTGCGGTGTGATCGGGTCCGTCGCCTCGTACGGGAGGTAGGCCGATGAGATGATGAGTGAACTGCCTCCCCCCCTCCGGATCTTAACAAGATCCCTGGAACATAAATCAATTAAGGGCATGGCATCAACGCCATTTCTGACATATACACAAGTCCTCATATCGCGGTCAGGGCAGATATAAAATATTGTCCCTCCTGTACCGCCCAAACCTCTGATATCGCCCTTATACACATGGGGTTCTTGTATGAGGGCGATATCAAATATATTGATAGTGATATTTCATCTGATACATGCCACGAGACGATGTCCTCATAGATGTTATTTGAGCAATCGTTATATCAATCACCTCCGCCCGCCTTGCATTGACGAATGTCGGGTTATTGCCTTTATTAAGTAATTGTAAAGAAGAGATCACCAGAAAATCCAGTAACTTCTCCCCTCTCCTGTTGACATCCAAGCTGCCCCAGATGACGTGGTGTGCGTTGGCGTCGCAGCCGATGATGAGGTCAATGTTCGGCTGGCTTCCAAGCTCGACGAGACTCCGTAGTTGCGGTGTGATCGGGTCCGTCGCCTCGTACGGGAGGTAGGCCTATGAGATGATGAGTGAACTGCCTCCCCCCCTCCGGATCTTAACAAGATCCCTGGAACATAAATCAATTAAGGGCATGGCATCAACGCCATTTCTGACATATACACAAGTCCTCATATCGCGGTCAGGGCAGATATAAAATATTGTCCCTCCTGTACCGCCCAAACCTCTGATATCGCCCTTATACACATGGGGTTCTTGTATGAGGGCGATATCAAATATATTGCTCTGTAGCTGCCGTGCCAGAAGGGATGTGGCAGCCTTATTGTGTTGTAAATTAATTTGTACACACTTTAAGCCTTCCATTGTGGCGCTATTGTTCCATGGGCTTGGGGATGGTTAGATCCGTAGCCCCCTCGATTACTCTCCCGTCTTGAGACATGGGAGATGTGCATCCGTCAAGGTCCAAGTCTGCCAGGACACGCAGGTCATCGGTAGTTATCACCGGACAGGGGCGACAACCCCCGATCCCCCCGCGACCCTTCAATTGTACCCACCTTCTCTTCCTCATCGGTGCCTCCCCTGCCGCGGTTGCTGTCGCAGCCTCACCGGGGGCACCACGCTGCTCCTCGTCAGCACTCCTCAAGCCAGCTTCAGCGTCCTCCAGCAGCTTGAAGGTGCTGACGTCGATCCCGGAGTGGAGACAGTAGCCGGCACCCCGGATGACATCCGCCGACGCCCGGTCCATCAAAATGATGCGCCGGGAGGTAGCGTCTGCCATCGAGGTGTCGACCACTTTCCACTCCTCCGTGTGTAGCCCAGGGTTGCATTTCTGCAACAACCTCAGCAACTCCCTGTTGTCCTGGACGCCAATGATCTTCGCCTTCCAGGCCATTTTGACCGGTTTCGGAATATCCTTGGCGTCCACGACCTTCAGCTTCAGGTCAGCAATTACCCCCTTTCCAATTACTGACCTGAGCCATGTGACCGATGCCTTGTCGTCACAAGTGACATGCAAGGCACCTCCCACAATGCTGCCGAACGTAGTTCTGGGTACCGGGCCAGAGACATCCAGGAGGTGTGCGATCACAACCTCCTGGATGGTCCCGACATGGCACGCCAGGACTTTTTCGGCCGGAAAGGTCTCCGGTATTATGGCTACCCTCCCCAGACAGGGCCTTCGCGTATGTCACCGCCTTCGCCCTCTTGACGTCGTCGCCCGTCTGAGAAGATTCTCCGCTTAACACCAGAGATCTTTTCTGCGATCCCACATGGGGTACTTTCGCGGGTGCGTCTAATGACGCACCGCACGAAACAGGACCGGTCTGAGTGGCGCGCCTTAGGGGAGGCCTATGTCCAGCAGTGGACGCCTGAAATGATGAATGATGATGAAGCTTGACTTTGGTTGGATGGAATAAAAGCTGAATTTCTGGTCAAGCTTTAGATAAGGTATATCTAAAGCTTGACCAGAAATTCAGCAGACCTGTTAATTAGGGCGCTACGCTATAGTGTTGCGTATCATATATAGCAACACCAAATTGCAATGCCAACAAGAGTAAAACTGACATTGTGTGCCAGTTGTCAATAACAAAGTTACAAACCTCACTCATCACTTGCTTGCCCTTTTCCCACGTTATGTGGGGTCGGCACAACATGTTTTCTTCTTCCATTCGCTCCTATTAGCAGTTATCTCTCTACTAACGTCTTTCATACTCATATCATCCTTCACGCAATCCATCCACACCTTCCTAGGTCTACCTCTTCCTTTATATCCATCCACATCCATATCTAATACTCTTCTAGAAATATGACTTTCATCCCTCCTCATCACATGCCCAAACCACATCAACCTTTTACTCCTCATCTTTTCTGTTATTGGCGCTAGGTACTTTCAAACTTCCCCTTATATACTCATTTCTAATCTTATCCATTCTAGTAACACCACACATCCATCTCAGCATTTGCATCTCAGCCACGTGCAATTTTTTCATCCGTCCCTTTCGTCGCCCAACATTCAGATCCATACATTACGACAGGTCTCACGACGGTCTTATAAATTTTCCCCTTAAGTTTTAAGGGCATTCGTGGGTCACAAATTGTCCCTGAGACCTGTCGCCACTTCAACCACCCTACATTTATTCTGTTCTTCACGTCCAGATCAGTATTGCCGTCGTTTTGGAATAATGCACCGAGGTACCGAAAGTTGGAGCAAGTTGGAAGGGGTACACCGTCTAAGGCTATTTGGGAAAAACTGGATGCGCCACCGAAATCGCAGAACAGGTGCTCCGTCTTGGTTCTGCTGATTTTCAGTCCGACACCTTCCATCTTTCCCGCCATTTTTCCAATCTGCTCTGTACCCCAGTTGCATTTTCTCCGACAAGGACAATATCGTCGGCAAAGAGCATGCACCAGGGTGCTTCCTCCTGTATGTCCGATGTCAATGCATCCATAATCAGAAGGAACAAATAAGGGCTTAAAGCCGATCCCTGGTGCAAGCCTACAGCCACATTGATGGATCGAACGTGTGTGGTGGCTTGACTATACATCGCACGGACAAGCTGTAAATATTTATCAGGCACTCCATTTGCTTTCAACGCCCACCACAGCACCTTTCTGGGCACTCGGTCATATGCCTTTTCGAGGTCGACAAACACCATGTGCAAGCTTTTTTGTGCACGTCGGTACTTTTCGCACAACTGACGTAGTGCAAATATGGCGTCTGTCGTTCCTCGTCCAGGCATAAATCCAAACTGGTTCCCAGTGACCATACTCTCGTCTCTCATTCTTCTCTCTATCACTTTCTCCCAAACTTTCATACTGTGTGACATAAGCTTTATTCCTCGATAGTTGTTACAGTCTTGAACATCACCTTTGTGTTTGTAGATGGGCACCAGAGAACTGTTACCCCATTCATCAGGGATCGTCTCTTCATGTAACAACTTATTGAAGAATAAAGTCAGCCACTTCCAACCATCAACTTTTAAAATCTTCCAAACTTCCACAGGCACTCCATCTGGTCCGATTGCTTTAACTTTGTAACAAAGTTACAAACCTACTTATTTTAAAAGGTTATACAGAGCGGTAAACAAGACTGGATACTTATGTATTACCTATAATTGGGTTATTCTTACTTTTTTAGGATTTAGTACCCAAAAACGGGACGCAATTACTAAGACTCCGCTTTCCGACTGGCTGTCTGTCTGTCTGTCACCAGGCTGTATCTCATGAACCGTGATATTTGCTTGTAGCATTAAGTCCGTCTTTTGTACACTGCATTTTTTTTGTTTGTGCAATAAAGAGTTTAAATAAATAAATATTTAGCCGCTATAACAACAAATACTAAAAAACAGAATAAAATAAATATTTAAGGGGCCTCCCATGCAACAAACGTGATTTTTTCCGCTTTTATAGATAACTAACTTTTGCCCGCGACTACGTACGCGTATGTTATTAAGTGTGCGTAAAAGTGCCCAGATGTGGCCTATTTGCTGAATAAATATTTTGACTTTTAATTATTTTTAGAGTTCCGAACCTCAAGAGGTAAAAACGGAACCCTTATAGGATCACTCGTGTGTCTGTCCGTACGTCTGTCACAATCGATTTTCTCTGAAACTACTAGACCGATTAGGTTGAAATTTGGTAAGTATGTATATGTAAGTTTGTGACCCAAAGACGAACGTGTGACGAAAATAAATAAATTTTAAACATACAACCTATTTATGGGGGCTAAATTTGAAAAAATATTAATAAAGTTTTTCAAACTATATTGTAAGACATATTAAATGAAAGTACTTCTAGTGAGGGTCTCAAATACATTTCTTTATTTCTTTTTTGGTCAATACTTCTCGAGTTATTTAAGAAACTAGGCGAAAAATGACCATTCCCCCCTTATCTCCGAAACCACTGGACCTAAAATTTCGGAAAAAATACGGAGGATAGTTATTGACCTATAGATTACAGGAAAATTGTTAAGAAGTCCATGGTATTTGAAATCAATCATATAAAAGAGCTTATCCTGTGAAACGGTTTGAAAATGACGTCATTGAACTTAAAAAAGGGTCGGAACCTTCTCCACGCGAGTTTAACTCGCTTCTTGGCCGGTTTTTTTAAGTAAAACTGGAGTAATTCATATTTAAGTTCCTACATTTAATGTTCTATCGACATCGATTCAGATAAATGTATATCCGATGGTTACAATTCAAAATATAGAATTACCCAGTTCTGGTTGTTCAAGTTTGTTAGGTACCTTGGATCTAAGCTATTTTGACAAGTTATCCTATCCCCCGTTTAATCCTACTTAATGGTAAATTTCCTAAGATCCTTACTGAGTGCCCATTTTTGTCATAAGAGAATACTTTGTGCCAAATTCCATGTATGACAAGATTTTCAGAAATTAAATCAACGTATTATTTTAATGTCTAAAACTACACGTCGGTTTGTTCAGTTTTTTTTCCTTCGAAAATAGATTCACACTATGACTTGACTAAAATAATTCTCCCTCTTTTCTTAAATAAACGAAAAGAAGAGAGCAGCTAATAAAATCAAGTTAGTTAGAAGAAAAAGCGCGGGCACGATTTAACTTCATTTTAAGAAGTTTTTAATTCGTTTTGTTTTCAAGTAGGTACTTTTATTTATTTTTTCTTCACATTTTACTTAATAATTTTGATCTAAATTGATTACATTAAACTAAAACATGACACTGTGGCTGCATGGCTTTGCCTGATGGGATTGTCTGATGGGATAAACGAATAAAAAATAAAAAATAAACTTTGTCTCACTCAGTGAAACAAACACTACTACTACAGTCTATTTGCGTCCCACTGCTGGGCACAGGCCTCCTCTCATCACGAGAGGGTTGGGCTACCCCACGCGGGCCCAGTGCGGATTGGGGACTTCACACACACATATTTAAATTACTTCGCAGATGCGTGCAGGTTTCCTCACCATGTTTTCCTTCACTGAAAAGCTCAGTGGTAAATTCAAATTTAATTTCGCACATAAGTAAACTTAGAGGTGCGAGCCGGAATCGAACCCCCGACCCTCTGCATGAGAGGCGGCAGGTCGAACCACTAGGCCACCACGGCCTATAACAAACACACGCTCACTGATTTCTGACAGCAAAGTCTACTTGTTCGAGCTGCTGAGGTGAAAATATTATAACTAGTACCTAGAACCCTTTTTTGAAATCCTCATAATATCCAGGGACTTCGGGTTGGAACTTGTAAACTGTTAAGCAATAAAATACGAGTATGCCTTGCATTCGTTCGGCTCTCTAGCTTCAAGTGGCGGTAGCAAGGAACTGCTAAACGGTCGGTCAGCAGACATCTTCTAGGGTCCAGTGGCTGAACCCCGATTGGTTCAGCCACTAGACCCTAGAAGATGTCTGCTATTCCTCGATGATATTCTGGAATGAATAGATCAACAGAAAGTATACCTTCTTTTAGCATGTACACTCGTATTTATGAAAAAATGACAAAGTGGCAGTACCAATTACCCTTCCTATTTCGACTGAGCGGAGGGACCCAAGAAGTCAACCATTTCTTGCATCTTGCTGAAATTATGGTTGGGGAAATGCTTAAAAATAGGATGAAGGCTCTGGATAATAAGCAGACTGTCAAGGAAGAGACTAGAAGCGCAATCGATAGACTGATTCTTAGCGGAGAGCTGACTAAACATGAGATATTATGGGGAGCGTTCACATTATTTACCACTGTGAGTTCAAGTTAATCTTCTATCTTCTTCTATATAATAAAAATGAATTGCCGTGTGTTAGTCTGGCTAAGGCTCGAGAACCGTTGGACCGATTTGGCTGATTCTTTTTTTATTTTATTCTCTGGGACTCTGGGAAGGTTTAAAAAGAAAAAAAAGTCGGGAAAAGTCTAAAGGAACTGCTAAAAAAAGACTTTGTATGGGAATCGCCTTCAGTTGATACGAAGTTCACCGGGTCCACTTGTTATTTTATATGTTCCGAACCATCGAGCGTAAATAGGTAATAGTAAACTTGGTTCGGATTAGCAATTCCGCGGTAATATTGTGTTTGGCCATTGGTTTGTGACACCCAGTCATTAGTTGAGATGCCTATATTGCCAATGTCAGTTAGTCATCAGTAACTATATAAGTACTCCATTTGTCATCAAAATGTTCAGTGAAAGTTAAACTAACCATCTTGATCATCTTGATGACAAGACAAGTAGCGCACATCTTAAGGCCGTTCCCTGACCCAGCATCGTCAAATTGCTCATGTAAGATCAAACTTTTCTAAGCAGTGTTAAAAGTTAGAAAAAAAACATATGTTATATTTGATTATATCACCCTTAACTGACACGGCATTTTTTTAAAGCCTTAATCATCCATACGTCTAGACAATTGTTTGCGTTTTTATGATACTTATGCACTTGCTCGACGATTGATATTCTTACAGAGTCAAGAAGCGGCGGCGAAGGTTGCCTCTGGGGTGCTTCTTTTCCTAGCACATTTGCCAGAATGGCAGGTAACTTTCTTTCTGAATAATTAAATTAAATTATGTACTTACTTGCTGCTTTGTTTGCCCACCTTGAGGAAGCGGGCAAAGTGGTACCAGGACAACAGGAGACTGGTACCTACTAGCATAGAGAAATGATACAAGAAGAGTGACAAGTCTGTGTAATGAGAGGATTTCAAAAAAGAGTTCCAGTTATAATATTATTTGTAAATTGTTTAGAAATACACTTTGCGTTCGGCTCGCCATCTAGCTTCAAGTAGCGGTAGCAACTCTAAACGGTCGGGTAATCGGAGTTCAGCCACTGGTCCTGTACGGTCCGGTACAGTATGGGCTCTGCCACTCTTCTTGTATCATTTCTCTGTGCTACTAGGTACAACCGCTGACCCTAACTTACCTGCCATTTATGCGGAAGCTTCTGTGGCTTCCGCATCATAGCCTTCATAGATTAACAAAAATGCCTCAAAAGACCACGTAAATGGTCTTCAAAAGATATTGTTAGCTTTTCCAATAACATACCATCAAACGCCGTAATTTTCGATACAACTCGGTCCTTGCATAATGGGATTTCTAAAACAGCACCGAGTATACAAGGAGATACTCGAGCACCTGCCTGAAAATGAATCTGTAAGCAATGAGCAGCTGAAAAGCCTTCAGTACTTGGATATGGTGTTCAAAGAGGTGCTAAGGTACGTGACGATTGCTGCCGTAATACAGAGAACAGCGGACGAAGAAATCGAAATCGACTCTGGTAAGTCCTCAAAATTATTTTGGTAGGTAAAGTATATGTATAGATAGCTAAGGTACATACTATTGGTTTTCAATTGACAACATTTCATTTTTTAACATGTTTATCTATTAGCTAATTAGAAAGTGTCAAAAATTTTTTGGACACTGGTAAATAATTATGACATAGGTAGGACAAAAACCGGCCAAGTGCGTCTCGGGCCACGCGCAAAGTATAGGGTTCCGAAGTTGACGATGCCCACAGTACCTTTCTAAGACTTATTTAGCATCTTAACTAGCCTGTGGTATGACGTGCCCGCCCGACGCCCCTGCCGCTCGAGAAAAATCATTGGTTTTTTAATCATTTCATAAGTTGGTCGACTATGACTCGTAAGTTTGTACAGCCTACTTAGCTGTGATAGTTTTCCTTTCAACTACGTTATATATGCCACAACCGTGATTTTTTCAGCCATCCAAATACCACCAATTAGCTGGCAAGGGGCGGGGGGGGGGACACTTTAAGACCTATTCAACGATATGCCACACCATGGGGTACGCAAGAAAAAAAATACATCCCTACTTTACGAGCAGGGGAGGTACCCTATAAAAAAAAATATTTCAAAATTTTATTGTACCACTTTGTCAGTGTAACTAATATGTAAGTATATTCATGCCAAATTACAGCTTTCTAGAACTAATCATCTCCGAGCAATAGTGCGGACAGACGGACAGAATGAGGAGACGGACATGGCGAAACTATAAGTCCAGTGGACTTCGGAACCCTAAAAATTATCATTCGTATATTATTCGTATCATATAAGTTGTACACATATTTCTTCTTTTTGAAGTCTTCATACTTAAAATTGAAATTAAAAAAAACTCCTCATTCTAAAACTTTTAACTTACGCCCGTTCCCGAGTCAAAGAATATTTTTAATAGTATTACGTCAAAAATTACGTGCTACTTGAACCTTCGCGCATCTAGAATTTGTTCTGCGCGCGTAGCGCTCAGCCGTACAGAGAAAGAGCTGGATGACGTCAATTGGTTGTCACCCACCAGTTACCACTAAAACACGATTTTGTCTAAAAGTAGGCAATGAACAAAAAATATCTGAAACTTTGGTAAATATTGAATCCTACAGAGATACCTACCGAAATAAGTAGTTTTCGGATTACGCCTTACAAAAAGTTTGAAATGGTGTCAATTTCTCCTTTTTAGGGTTCCGAAGTCCACTAGGAACCCTTATAGTTTCGCCATGTCCGTCCGTCCGTCCGTCCGTCCGTCCGTCCGTCCGTCTGTCCGCACTATTGCTCGGAGATGCTTAGTTCTAGAAAGCTGTAATTTGGCATGAATATACATATTAGTTACGCTGACAAAGTGGTACAATAAAATTTTGAAATGTATTTTTTTATAGGGTACCTCCCCTACTCGTAAAGTGGGGATGTAATTTTTTTTTCTTGCGTACCCCATGGTGCGGCATATCGTTGAATAGGTCTTAAAAAAATATTGTGGGTTTGTTAAAACCATTTTTTTATTAAGTGATGCGTTTGTGAAATATTAAGCTTTAAAGTGCTATTTTTTGTTAGAGTCACGTGTCCCCCCCCCCCCTGCCAGCTAAATGGTGGTATTTGGATGGCTGAAAAAAATCACGGTTATGGCATATATAACGTAGTTGAAAGGAAAACTATCACAGCTAAGTAGGCTGTACAAACTTACGAGTCATAGTCGACCAACTTATGAAATGATTAAAAAACCAATGATTTTTCTCGAGCGGCAGGATCGAGCGTCGGGCGGGCACGTCATACCACAGGCTAGCTAGATGCTAGTAAGCAGAGGCGTATTTACCCTAGGGCCAAGGGGACCATGGCCCGGGGCGGCAGACTCTGAGGGGCGGCGCCAGCCGCCCCTCAAAGCCAGCCTCGGTCGAATTTTCAAAAAATCAAACAAAACTACGAGTATATTCTACATTAAAATATTACTGAACTTTTTAACATTAAAATGTGTTAGCTCGTTCTACACTTGTATCAGTATCGTATCTCCGTCGCGTAGCACCGACGCGTATCATGATCGTTAGTGTGGACGCAAAAAGATCGCGATCATGCTACGCGCCGTATCTGATCGCTTGCGATCCATGTTGATACGCGTTTATTAAAGTCCCCACACAGTCGCGATCTGGTGACCGTCAAGATAGCGTACACCGTAATGTTATCCAGGATCTGATTATACCAATAAATAGTACCCAAATAGTACGTGATCTCTCCGAAGCTGTTCACCGCTGCATTGGAGGATGCTTTTAAGGTGCTGGACTGCAAAGGTCGAGGCATCAATGCTAATGGCGAGTACATCTCTCACCTTCAGTTTGCCGACGATATTGTAGTCATGGCTGAGACCATGGAAGACCTCAGTACTATGCTCGCTGACCTCAGCAGAGTTTCCGATCGAGTTGGTCTTAAAAATGAACATGGACAAGACGAAAATCATGTCTAATGTCCATGTTGTACCAACTCCCGTAATAATCGGAGGCTCTGCGCTCGAACTTGTTGACCATTATATATACCTGGGACAAACAGTCCAGTTAGGTAGGTCCAACTTCGAGAAAGAGGTCAATCGTCGAATCCGGCTCGGCTGGGCAGCGTTCGGGAAGCTTCGCAGTGTCTTTTCGTCCAAATTACCGCAGTGTCTCAAGTCGAAAGTCTTCGACCAGTGTGTGTTGCCAGTGATGACTTATGGTTCCGAGACGTGGGCGCTTACGATGGGCCTCATAAGAAGGCTCAAAATCACTCAGAGGGCAATGGAGAGGGCTATGCTCGGGGTTTCTCTGCGTGATAGAATCAGAAATGAGGATATCCGTAGTAGAACTGGGGTCACCGACATAGCCCGAAGAATTGCGAGCCTTAAGTGGCAGTGGGCGGGGCACATTGCTCGCAGGACTGATGGCCGATGGGGCCGGAAAGTTCTCGAGTGGCGCCCGCGAACCGGGAGACGAGCTGTCGGTAGGCCTCCAACAAGATGGAGCGACGACCTCGTGAAGGTCGCGGGAAACCGGTGGAAGCAAGTAGCACAGGACCGGTCTGAGTGGCGAGCCTTGGGGGAGGCCTATGTCCAGCAGTGGACGTCTTTTGGCTGAAATGATGATGATGATGATGATGAAATAGTACCTACGGAATATCTAGGTTAAAAAATAGTACCCTTGAATTGGATCACTGAAACGGCTTTGGTTCTCAGGAATGATTTATAGCTCAAAAAATAGTACCTAAATAGTATCTTACGCCCGTCATTCATGATTTCAAACATACACACAAATAAACACTTGTTGCTGTAACAACTTTGGACGCCGATGTTCAAACCTTACCACACTGATCGGATCGGTGCTCAGATCGGGTACACGTACACTTGTCAACAGCGTGTCCGTATACCCTTTGGTGATCAGGGAAAAACCGACTCGAGGTGGATCGCGACGTTTTCACACCTCCGCCGCGGAAGCAGCAGCGCTGAATCGCTACACTAATGCCGCGGCGGACTGCTTCCACACACGCCGCGGATCGAGTAGCGGACGCGGTGCGTGCTTGTAGCGGCTAGTTGTTGCAATCGAAGCAAAATGTCGTCTCTGTCGGAGTCCGAGGAGGACAAAAAATATTGTGTTCTTTAGCATTTAAAAAACACCCTCGAATTTGGGTGCACGACATAAGTTAAAAGATGAAAAACCTAGGCGAAAACAAATTAATACAAAAAGCTAGTCTCATGAAGATTTTATGCAGTTTTTTGGCAAAAATAATGAAAGTATAATCAATTTGCTTATTTAAAACGTAGTTTTAATACAACCAAAAAATAAATAATCCCAGGGTGTGATTTTTAAAATGGAAATATACCAATATACGTAAAATTTAAGTTATTTTATTGGCTACCCGTTTTGATCTTAAATAAGCAAACTGACCTTATTTTAGTCTTATTTTTGTATTTTTTATTTTATATTTTACGTAGACGGGTTTTTTGTTTCTTATTTTTTTGTATTATTGTGGTCTGGATGACTATCTAAATATATAGTCGGCCTATTCCTGACCTCTTTAATAAGTTTTCTGTAAATTCAATGCCCATTTTTTACTAAAATTAACTATTCCGCTAAGAAAAAGCTGTCGACAGCCACAGATCGTCCGTCGTGGTACTGCGGTACAGTGGCGGACTGGCGGATCCTACGCGGAGATGTGCACGGCGTCTAGAAAGAGCGGCGGCACCGCGGCGGTATTCCGTGCGAGAGAGATAGAACTATAGTCGACTCAACGCGTTAGTGCAGGCCATGAACAGGCATTTCCGCGAATGATTCGTACGTCGTACAACGGACAAACGATTGCGGATGATCAGCGTTACCGCTATTTCCAATTCGCGGCGGAGGTGTGAAAACAGCCTCAAATCGTAACTGCGTATCATGAAAACAAGTCTATACTTACCGATGTTGATACGCGTATCCGATCGCGAGTGTGTGGGGACTTTAATAAACGCGTATCAACATGCGATCCAGGAAGCGATCAGATACGGCGCGTAGCATGATCGCGATCTTTTTGCGTCCACAGTCACTAACGATCATGATACGCGTCGGTGATACGCGTCGGTGCTACGCGACGGAGATACGATACGCTGAAATGATACAAGTGTGGACCGAGCTTTACACGCAGTGACCGCCAATTTTGCGGTTTAGGCAAATTAGCGACAATGGCTGAAACAGAAAGCCATAAACTTGCGAAGCATTTACCCAATAGATCTTGCAGATGATCTGCAAGATGAATGCGTTCTTTAAAAAAAATCCTTTTATGTAAGTATATTTTCTAAATAAATTATTTGTACCTATTGTTTTTCACTTTTATTTAAGAAAAAAAAAAATTGCCGCCTTGTAACTTTGTAAGGGGCGGCAAAACCCAGTGGCCCAGGGCGCAATTTTTTTAAATACGCCTCTGCTAGTAAGTCTTAGAAAGGTACTGTGGGCATCGTCAACTTCGGAACCCTATAATTTGCGCGTGGCCCGACACGCACTTGGCCGGTTTTTTTAAAATATTTTTGTTAAAAATAAAGAATAGAATAAATAATAAAGAAATAGTGCTGAGAGGAGGCCTGTGCCCAGCAGTGGGACGCAAATTGGCTGTACTAGTAGTCCAAAAATCGTCAATTTTATCACTGACTGACCTGTAGATCAAAACTCTAACCCGATCGACTATTAGGCGTTACAAAGGAAAAAATCTAAAAGTTTGAAATTTCTGTTACATTTAGAAAAAAAACTAGCCAAGTCAGATCTGATCTTGAAATACATCCCAAGTGACTCGCGGAACTTGGCACTCATCTCAATTTAAAAAACTTTTATTGGTGAAATCGACATCGTCACATAATATTGAACTTGGCTCTTATTGTACATTTATGTGATGGGATACTTACAGAGTGCGAGTAGCCTACATTAAAATTAAAATTTCAGGTTAAAAATATTTGATATAATATGCCTGGGGCTAAGTATAGTCGAAGTCTTTAAATAGTTAAGCAGCTAGATTTCAAGTTCAACTTGACGCGTGAGCGATCCTATAGAGAACACCGACATCCCTATTTAAGACTTCGAATATAGCCCCTGTTCTGATGTATATCAAATACCTGTATTTTTTTCAGGCCGAATCACTATCCCCGCTGGCACTTCAGTGATGATACCTATACACGCCCTGCACAGGGACCCTAACTATTGGGAAGAGCCCGAAAAAATCAAGCCCGAGAGATTCATGCCGGAAAATATGATGAGGTTAAATCCCAACGCTTTCGTACCATTCAGTTTAGGCCCAATGGATTGTTTGGGTGAGTCAAACAATAATAATAGGTATCTACCAATCTAGAAGTATCTACTTCTTGAAGTCAAACCTGGGGCTCTATGCGAAGTTTTAAAGGATTAAAAAAAATTTTTTTTGTTCATAATTTTAGGTAAAATCCTGTTTTAGTGATAATTGGTGCGGCGTCATAACTCTCTAGCACAGAATAAGTAATAGTACTAATCTCTAGTTAGAGCGGCACTACGCGCAGTATTATTTCTATGCGCACACTTGCGACGTCACTTGGTTTGATATATATATATATATATATCGATTCAAACTCCATTTTTACAACGCTCATATTAGGCTCGCTTTCGCTCTACTACTACTACTACTACTACAGCCTACTTGCGTCCCACTGCTGGGCACAGGCCTCCTCTCATAACGAGAGGGTTTGGGCTATAGTCCCCACGCGGGCCCAGTGCGGATTGGAGACTTCACACACATCGTTGAATTACTTCGCAGATGCGTGCAGGTTTCCTCACGATGTTTTCCTTCACCGAAAAGCTCAGTGGTAAATTCAAAGTGAATTTCGCACATAAGTAAACTTAGAGGTGCGAGCCGGAATCGAACCCCCGACCCTCTGCATGGGAGGCGGTAGGTCGAACCACTAGGCCACCACGGCTTCTCGCTTTCGCTCGCGCCAATATAACTAGGGACTCGTGATAAAATGACAAACTTTTCGCACTTGCATCAAAATATACTATTGTATTACGTCCAATGTATCATTGTCATTGTCATCAGTGTCACACTGTAGATAAAGAAGAGATGATTTTACAAGCTAAATTTCACCCACTTCATCGTTCGTTTTTAATTTTTATCGTATCATGATGAAACTTGGCATACGTGCCATGTAACTTTGATGACAATACAATAAAAAAGTACTACCGAGCTGATCTGATGATGGAGGTTGCAGGTGGGCACGAAAAAGACGTTGACTTTTTTTTAATTGTTAATTTATTTGCTGTATGTGATAGGATTATCCTTCTCAGGTCGCGTGTTCGGCACTTCCTTGATAAAGACCCTGGTGGTGTGGGTGCTCCGCCACTACCGGCTGGAGGCTGAAGGTCGCCTCGAAGACCTGGACATCTCAGTGGCCATCTCCGTCAAGTTCGCTGACGGCTACAACCTGAGGATCAGCCCGAGGAAGCCGACTGATGCTGGAACTGTCCGAGCTTAGCGTATACAGGCATCGGCACGGAGCTTGAGCGGTGGCTGCGATGCGCAGGAGTTGAAAGGTCTCAGGGGCACGAGACGCAGTGGGCGCTTATTATTCGGCCCTTCAGTCGTTTAAACATGCGCAGAACTCCCCTCTACCTTCGCTCACCGTCCAAGATCCGTGCCGCGACCTGTTTTATTGATCGATCTTAAACCACACCAAACATATATAACCATAGGTTATAGGTACTTTGTAAATTATTGTCTACATATAAGTTTTGCTAATAAAAGGGGATATTAGTAAATTATAAAGGATTACTTGCCTCTGCCCGCGTCTTCCTCCGCGTGGAATTCGGTAATAGCGTTCCCGCGGGAACTATGCATTTTTTCGGGATAAATAGTAGCCTATATGTAAAAAAAAAATAGACATGCTCAGAATCGATAACTGATACTTTGGTTAAAATATCGTCAAAAAATAATTGCTTGTGCTTGACCCCATCTTGACCTTGTATAAATTATATAATTGGCATTCACCAGGGAACTGACTTAGAGCCCTACGTTGTTTTTGATGAATGTTGACGTATGTCTTACCTTACTTTAGCCTATACTCGTATGTTGACCAGTGTTATAAACTACCCCCATACCAAATTTTGTTGCAATCTAACCAGTAGTTTTCGAGTTAAGTCCGGACATACACATCGGTCGGTACATACAATACATACGTTCATTATCGTTTACATAATATAGTCCCTCGACTTGATAGTTTCCTTTAATTTTCAAGTTACAGACGCGACTTCTTCAACAGACTTATTATTATTAGTATACTAATAGATTTGTTTATTTCGGCTAATTCTTTTATTTCAATTCCTTTCAATATTCCTATTGTACAATTTGATTGAACTTGACCGACTGGAGTGAAGTGAAGTTAGTCAAAAATGCTTTATATGTCACGGAACCTACCGTGCTGGCTACGAGTGTAGCCTCTATAAGGCCGGAACAATACAATGAACCCACGTTTAGCGATGTGCTGTGCATGCGCAATAGTAGGTTTCTGAATGTCTAACGTCCCTGTCGTCACGCACGAATTGACCCCATCTTGTTGTTTGGTGTTGACCTCGAGATGACGCTCAAAACGGCTGAGAATCCAAACCCTGACACTCCAAAAATGTCAAATTAATTTACTTTAACACAAGTTAAAGGTTACCTTTTAACACAAGTTAAATTTTAATCTTTTTTACAAAAACAAGATTAAGGCCGTTCCCTGACCCAGCATCGTCAAATTGCTCATGTAAGATCATACTTTTCGAAAAAAAAATTAAAAGTTTTAACTTAAAGTTTTAAGGTTAAGTTTTTACTTACTAGTTTTAATTTTTTAAATATGAAAAAAAAACATATGTTATATTTGATTATATCATCCTTAAAATGACAGCTTCCGTTACACGTTTCACGAAACTTCGCTCGATACAATTCAATTCCAAAGTAACCTCTAATTCGGACCTTTAATCCAACTTTACTCCAGTTTATTATATCAAACAGTGTTAAACTAAATATAACAGAAATATTATCCATATTATATGCATACATTGACAGCTTTATAAATGCAATGTTTTTAGACGGTATTTTTATAGAAATTAAAATGCGTATAAATACTAACTAAATCGGCGTTCTGTGGGTAGGTAGCGCTTTGTCTTTCACTCGTTGCACGAGTGACAGTGACGGCTGAGATAGGAACGGCCTTAAAAGTTAATACATAGGTACGTACAGTAATATATAACTTATATAAACTCACGCATCTTCTCAAGCAATGGGTCTAGGGAGCGCTGGTAAATTCATTTCTGTCGTGTAAAAGTGCCCCTATGTGGCCAATTTGCTGAATAAATGATTGATTGATTAATTGATTGATTGCCGTTTGGCGTTGGGGTATGCAGAGACCACAGAACCTGCTTCTATCCAAGCACCCCTCCCTCGCAAGTTCCAAAGTTTATATTTTTATTAAATAGGTAAGAGGTAATCATCAATATACAAAATACTTACATAAAGCTCTTCCGTTACTGACTGACTGATGATGATGACAACGCACAACCGAAACTATTGGTCGTATAGGTATAGAGCTAGATTTGTATATGACCCCACACTATAATAATGTGCGGGGTCCATAGACATAAATAATACTTCGTATGGACCCGGCCTAACGTAGATACATGTCATGTTTCCACACTTCATTGGTGTCCAAACCAAAGTTAAACTTATATCGTGACACTAAAGCTGGGTCACATTTTTTCAACAACGAGACGAGTTTTTAGATACTGAGAAACAGTTTCGAAAAAAGTTTTTTTAAAAACGCTTATTGTCACGTACGCTCGGTGACAGAACTTTGGATTGGACACCGTGGAAATGGGGACATATTACGTGTACGTTAGACCGGGTCTATATTATTTACGTCTATGGCGGGGTCTAATACAAGATTATGCACCGAGTGCCTTCCGGCGAGCGTCAGAAAATTTCTGTCAAATTTTTATTTACAATGTACGGCCCGGTCTTTACGTTAGAGAGCTCGATGCATTATTTTATTGCCATTCCACTGAAATAACAATACAATACCTCTATCTAACGTTTAGCAGCATCCTAGTGTACCTTCATACCAACATGCCAAGCGTATAAAGCACCATAAAAGCTTTGGTATTTCCTATCTAACATTGAGTTCTCGAGTACCAGTTCAAGATGTAAAGAGATAGGTATGACTTCTTGCTTAACTTCAGTTTTATAAAATATCTATAATTGCTATCTCGAATAATCAGCCGGAGAAAAATGGCCCCGTCAAAACGGGTGCCCGAGCTGTTCGGGGCCTTCGCATAGACATATACCTATGGACGGGACATACCTACGAAATATGCGTGCATGCCTACATCTGGCGCACAAGATGGCGGACTCGACGTATCTAGGGTTGCTCTCACCAAAAATAAAAATATCGATATCGATTAACTAAGTAATGTCAGAGAATCCATATTTATTATTAGTTATTAATCTATACTAATAATAAGTCTGTAGAAGAAGTCGCGTCTGTAACTTGAAAATTTAAAGAAACTATCGAGTCGAGAGGACTATAAACGAACTGAACACTAAAAAACGATTTTTAGAAAAAAAATCGGTATGTATGTATGTATGTCCGGATTTTCGCGGAAACGCGATAACCGAATTCGACGCGGGCAAAGTCACGGGCAGAAGCTAGTTTTAAATAAATCATAATGAGTTTAAGAGAATTTTGTTTAATCATCGTGTCTTACAAGGGTAACACTGAAAGTTTTTAGAAAATAAAAAACAAAATTTTGAAGGAATCTTTTAATATTTTTGCAACGAACATATATAAACAGTTCCTTGTGCCAAGCATTTAAGTTATCAGTCCCAATCGCTTCCAGCCACTTTCGACGCAAAACTTCACTTGTCGGAAACCTGTAAAAAATTAACAATCATCTGATTATTACATCGATACCTATTATCGATTTGTGCAAATCACTATCGATTGTGTTTACAAATAATAAGAATTTAAAACGAGGAAATAGAGCATTTAATAGGGAACTACATATATATGCCAGCAAAGAAGCATAAATACATGAAAAATAAATGTCTATACAAACCGAAATAACGAGATTTGATAACATTTTCAATGAAGAACTGTTACTAACCCATGAACACTCAATGTTGGTTGATTTTTCGTTTTCCGCCCAGAGCACTGTTTTATTGAGCACGAAGGCATTTTGAATCTGCATCACGTAATGTCCACAGCATAAAACTATATTAAGAAGTAACGCTTAAAGACTTAGAATAAATAAAATTACGACTGATGTTTCATTCACTTGACAGCTCACATACCACAGAGAAGTGCCACAAAAGATGGCGGACCGGCACGCGTCAATCTGAACGTCGAATTGTTTCAAAAATAGGGAACACATCAACTTCATGCTATCTCTTTTTCCTAATGCAGTTGTCGCTTGGTAAAAAAGAGATACCATTCTTTTTTTTTATTTCTATGTCGATTTTATATATATTTGTAGGTATAACGAATTGTATCTATAGTAAAATAGGTTTTCTCCATGTAAGTACTTCTTTCCTCATTGGGCCTTCGTTATAAAGAGGCGTTATTATATAGCATATTGGAACGTATTTTCTAATGTCAGTTTGCTACATATATATTGACATATTCGGTTAGGCACTGTTCGTCTTTATGTTATTACTTATTATAGGTCAATGCTCATAGACATATATAATACTTCGTATAGACCGGGTCTACGCACATGACATATAACCCCACTTTGTTGGTGCCCAAAATTGCCCAATCCAAGTTTGGTCACCAATCGTGACACAAGTGCTCAGCGAGACACCGGCGAGTGCGGATGTCAAACAATATATACGCAACCCTTAAAAAATGCCGACTTGCGTGATAAAAGGCGGCAGAAATCACGTAGTCAAAGTCAAAAAGTGTCATAAAATATCGTTTCATCGGTGATTAACATTACCTTGTGTTTATTCCATTAATCGAAATATTTTTGTTAACAATAAATTTATGACACGAAGTCGCCATATTTACGCCATGTTACGAAGTTGTCATAGTTACGCAGACTGCTTGTTAAAGTAACCTTGTAAGGATGTCATTTTTACACATGAAGAATTTCACGTGAGATGTTTAATTTGGACTTCTAAGAAAATATAAATAAATAATTATTATGTCAATAAATAAACAAAATTTGATTTATGAATCATGTTTTATTAGAAAAAATGATATTACAGCATTCAAGTCGCTTGTACTGAATAAAATGAAAAAGCCAGCAACACCTCTCGTTACGTCACTACGAGGTTATAGCGCGCAAAATATTCTCGTAGTTCATGCAGTTGACCACCAGACGGAGCTGTATTTCGTTGTATGAAGAAAATGGCGACTGAATGTTCGAATGGGCCTATCCCTAAGTATAAACATCATTGTCAATGCTCGAATATAATGGGGCCTGAATTAGTATTGGCATGAGACAAGTCAGGCTGTAGACCAGACTAAAATTAAGCATGGTAAGTATCAACGATCTACCGAAAAGGGAAAAAACAACATAATTCGAAAATCCACCTTTTTACCCGACTGCGCTAGATTCGAGTGTATGTATGTATGTATGCATTCTTTGACAGCTCTGTAGCCTAAATGGTTTGATGGATTTCAGCAAGCGAGGTGTCGTTAGAGTCGTATTAATTGTGAGAGTGACACTGGGTAGATCAAAATTGCAATAAAAAAATGGCTGACTTTTGGAGGCATTTTAAACGTTTCCAAAAACATTTTTTTTTGTGAAAGCCTATCGAGTGGGTATCAAAATAAAGGGTTTAATGAACGGATAACAAAAATTTATAATGTGACATCAAAAGTTTTGTCTGCAGGCGGGTATATTATTTTTTCAAATATCGAGTTATGAAACAGTTCAAGTGACTCGTTACTAGGTGCCTGCTAGAAAAAACTACTTACCTACGTCATTGGGTGAGATAACAGAAGTCTATAAAATGAATTACAATGTGTTAGTCTGGCTTAGGCTTGGGAAACTGCTGGATCGATTTGGCTGAGTCGTTTTTATTTTATTTATTCACTGTGATTCAGGGAAGGTTCAGAAACGAAACGAAAAATAATAGCTAAAAGAAAACTTCGTATGGGAATCACCTTCTTCTTTGTAACTAACTCTGTGCGGAAGCTGATCACAGCTGACCAATTTTAGTGCTCGTAGGTAAGTTCTTTAGTTATTAATTAAAAATCCATATCCAGACTAATATGAGAAATGTGAAAGTGTGTTTATTTGTTTGTTTCTTAATCCTCCCTGCCCATCAAAACGATTTTGTTACTGTTAACTTTATACATACCTTAAAACGCCTTGAACCTCCGAGCGACTGCGAAGTCGGGGTCAGTTAAGTGAACCGACCCAAGGCAACCAATCTTCAGCGGACTTGACATCGACATCGCAGTCTTTTTTTCGTAGTTTCATTTCTAGAACAATTTGCCGGCCTCGTAAAATAAAACCCCATACTTATTGCTTGTGCAAATTGTGGAAACGGCTCTGATGAACCATTTCTGAGTTCTATCGTTAGGAACTACAGTAGATATCGATATTAAGGTGTTAAAAGATGCTAGACGTCATAAATATGGAGTCAATCATAAAGTACGTACGTACTTAAAGTGTATTTTCAAAATGATTCTGGTTTTAAGATGTGATAGCCATGGTCTGAAACCACCAATAGGATCTTCAATTTGGTAATAACAATAAAGAATAACCGATGAGCGAGCTAAACTCTCCAAGAGAGAGGGTTCCGTTCGTTGATTATGTCGTCCCGCGTAGACTTCGAATTTGCGTGCCCGATGATACTATACGTATGTATACTTCTATAACACTATAACTGTCTGTTTATAACTATAACTGTCTGTATAGACAGTTATAGTTATAGTTATAGTTATAGACAGTTATAGTTATAGTTATAGACAGTTATAGTTATAGTTATAGTTATATTTATAACTATAACTGTCTGTATAGACAGTTATAGTTATAGAAGTATTGAAAAATTGGTTTGACGCGTGGAAAACCCCTTAATTTGGTTCAGTTTTGATGATGGGATTCATGAAAAAATGAGGGAATTCCTCAAAATTTGTTAGCATGTGTATTTTGGCATCAGTTTCAAATACTACATTGATATTTACGTCCCGTTGTATCCATGTTTGGACAATGCAGATGAAATAGTAGGTACATTACAGACCTAGGGTGGTGAATTCGTAAATGTCCCAGATCGCTGGTTTCTTATAAATATGCGATCTGGGGCTTTACGAATCACCGCCCGTGGTTTGTCAAAAGTTTTACGTCTTGCCCTGGCCAAGAAGTGAGATTTTCTCTCCGCGTAGCGGACAGAAAATCCCACTTTACGGCCAAGGGTTATGTAAAATTCATTTACGTCACCCTCGGTCGTAAAGTATGATTTTCTCCCCGCGTAGCGGGCAGAAAATCTCACTTCTTGCCCAAAACAAGACGTAAAACTTTAGTTAGACAAACCACGGGCGGAAATTCGTTAATGTCCCAGATCGCAGGTGTTTGTGGCCCAAACCGAAGCTGCGAAGGTGAGTTACTACGTCTGTAATGTACTATTAAACGTTAAACATCCATATTTGGGCGAGTACTAATACTTACTTATTATGTGCTTTGGGCCACTAACTTGTTGTTGACAGGTTTGGCTCAGACGGTATTGAAAAAAAGTGGTTGGTTTAAAAAAAAAGGGCAAACATTGTGTGATAAGCACGAATGTTTGACCCGAGTCATGGATGTTGGATTGTTTAGTATTTATACCTATCGTATGTATTTCTGTGTATAATTATTTATATCGTTGTCTAGCACCCATAGTACAAGCTTTGCTTATTTGGGATAACTTACATATTATACGTACCAAATTGCAACTCAATGGGTCTAGTAGTTTCGGAGCAAATTGGTTGTGACAGACGGAAATTGACGGTCGGAACCCTAAAAAACAATAACTTTGTACCACACGTTTTCGTCACACAATACATTCGTCACTATCATAGGTTAAACACGGAATGTGTCATCAGCATTTTGAATACGACGTACCAAGTCATTTCGACAAGTCGAGTAACAGAGGAACACGTAACGCGGTGTAAGGTCATTCCAAATGTAAGTAATTTTCACTCCTCCTATTCGAAAATGAGTACTTAGTTCCCCGTTTAGTTAGAGGGAGTAAAATGCGAATTTGCTCCCTCTCCATTTCTTCCCCGCAAACAGGGAGTAAAGTACGACTTTGTTCTCTACTGCTACTTGTTTTTCTCGTAAGAGGAGTGAAAAGCAGAGTGTGCAACACGGTAGCAATAGTAGATTGTTTACCAAGGGACTAAAACAAGCCATTATGACACGAGATGTTTAGCCACCCGAGCAGAGCGAGGGTGGATATAGTTCGAGTGTCATTATGGTCGTTTAGTCACGCGTTAAACACTCTGCTTTTCACTTCGAATGCGAGGGAAAAAAAACGAAGTTCCATACAAAATTACGATATTTATTACAACAAAATAGATAACCGGCTACTTCCCGATGACCTAGAATCATGAAATTTGGCCAGAAGCAAGGTCTTACAGCACACGTACAGGAATAAATCGGATAACCGTAAATATTATATATTTTGGTGCAAGTAAAGCCAATTTACTAATACAAACTTATCATTTGCGGTTGGCGCAGTAGCCGTGTCTACTTCACGAACCGCAAATAATAAGTTTGTACTGATACATTTGCATCGTCAAGTTTGTAGGTACGGAACCCTCGGTGCGCGAGTCCAACTCGCACTTGACCTGTTTTTTATCACGTGACGTTTTGAATGATATTTAGCCAACAGATTCAAACTTGAAAACTATTAATATATTTTAAAACTAATTGGGTCATGCATTATTAAATGAATTCACTTTAAATAAATCAAGATTCATAGGTATTCGTAATCATTAAATCGTGTTTCACGAAATTAAATCGTTTTTTCACGCCCTAGAAATTGTCTACGTTCACTGGAAATGGGGATAATCCTCCTTTCACCAACTCTTTGGTTGGCTGTTTAGGCGGGTTTCCAATGTAAATTAAAAAAAAATACTTTAGTCCCTAGAGACTAAAAAAGAGCTTTAGTCCCGATGTGCAGAGACTAAAGTAACATTTTAAGAGCATGAGAAGTGAAAAATTATTTGAACCTTGGGCGACAGCTTGAATCCCTTGCTAGGTTAGAATCCCCACTCCTCGGGATTCTATTCTGGAATCTTTTGCGTCGCTCTGGATTCCATTCGTTACTCGCGGTAATAATACTATTTTGCTCCCTATGGTACTTTATTGCTTCCTTTTCGGGCCCTATCTATTAAGATTATGTTCATTAAGCCTCGAGGCTACACTTTAATTTGGAATACCTTTTCAGATAACATAAGAAATGCTTGCGGTCCTGATAGTTCTGGCGGTCACCGCAGTACTGCCTTGGCTGTTGATGAAGACCTGGGAATGGTGGGACTGGAAGAAAATAAAGTTGGGGATGAGCATGCCTGGTCCACCGGCGTTGCCGATTTTGGGCAACGCCCTCACCTTCGCAGCTGATCCTAAAAGTAAGGCAAAGGCCGAACGCTGATGAGTTCGATGACCAATTGACCACCACACACCCTCTGTCAACCACTTCACAACAGTTTATATCTGTTCCACGGTTCAGAATATTCTAGTATTTTTTTACTCCACGAATTATACTAGATATTATAATTATTTACTAAGTATTTACACATAAAATATCACCATTCATTATCATACTTACATAACAATGGTGTGTTTTTGAAGATGAAGTAAAAAAAAATATATTCATCATTAAATCTTTGTTTAGCATCATATAGTGACTATTTGCCGTTTTTTTTTTTACTATTTTTCTTTGAGTGTATGTTTCGTATTTTACAGTTCAATTAAAATTGATAGAAAACATCATGAGAAAGCACGGCCAGTATGTGCGTTTCTGGTTGGGTCTAGAACTGAACGTCTTCGTCTCCAACCCGGAAGATGTAAAGGTAGTGTAACGATTATAATAACTTTCTTATATTATGTACCTATGTGGACGATATTCTTTGAGATGCCACTAAGGCCGACGTTGCACCAACCAACCCGGTTACCCGGTTTGAGGTGACAACTTAACTAGAGGCCCATTAGTACTAAACCGCTAACCTATAGTTCGCGTCTTGTGTTCTTCGGCGGTTGACTGGGGGCTGGGGATTGTTTTCTCCTGCACCCAGTTCATCGCCGATGGGGACTCGGGTAACGAGCCGAAAGGCTAGTCGCCCGTGGGAGAAGTTCCTTCCTGTGAGTGCCCTTCGGGGCAGTCGGGGGTGTCGTGGTCGGATGCTCTGCGAACCCATGGCGACCCCTTTAACGGCAGTGCTGGAACGCCGGAGTGGTTTAATTGGGTAGGCCCGCCAAGCTCCTACTCATTCGGCGGGGTTAAGGTGGGAGAGCCCCCCATAACCATAACCCCCAAGTGGCTTCTTCCATCCTCCCGGGGGTATGCGTAACGCATATCCACATCGATAACAAAAAAAGGGTTAACTCAGGTTTAGATGTTTCAGCTTAACTCGAGTGAGAGGCTAAGCCGATAACCCGAGGTTATGAGCGTTGGTACAAAGTTGGCCTTAGAGTGCTACTAAATATTCTGATGGCTAAAGAGCCATCTGTTCACTGTCTTGACATGCATTGCATATGAGCCAATATGTTGCCAATACGTTGAATAAATTATTGAATTTGAGTTTGAACTATTTGATTTATCTTGTTTGAGCTGTTGGAACAACTATTTATTAATTTTTTACAACATCTGTACTGTACACAGTTTTGATGCAATACATTATTATCTTATCTTTGACAAGCCTATTCTTAAACTATGAGTTGTCTATTTCAGTTGCTCCTGACGAGCCCCAAAATGACCCATAAAGGACCAGTCTATGGCGTTCTACGGGAAGTGATCGGCCCAGGCTTGCTTTCAGGGGGTACGTAATAATATAGTTCATAAAATCCAGGCTAAAAAGTACAGGTCCCGGCACTGATATTGAGCGGTGAGCGAAAGTAGAGTGAATTTCTGCGCATGTTTGCTACTGAAGGGCCAATAAGCGTGTGCGCATGACAAAACGCCCGCTGCGGCCCGCCGCTCTGCCGACCGATGAGACGGTACCTATTTCGACATCTGCGCAAGTTCCATGCCGATGCCTGTACATGTCTCTACTTCAATGTCACCTGGCCCTGGCGTCTAATTCCAGTTCGAAAATAAATGACGATCCACTATCTCCCATTTAGCAAGATACCTATATCATTTAATGAGCTATTTGGGGGAAATGAATCTCCTGTTTCATGTTCAAATACTTACCGGAGCGGGAGACGAACTTGTTGTTATAGGTCTCCAACAAGATGGAGTGACTTGTAAACGTCGCGGGAACGCGGTGGATGCGAGTAGCACAAGACCGGTCTGAGCGGCGCGCCTTGGGGGAGGCCTATGTTATGTCCTACTTACTGTACGTCTTTCGGCTGAAATGATGATGATGATGATCCAACAGAATCTGCGCTAAGTACGGAGGGAAATTCCTAATACAAAGTCACGTTTTGGTCGTCATAATTTCACGATGACTCTTTCAAGGAAGCGCGTGGCGTAACCACCGCAAGATGGTGACTCCGTCGTACAACAAGAGGACGGTCCACAACTTCGCCGCCGTGTTCAACGAGGAGGCGACGGCGCTCGTCGAGGCCCTCTACAGCAAGGATCCGAAGGAAACGTTCAACATCTACTTCGACATGGTCAAATGTACCACGCAATGTGTTTGCCGTAAGTTGGACTTATTTTTTATACTTCTATTTGTTTTGCCCGCGATTTCGTATAAGCATTAGATAACATGTAAAATCCATTTTCACTCCTCCTATCCGAAAAGGAGTATTTTGTTCTCCGATTAGTTAGAGGGAGCGAAATCTCATTTTTGCCCCACTAACTGGGAGCAAAGTAAGATTTTTCTCCCGAGAGAGCAAAGTACGATTTTGCACCCTGTGTACTGGTAAATCGTCCAATTTTAATTTAAAAAAATCAGAATATTGCAAATGTAAGCCACTTTGTTTTCAGAAACTCTAATGGGACAGTCTAAAGAAGAGTCGCTAAATATAAAGGGATTGGATGAAATCGTGTCGAAGACTCAAAGGTAAAATTGCTACTTTTGAATATTTTATGGATATCTATTGATTATTACGCTCTATGTTGTGTCGATAATCTCTAATCCATTTTTTTACTTCACTCGACATTGTGGGACAGATACTAACCAACTTGTTAAGGCCGTTCCCTGACCCAGTATCGTCAAATTGCTCATGTAAGATCATACTTTTCTAAGAAACGTCAGAAGTTAAAAATATGAAAAAAACAGAAGTTATATGTATTTGAGTATATCATCCTTATATTGACAGCTTTCGTTACACGTTTCACGAAACTTCGGTCGATACAATTTAATTCCAAAGTAACCTCTAACTCTGACCTTTAATCCACCTTTACTCCAGTTTATTATATCAAACAGTGTAAAACTAAATATAACAGAAATATTATCCATATTATATGCATACATTGACAGCTTTATAAATGCCATGTTTTTAGACGGAATTTTTATAGAAATTAAAACGCGTTAAATACTAACTAAATCGGGCGTTCTGTGCGTAGCGCTTTCTCTTTCCCTCGTTGCACGAGTGACAGTGACGGCTGAACTGCGTATAGGAACGACCTTAAATTAATTGTTATACAACGAGTACTATATCTTCGATACTACCAACCACGAGGCCTCTAGCTGTACAAAATCATGTCTTTTTTCAGTATGTACGGCCGCATTTATGAGAAAATGACGAAATGGTGGAACAAAATACCTTTTGTATTCAGGCTATGTGGAGGGACCCGTGAGATTAACCACTACAAATATCTCATAGACCTCGTATGTGGACAGATGATTAATAACAGAAGAAAGGCTCTGGAAAGAAATGGGGCCGTGGAAGAAGACTCTAGAGGCATAATCGATAGGCTGATCATGAATGGAGACTTGACACAACGAGAGATAATATGGGAAACGATGACGCTCTTTACTACTGTGAGTTAAAGTTATTCTTGAATAGCTTTAGCCCAGCACCGTATCAATTTTACTTACTATAAAACTATGAATTTTGGAAAGTGTTTTTCAAAATGCACTTCTATTTCACCCACTCTCTCTCTCTCTTCTCAACCTCTAAGGCGGCCTCCTTCAGTTAATGCCGTCTTTCCCGGTCTTGCGCCGTTTCCATCCATTTCGTTACCGCCAATCTTTTGATAGATATCGTCATACCTACCAACGCATTTGTGGTCTTCCTCTTGGACGTTTCTCGCCCCACGGTCGCCACTCTACCACCGTCTTGCACCACGAGCCCTGCTTGCGAGCGACATGACCACTGACCAGCCCACTCCCACTTTAATTTCGCTTGTCGGTTAGTTACATCGCTCACTTTACTTTGTTCCTTTGTTCTCATCTATTTCATAAATTACATCATTTTCAATATATCAAATATACAAATCATTTTCTTTTTACAGAGCCAGGAAGCGTCGGCGAAAGTGGCTTCTGCGGTGCTTCTTTTCCTGGCACATTTACCGGAATGGCAGGTACCTAAGTAATTCCTGCGCGAATATATTTTTTACTTCTTTCTTTTTTTTTCGTTTCTTAGGAGTTTTGAACTCTTTCCTCCTAAAAGAAACACTGCATAGTCGCGAGGTAATCATACGAGCATAATCTACATAGAATAAAAGAAATTACATTGTAATGTAATTGAAATTTTCCAGGATAGAGTGTACAACGAAATACTCGATTGCTTCCCTGACAGTGAATTCATACAGGAAGATCAGCTCAAACACCTTCTGTATTTGGACATGGTGTACAAAGAAGTACTCAGATACCTGTCCATCGCCGCCTTAATACAACGAGAAGTACAAGAGGAAATCAGTATAGACCAAGGTATGATCCACCGCCACCACAAGCTATTTACGTTCCACTGCGCACAGGTTTTCTCTCATTATGAGTGTTTGAGCGTAGTTTGAGCTAGTCCCCACGCCCGCCCAGACGGATTTAGGATAAGAATAAGAGAATATTATTGTTCACCGTGGTACAGACGAGTTCATTAATATGTTTACGTCATCCATAACCGTAAAGTGTGATTTTCTGCCCGCTACGCGGAGAGAAAATCTCACTTCTTGGCCAAGGCAAGACGTAAAACTTTTGATAAACCACGGGCGGTAATTCGTAAAGCCCCAGATCGCATATTTATGGCCCTCACCTTCGGTTCGGGCCACAGAAACCTGCGATCTGGAACATTTACGAATTGACCACCCTAGGTCTGTAATGTACTATTACACTTTTGGACCTTATTACAACGTGGTAAGGTGCAAAAGTGTGAATATATTGGCGAACTCGACTGTACAATGTTGTCTTAATAAAATTTTTGTCCCAACGGCAATCCATTTGCGGCATACAATATTAAGATTAATATTTATATGTAATTCCTTCCTTTCTTCTTCTTTTAATTCTAAACTTTGAAGTCGTAGAAAACGTGTTCAAACAACCGTATTTTCTTTATTCAGGACTTCACACACATCCTTGTATTACTTCGCAAACTTCGCATATCCTCCTCACCATGTTATTAACTGTGTATCCTTTCTGTATTTCTTGTGTTTTGTATTTGGTGTTCAATAAAGAGTATTGTTGTTGTTGTTGTTACCCTTCACCGAAAAGCTCAGTGTTAAAATCAAATTGAATTCGGCGCGTACGTAAACTCAGAGGTTGTTCACACAAGATTGGTACAAGTCCCATTCCTAAATGAATTATGGAGGTGTAGGTCATACGATTGTTTGAATTGCAACGTTTATTTTCAGGTAGAATCACTCTCCCCGTCGGCACATCGGTGACGATTCCCATACACGCCCTCCACAGAGACCCTGAATATTGGGACGAGCCCGGAAAGGTCAAACCGGAGAGGTTTATGCCAGAAAATGTAAAGCAACGGAACCCTAACGCTTATGTACCCTTCAGCTTGGGCCCTATGGACTGTTTGGGTGAGTGGAAAAAATACTGTTATATCTACGTTTTTTTCATTAGTATGATAAACAAACGAGCAAACAGGTCACCTGATGGCAAGCGGTCACTGTGGCACACAATATTTAATAGTACTACATAAGTACCTACAGAATGGCCACAGAATCAACCGCCTGAATCTAGCCCGCGCGCAACTCGCGCCCAAGTCGCCCTTGTCGTCATTTGTTTCATCCGGTGATGGAGAGTGAATCATTATGGCCCGCGTAATGGTACACACACATTTACAAGTGTACAGACGTCCTCGCACGAAAAGATTGAATTGTGTTCGAAATCGTGCTTTTATAGGCCGTGTCCGTCGTGTGAGTGTGAGTCCTGGCCCATGGACACCGAATTCTTATGATGTTTTAAGATCTCGAGTGCGTGCGTTGCTTACTCTGAGGCCTGAGATATAGATAGATATTAGTATCCATCTCACATTCGTCCTTCCACGGTAATATCGAACCAACTGCATGGTGACGGACGGTAGACCAGGCAATCAGATGACAATGTCCCTTACGTTTACATTACATTGAACATTTTCCACATTGGGTCACGATTAAGGGCCGGTTCCTATATCCACGTAACGCCTCGTTTTGCCTACGGACGGTTAAAATTTGACAGATTCTCTATGGAACAAATGTCAAAAATCAACCGTCCGTAGGCAAAACGAGGCGTTTCGTGGATATAGGAACCGGGCCTAAATTGATTAAATTATACAATCTTGGTCTCTATTCGAAACATTACGAAGGGTGCAATTTGGGTGAATTCGTGACGTACTTAAGTAATTAAGTAACACTTTATTGTACAACTAGCTTCTGCCCGCGACTTCGTCCGCGTGGAATTCGTTAATAGCATTCCCGCGGGAACTATGCGTTTTCCCGGTATAAAAAGTAGCGTATACGTTGACCAGTGGTATAAACTACCCCCATACCAAATTTTGTTGCAATCCGTCCAGTAGTTTTCGAGTTCAATCCGGACACACATACCTACATACGGATTTTTTTTTCTAACAATTGTTATTTTGTGTTCAGTATCGTTTATATAGTCCCCTCGACTTGATAGTTTCTTTTAATTTTCAAGTTTCAGACGCGACTTCTTCTACAGACTTATTAAATTAGAAAACACAGTAGATACAAAATCACAAAACAGAAAAGGGTAAAATGTACAAAGGCGAGCTTATGCCTGTAAGGACGTTATCGTTATCACACGTTATGAAGTTTCCTATAGGATCTCGATGAAATCCCTTTTGCGTCCGGAATGAGGCTCCTTGTTGACTCTCGCAAATTAACACTTCAAACCTCTCCGCCAGGTCGCGTGTATGGCACTGCCATGATCAAGACGATGGTAGTCCGTGTGCTCCGCCACTTCGCTTTCGAGGCCGACGGCTGTTTGGAGGACCGGAAGACTGTAGTGGCCATCTCCGTCAGATTCTCTGATGGCTACAACCTGAGGGTCATCCCCAGGAACCCGAGGAGCCCTGGGACCATCGCAGCTTAGACCATTATTAATAGACCTATTGAATTCAGTTCCATGATAGAGTTTACTTTTACAAAGCAAGTCATTATGTGAAAAGACATCGACTTCCCCCATCCACGTCCCGCGTAGACGCGAGAGGGTTTATTTCGAAAGTGGGCAACGTCGCGTACCTATAGGGATCAAGGGATCAAGCAAAATGTTGTGAGTTGTGACGATAGTTACCCATAGTATCAGCTATCGATAGTAAGGACGTTTTCTAGGTTTTTATTTTTTTCGAGTTGGTAAAAAAAATTTTTTTTTTTTGGAAAGCAGGTATCGCTCACGCCATCAATTCCATACTGGCCCATACTAATTCTATTTTAAACAACTCGAAAAAAAATTAAAACTTAAAAAACATCCTTAGAATCGATAGCTGATACTCTGGGTAAAATATCGTCACAACGTTTGGCTTGACCGTATAGCTGTCAAATGTTTCCCTCTTTAACTAATCATTCTATGGTTGAATGATGCGTCTCGTTTTACATTTGTTGCTTAGGCTTCAAATGATAAGATTACATTAAAATGCATGGTAAATGCGATGGAAAGTTTTCAAACGAAAGTACTTACTTCCATAATGTGATAATACTAAAAAACTCACGTTGTTATGATAATTGTTGCAAACCATACAGCGATTTTTCATGTTTTCATTCGGCAATATTCAGAAATTAATGAAAACAGCGAAATACCTATTTGACAGCTGTTTGCGACGTTGCCAACTTTCGGAATAAACCCTCTTAATGTCATAGCTCACCAGAGCCTGGAGCCACCCGGCACCCGACCCGCACCGCCTCGCCTCCGATTTGCATGGAGATCGGTGTTGGTTGATGTGGTGAGCGCATGCCTATGGAAATTCATATCATATCATATTGTAATTTATTCATAATGTAAAGAATACTATTACCGCTCGAGGCGAGGCGGTGCGGCTCGCGTGCCGGGTGGGTCTTTCTTTAGTACCCTATTGGCGGACCCGATATGATTATGATAGGTATGTGGGGGATTTACGGTAGTATTCGTAAGTTGTTAGATTTCGGTCCACAAAAGAAGGTACACTTTATGTTACACACCGATTTTAATGTTCGGCACTATTACAAAAACGAATGGGGTAACTATGACGCTATTACAATTGAATCACAACATAAAAAAAGTCTTGAAATCGGCAATATCGAGTCAAGAGTAAATAATAACGTGCGGCCTGTCACGCGTATCAAATCTGACAGATGACAGCTCTCGCCGGTCCGTAATGGCGGATCTTTTCACCGATACCCATCTGTCAAAGACGCGAGGCTTGTTTCCATTGCGACAACATATTTTTTATTTTATTTGATATGCTTGGTGGCTCCGCCACATCACTCCTCCCCAGAGGCCGTCACTACGGACGATAATACTTGCGGAAATGTACGGTACGTCCGGACCGTGTTTTTATTATTTCTTTATTTCTTCTGTCATCGTCGGTAGATTCTGGAGGGTTTGGTAAGGTTCCGCTGTTCTGAGTAGCAGCTTTTCGTTCTGGAGGACGTGGTACTATCGGCTTGCAGGGATCATGATATTCCAAGGTGTAGGCTGGTTTAAGCCGGTCTATTGAGACTTTGACAGGTTTGCCTTTGACTAATATTTTGAAGACTTTGCCGTCTCTTTCAATAACCGCGTGTGGACCAGTGTACGCAGGTTGCAAGGCGCCACGCAGTGCGTCTTCTCTCAGGAACACGTGACTGGAGGTGGCTAGATCTTTGAATATGAATATTGACCTGTTGCAATGGCGGGCTGCTGGTGTTGGTTGTAGTTTCTCGGTAATTAATCGGAGACGGCCAATATATTCGGTTATGTCTGTTGTTCCGTGTGTGCTTGCTTGAAAGAAGTCTCCGGGCAACCTTAGTGGCTCTCCGTATACTGCTTCGGCTGACGAAGTGCGAAGATCTTCCTTATAAGAGCTTCTTATGCCCAACAGGACCAACGGCAACGACTCGTTCCAATTCTCGGTTGCGTGACAGGTGATGGCTGCTTTGAGTTGTCTATGGAAGCGTTCGACGAGGCCGTTGCAAGCTGGATGGTATGCTGTAGTTTTCCTGTGTTCGAAGCCTGCTATTTTTGACAGGTGTTGAAATAAAGCGGACTCAAATTTTCTTCCACGATCGGTGACTATGTCTGTTGGACACCCGAACCTTGCTATCCACCCCGTGAGTAAGGCCTTTGCGACGGTTTCAGCAGTAGCGTCAACAATAGGTATGGCTTCTGGCCACCGGGTAAATCTGTCGACGATTGTGAGACAGTATCGAAATCCATTTGATGGCGGCAACGGTCCGACTAGGTCGATATGGATGTGCATGAATCGTCCGCGAGGTAACGGGTATGTGCTCAAAGGTGCCATGACATGTCTGGTTATTTTTGCGCGTTGGCACGGTAGGCATGCCCGTGACCATTCTCTACAATCTTTTCTTATACCAGGCCAAACGTATCGTTCTGCCACTAATTGTGCTGAGGCGTTAGCCCCGGGATGACTAAGCGTATGTAGACAGTCAAATACTTGCTTCCGCAACATTTTAGTGACGTAAGGCCTTGGTGTCTGAGTGCTTGTATCACAATATAGCTCCATGTGTGTTCCAGGTAGTTTCACCTTAATCAGCCGCAAGGATGTGGTATTTTTTAATAGCTCTTGTAATTCAGGGTCGATAAGTTGAGTTCTTGCTAACTGCTCGAAGTTGATAGGTGATCGAATTTCCTCAATACGTGATAGAGTATCCGCTACGACGTTATCTCTGCCGGCGATGTGTCTTATATCGGTAGAAAATTGAGCAATGAAATCTAGGTGTCTGTATTGCCTGGGTGAGCAGTTCTCTTTGCGATTGCTAAAAGCAAAGGACAAGGGTTTATGGTCGGTGTAGATGGTGAAATTTCTAGCCTCGACCATATGTCGGAAGTATTTTACTGCTTCGTAAATGGCAAGGAGTTCTCTATCATATGGTGAATACTTTTCTTGAGCTGGGTTGAGTTTTCTTGAAAAAAATGCCAGCGGTTGCCAGGATCCACCCTTCCATTGTTGCAGTGCGGCTCCAATCGCTGTATCCGACGCATCGCATGCCAACCCTAGTTTTGCATGGCAATCAGGGTGAGCTAGCATGGTGGCTTTACATAGCCCATCTTTACACTTGTCGAATGCTACGCGGGCGTCGTTTGTGATGTCGACTGGATGTGAGCCTTTGACAGAGCCAACTAGTAGTGAATTCAATGGGGCTTGGTCTTTAGCGGCGTTAGGAATAAAGCGCCGGTAAAAATTGAGCATTCCTAAAAACCGTCTCAATTCCTTGACGGTTTTAGGGACCGGGAAGTTCTTAACTGCGTCTACTTTGGCTTCTAGGGGCCTGGTTCCGCTGGCAGAGATAGAGTATCCTAAGAATGTAATTTCTGGTACAGCGAAAACACATTTTGTTGTGTTAATTAACATCCCGTATTCTTTGAGTTTGTCGAAAACTAACCGCAGGTGTTGTTCGTGTTCCTCTCTGCTTTTCGAAAATATGAGGAAATCATCCAGGTACGCGTAACAGAAATCCAGGCCTCTTGTCATCTCGTCCACGAATCGCTGGAAAGTCTGCCCGGCGTTCCGCAACCCGAAAGTCATGAAAGGGAATTCATACAATCCGAATGGAGTTGTAATTGCGGTTTTATCTTCCTCGCTGACTGGTATTTGGTTATACGCCTTGACAAGATCCAGTTTTGAAAATATGCTACAGCCTGATATGCTTTGAGCAAAATCCTGTATATGACGGATTGGATATCTGTCGGGTATTGTCCTAGCATTCAGCATGCGATAATCGCCGCAAGGACGCCATCCGTTCTCTTTTTTGGGTGCTAGATGTAACGGAGATGACCATGGGCTTTGTGAAGGCCTCGCCGTTCCGTCTTTTAGCATTGCTTCAAATTCTTTTTTTGCTATCTGTAATTTGTCTGAAGCTAGTCTTCGTGGAGATGATGCTACAGGTGGTCCGGGAGTAGTTTTAATATAATGAACTGTATTGTGTTTGATTTGCCTCTGGACGCCTGAAGGATGAGTAATTTCTGGATATTCTCTTAAAATTTCATGAAATTTTGATTCGCCCGTTGCTATCTTCACGGAAAAGAGGCTGTCTGATAATGCTGCCGAAGTTCCAATAGCTGCTATCGAAGTTGTGCCGTCGACCAATCGTTGATTTCGGATGTCAACCATGAGATTGTAGAATTTTAAGAAATCAGCTCCTATAATAGGTTTGGTGACGTCAGCTACGATAAAACGCCATGGGTACTCACGTCGCAGCCCCAAGTCCAGGTTGAACTGTACGTAGCCGAATGTATTTATGGCTGATCCGTTGGCGGCGCATAATTGATAGTTAGTATGAGGGCGACGCTGTTTGAGTGCAGTATGAGGGAAAACGCAAAGATCGCTACCTGTGTCGATGAGAAATTGAACTTTTGATATGCGATCTGTCACAAACAGGCGACCTGAATGTTGAGGGCAATCTTCTGTCGCCGCTACTGACTGCCCGGTAAGTTTTCCGATGGGAAATCACACGGTTTGTCGCATCTAGTCGCGCTTTTACCGAACTTCGCGTGGTACCAGCATACTGGGTATCTTCGGACGGAGGAAGCCGAGCGTTTTCCAGACTTGCTGCGGTCACGGGCTTGGGTGGATCGTAGGCGTGACTTAGACCGGCCCCTGCTGAGTTCTGCCATTAATTCTTGCATTTGGCTCTTCAGTTCTGCGATGTCTCTTGACATTGAATCCATCGCCGAGCCGGGCAAGGCCGTGGAAGTTGAGGCAACTTGTGGTACGGCTGGAGCTGGAGACGCTGCCGCGACTTGTGGTGCGGCTGGTACTATATCGTGAACTCTGTCTGCCACGTTCGCTAGAATTTCGAGTCTCGTGTCTGGTTGCGCTGCGAGGACCGTCTGTATATTGCTGGGAAGACGGCTTCTCCAAATCGGCAGTAAAATTTCATCAGATAGTGTCGGCCCACCAAGGTCTCTTAGGTGTCTGAGAAATTGTGATGGTTTTCGGTCCCCGAGCTCTTCATGCATCATCAGCTGCTGCACTTTTTTGTCACGTGATGCTGTGAGTCGTGTTATAAGCTCCACTTTAAGTTTTTGATATTTGTCTGTTGCAGGTGGCGAAATAATAAGTTCTTTGATATCTTTACAAAATTGCTGATCCAAGTGGCTTATAACGTAGTTGAATTTTGTCGCGTCCGACGTAATATTAGACAAGGTAAACTGACCCTCGATTTGAGCAAACCAGATTTCCGGTTCCTCTGGCCAGAATGGTGGGATTCGGATTCCGACACGACAAACTTCGGATGACGGTGGTTCAGTGGAAACGCGCAATGATGGTTGGTCGCCTGACTCGCTTTTTCCAGACGTCGATGCTTCTTTGTCTGCCATTTTCTCGTATATATGTTATTGTTGTCTTGTAGTACGTCTATTTATTTATTCAGTGTTCTGTAGGGGTCACCAGTGTGGGGGATTTACGGTAGTATTCGTAAGTTGTTAGATTTCGGTCCACAAAAGAAGGTACACTTTATGTTACACACCGATTTTAATTTTCGGCACTATTACAAAAACGAATGGGGTAACTATGACGCTATTACAATTGAATCACAACATAAAAAAGTCTTGAAATCGGCAATATCGAGTCAAGAGTAAATAATAACGTGCGGCCTGTCACGCGTATCAAATCTGACAGATGACAGCTCTCGCCGGTCCGTAATGGCGGATCTTTTCACCGATACCCATCTGTCAAAGACGCGTGGCTTGTTTCCATTGCGACAACATATTTTTTATTTTATTTGATATGCTTGGTGGCTCCGCCACAGGTACTTACTTATGGATAGATACTTATTTCTTTTATTTTTATTTATAGCCTTTTGCTTGTCAGAAATTTACAATAAAATACTTATTTAAAACTAACTACAGTAACCGAAATTTTAATTTATTTCCGTGTGCCTTCTGGCAAAGGCCTCCCTATCAATGACCTTTCTGGTCCATGTTCTGCGGGCCATTTCCACAATTTCAGCGTCCCATCTTTTATATTGTCTCCCTCTGTTCCGTTTACAACCTCTGGGGCACCATGTTGTTATTATTTTACTCCACTACTCGGGTCCTCTCATAGTGTCCTGCCCATTTCCATTTCCGGTGTTTGACTGTGTAGCATACACATCCTAAGTTTTGTTTTTTGTCTCAGCACCGAGTTTCTTATTTTATCTATTCTTCTCTTCTTGAGTATACTTCTTTCCATGGCTATCTGACTTATAGTTTGTTGCACTGCGCCCGTGCAGTACCCAAGTTTGGCATCCATATGTGAATATTGGCAGAACGCACGTTGAGGCCGTGGTGGCCTAGAAGCCGTGGTGGCCTAGTGGTTCGACCTACCGTCTCCTACCTACGTCGACCTACCTCTATGCAGAGGGTCGGGGGTTCGATTCCGGCTCGCACCTCTAAGTTTACTTATGTGCGAAATTCAATTTGAATTAACCACTGTGCTTTTCGGTGAAGGAAAACATCGTGAGGAAACCTGCACGCATCTGCGAATTAATTCAAAGATGTGTGTGAAGTCCCCAATCCGCAACGGGCTCGCGTGGGGACTATAGCTCAAACCCTCTCGTGATGAGAGGAGGCCTGTGCCCAGCAGTGGGACGCAAATAGGCTGTAGTAGTAGTAGTAGTAGCACGTTGAATAGTTTTCTTTTGATGGATATATATTATTGAAGTTTTAATAAAACTTTGATCTGTTTGACCCCTAGAAATCTCTTTCCCGTGGTATGGAGCGATGGATAGTATGGAAGTATGTGTTGAGCATATCTTGTCATGCTGTTTGAAAGCCGTGGTAGCACTAGCCTAGTGGTAGTGATCTACTGCCTCTCATGCAGAAGGTCGAGGATTCGAATCGGGCTCGCACCTCTTAGTTTACTTATCGTATACGAAATCTATTTTTAATTTACCACATAACTTTTCGGTGAAGAAAAACATCGTCAGGAAATCTTGAAGGATGTGTGTGATGTCTCCAATCCATCTGGGCTCGCGTGGAGCTACCCTACCCTCTTGTGATCCAGAGGACCCAGTGCCCGCAGTGGGACGTAAATAGCCTGTTGTGGTGGTGGCGTGGTGAAGCATGTCTCGTCTGAACCATTGAGGACCCATGCGGACCATTTTATTGTTGAAAAAAAAAAACGTAAATTATAATCACTTACTTACGTACGTAAGTGATTATAATTTACGTTTTTTTCGATTCAAACTATTGAGACAATAGTTTTATTAAGTGAACTGAATGAATACACTGTAAATTATTTCAGTAGAAAAATACAATGAATATAATACAATTGGTGTTTAATTTAATGGTTTTATTTCAATTCAAGTATTATATGTATAAAGTACATAATGTAAACAATTTAACCTTATAACTATGAGGTTATCAATGGACATGTGTACAACTAACTGTAGACTTGAAGGGAAAATTAAACGTTTTGGGGGGTTTATGTATGTGAGATACACAATGACGTTTTTGAAATTAAGAAAAGCACAATCGAGTTATTTAAATCTTTGAGAATGAATTTGACAAGCACAAAGACCACCTGATGGCAAGCAGTCGCTGACTCGCTGCTGTATATGGACATTAGAGATAAAATTTTTCACGCGTTGTCAACCTTGAGTTCTAAGATGGAACGCATCTATGCCAGTAATTTCACCGGCTGCCTTGGGTTACCGGAATACAACAGTGCGAGCATTGGTATTTGGCGGCAAGTTAGCGAGTAAGACGGCGGTAGCTATCCAGAGGGAACTTGCACCACGTCTTACTACCAGCAGATATGAAATGTAATTTAAGTATCTCTTAGCACAATAGATTTTTATTCGCGAAATTGATGAGCCAATACGATCCCCACTTATGTTCCAAAACATGCAGTTTTTTAAATTCGTTGAAATGTCTGAGTTACTACCTACGCAACGGTGTGAGTTCTTGTTCT
Organism: Aethes cnicana; assembly: GCA_963971205.1. Classification (NCBI taxonomy): domain Eukaryota; kingdom Metazoa; phylum Arthropoda; class Insecta; order Lepidoptera; family Tortricidae; genus Aethes; species Aethes cnicana. The sequence continues at coordinate 8,046,622 of OZ020292.1, forward strand.
CTTCTGCTTTCTCGGAGAGGCTTTGAGGTTGTAGCCTTTTGAGAACTTGGTCGAGATGGCCACTTCGATGTCCAGGTCCTCGAGGCGACCAGTGGCCTCGAAGCGCACGCGGCGGAGCACCCGGACCACGATGGTCTTTATCATGGTTGTGGCGTATACTCGGCCTGTGGACGACATTCTGGCTCACCGCACGGCCACAATTTCACGCGACAGCGGCAGCGGCAAGCGTTTGACGGACACATGGTTCGATCGTGATGCCCGCCGCGCATCGGTGAGCAACCGTCGCGCGCAATATGTCAGTTAGGTACGGCTAAATCCACAACTACGCGCGACGGCGGCAGCGCGGCGAGCGTCACCATCTCGCGATGTGTCCGTAAAACGCCCACCGCTACCGATGTTGTGGTCGAACGGTTAGGCCTCTTCCGGGACCGGTGAAGCCACGCGTGGGGCGTTGGCCGTGTCAAGAGACTAAATTTAATGCCCGATCCACACTCTCCAGGAGGCTGCACGAGGGAACGCGAGTGCGATAGTTGGGAGTTGGGACGGTGCGCTCGTGTCCTCTCGTCTTCGCTCGCCTCGCCTTGCTGTTGCTCCGCTTTGTGTCGGTTTTTCGAACACGAGTCAAAGGATGCGAGAAAACCGATCACACTCTCGCGTCTCACTTTGTTGTTAACTAAGTACTGCAGAGTAAGTAGGCGCGTGTTTTTTTATTATTGGAGTAGCGATTTGTCTACTACTTTTATGGAATGAATGATATAATGACATAGACGCAAGACATTATAATATTGGTAGGCATATAAAGTAGCTAACGCAGACGTCCATCTTGTAGTAGACGTAGCGGGCTATTGAAGAAATCCAGAGTATGGATGGCTAGCACTTCTGCAGCCTCCACTCGCCAAGACTCGTGCGAGAGCCTCTAGGAGGCGCCTCGTGGAAAGTGTGGATGGGACTTAGATGTGTCGATATTTTATAGTGTTTATGGAGCAGCGTTGTCTCGCTTCAAACGTATTAGATAATAGATACCTACGTCGCTTGACACGCCGCACAACCAGTCCTTAAGGCACAAGAGACACGGCGATGTTTATAGTTACTCGCCCAGCGGTGAACTATCAATATCGCCGTGTCTCTTATAAAAGAGACACGGCGATACACGGGAGTGCTTATCTTTTGTTCGTTTTTATAGCCGATAGCTCATAGTTTACTCGCTCCCGGTGGGACCAGTGCCTAAAGAGGCTCAAATAGGCCTTATTTATTATCGGGTAAGTTACAACGTTTCGGCGAACAAAAATGGTTCTCCAAGTAGAGTTTTACGAAGTTACAAATTACATATAACTTTTACCTTATTTATAACATCTTCCATTGTACTTTAAAATATAAGGTAAGTAGCTTAGGTTATTATTATAATTTACCTACAACAGAACTAAGCACTGCGATGTTGAGTCAAAGTAGCGACCGGCAGGTAATAATATTTTGCATGTCAACCTAAACTGTGATTTTTGTTCTTTACAAACTTTGAATCATGGGTCTTTGATAAAGTTGAAGCATTATGCTAAATTTCCTAGAGAACAAAAAATACAGTTCAAAGGTCACAGCTCACTAGAGCAGAGCCACCCGGCACCCGATCCGCACCGCCTCGCCTCGGATTTGTACAAATTCATACAAAGGATAATAAACCGCTCGAGGCGAGGCGGTGCGGGTTGGGCGCCGGGTGGCTATTAGTGGGCTGTGACCTTAAGTCGCCTTTCAAACCAAGTACCACACACAATATATCTAGTTTCCGCAGGCCTAGCAAGCCCGGTAATCCGGTTTAAGACAAAATATACTTCTCAATTTTAAAACCTCTACGTGTCACTTTAATACCTTCACTTGTTATAACTTAAGGGAATAACTCGGTTCATCATCATCATCATTTCAGCCAAAGGAACGGACATAGGCCTCCCCCAAGGCTCGCCACTCAGACCGGTCCTGTGCTACTTGATTCCACCGGTTTCCCGCGACCTTCAAGAGGTCGTCGCTCCATCTTGTTGGAGGCCTACCGACAGCTCGTCTCCCGGTTCGCGGGCGCCACTCGAGAACTTTCCGGCCCCATCGGCCATCAGTCCTGCGAGCAATGTGCCCCGCCCACTGCCACCAGCGCCCACTGCTACAGCTGCATAACTCGGTTACCATATTTATAATAAGTACAATGCTGTCGTCAAAACTCACCTAAGCAGTCCATAGCGCCTAAACTGAAAGGCACGAAGGCGTTAGGGTCCCGTCGCTTGACGTTTTCGGTCGAAAACCTCTCCGGTTTGACCTGTTCGGGGTCCTCCCAAAACTGGGGATCTCGGTGTAGGATGTGTATGGGTATTACTAGAGATGTGCCTACTGGAAGGGTTATTCTGCCTGAAAAGTAAAAGATAAAAAAACGCCAAGTGAATGTTAAGTAACGTATTAGGACTCATGATATCTCATAATGATCAGAAAATCAGAATGAACTTCCTGCTGGGGTTTTCCCAGCGAGATACGACTTAGGTGCCTTTAAGAGGCAAGTGTACCGTGAATTGCAAGGTCGGCAACGCACTGGTAGCTCTTTTCGAACTGCTGGTGTCCATGTGCTGCGGTGACTACTTAACATCAGGTGGCCCGCATGCTCGTTTGTCAACTTTAGGGGTATATTGTTTATGAAATGAATAAACTGAAACTGAAAACTTAGGTACTCTAAGTCCTTCAGCCGGGACTTTTACTACTTATCTCAATATACCAAATTTCATATAAGTAAATCGCTACGCTATTTAAGCGTGAAGAGTTAACAGACGGACAGCGAGTTACTTTCGCATCTACAAGTAGATAGCATGAACTGCATGAAGCTCAGCTCAAAGGCAGTACACAAAACTAATACCGAGCTGATTTCTTGTAGACTGTTTACTGAGTCGTCAAGTAACTTTATATACTTAAGCATGGACGAGGAAAGTACATACAAAACTCAACAGAGAGAAAAAACGGGTACTTAATGCAAAACGTTGTGACGATATTTTACCCACAGAATCAGCTATCGATTCTAAGCATGTTTTTAAGGTAAAAAAAAAAAACGAAAATATGGGATTCAGATATTTATTGCTCACACCATCAATCCCATACTTTTTTCTTTTTTACGAACTCGGAAAAAAAGTGCTATAAAACATGCTTTGTCGATAGCTGATACTCTGGGTGAAATAACGTCACAACGTTTTGCTTGACCCTTATACTTAGGTAGAATATTTTGATTCTTATCTGTAAGACTGCTTACCAGAGTCAATAGTGATTTCTTCCTGCACTGTTCTCTGTATTATGGCAGCTATAGAAAGGTATCTAAGCACCTCCTTATATACCATATCCAAATTTTGAAGCTGTTTCAGCTGATCCTCCGTTATGAATTTGTCATCAGGGCCGAGATACTCAATTATCTCGTTGTACACTTTTTCCTGTAAAGAAGAAACGCTATAATTATAAAGGAGGGTTATTCAATTTATTTAAGTAGGTAATTTATTTTCTTGCTTGTCATCATTTCTTAGCCTTGCTGTAATTTTACTTCTATCCGGCTGTAAGTTATAATTTTTCGTTCCCTAATATACTAAGGCTTCTTTACTTTAACTTTGGTGCCTGCTAAGATGGTATATCCAAGGGTAGTATTAAATTACCTGCCATTCCGGTAAATAGGCTAGGAACAGAAGTACGGCAGAAGTAATCTTAGCCGACGCTTCTTGACTCTGAAAACAAGAAAGTTAGGTATACATATATATGACGTACTTAGATATACCTATTCATAAAGTAAACGTGTTTAAGTTCTTATTCGGAAGAATATAAAGGTAACAAAAAAAGTCAATAAGTAGCTATTGTGGCTTGGCTTGGCACAAAATGGTCACTCTGTCACTCAGCGTGTAAATTAAATCGCTGTTGGTAGATTACTTTCTTCCTTAGGTATTATTCTCCACCACGACAGCCTATTTACGTCCCACTGATGGGCACAGGCCCCCTCTTATTACGAGAGGGTTTGGGCTGAAGGCTGTAGTCTCCACGACGCGGGCCCCATGCGGATTGGGGACTTCACACATATCCTTAAATTACTTCGCAGATGCATGCAGGTTTCCTCGCAATGTTTTCCTACACCAAAAAACTCAGTGGTAAATCTAAATAGAACCCCCGACCCATGCGAGGCGGAGGTTTAACCACTAGACCATCACGGCTTAATAAAACTCACCACCGCATAAAATAGAAACTTACAGTAGTAAAGAGAGTGAATGTCTCCCATCTGATCTCTTGATCGGTCAGCTCTCCGCTCAAAATCAATCTATCAATGATGCCTCTAGCAGATTCTTCCACAACCTCGCTCTTTGCCAGGGCATTTCTCCTCTTCTCTACCATTTGCTGACAAACATGATTGATAAGATGATTGGAATAGTCCAACTTCTTCTGTTCTCCCGACAGCCAAAAAATCAAAGGCACGTGGAACCACCATTTGGTCATTTTTGCATAAATACAGCTGTAAATACTGTCAGAAAATAATTTATGAGATAACTTGATGACAATATTATTCAATTAATATTACAAATCACACTGTAACGAAGTTACCTCTGCGTTTTCAATACGAGTTCGTCCAGTCGATCCAAATGCAGCGATTCCTCTTTGGTAAGTCCCATTAGAGTTTCTGAAAACCATTAAGTAAATTTGTAAAAAATCTTTACTGCACCATAGTTATCCAGTACCCAAGCTCATTTGCACCAAAGTGGGTTAGCTAGACATTTCGAGCTAGTTTCAAAGTCTTCTTTCTTCTTTCTTTTTGTAAAATAAATACAACGTGCTAACTAATAGGTGCGTGTCAAACTTTTAGAGCTGATTGTAAGTACCTACTCGCCACAGTGTCAAAAATATTTGTCAGTTTTTGGAGATTATTAGGGAAACAAGTTAAGTAAGTTTTAATTTAACTTTTAAGTTAATACAATTTATAGTTAAGGAAATCAAAAGTATTTATCTTGATGATGTGAAATATCCAGAATACCTACGTATCTAATATGTTTAGCACCTTGGTCCTTGGCTATACTACTACTACTACAGCCTATTTGCGTCCCACTGCTGGGCACATGCCTCCTCTCATCACGAGAGGGTTTGGGCTATAGTCCCCACGCGGGCCCAGTGCGGATTGGGGACTTCACACACATCTTTGAATTAATTCGCAGAGCGTGCAGGTTTCCTCACGATGTTTTCCTTCACCGAAAAGCACAGTGGTTAATTCAAATTGAATTTCGCACATAAGTAAACTTAGAGGTGCGAGCCGGAATCGAACCCCCGACCCTCTGTATGAGAGGCGGTATGTCGAACCACTAGGCCACCACGGCTTCCCTTGGCTATACGAGTAGCACAAATTAATAAATAGTTACTATATCGGTACATAGGGAGCTTACGGCAAACGCATTGGGTAGTGCAATTGACGACGTCATAGTACAGATTGAACGTTTCTCTCGGGTCCTTGCTGCCGAGGACTTGCGCCAGCGCCGTCGCCTCCGCATCGAACACTTTGGAGAAATGGTGGACGGTCTTCTTATTGTACGACGGAGTTACTATCTTACGATGACTACGCCAAACGCTACCTAGAATAATATTAGGGAAATTAGCTGATTCTGTGGGTAAAATATCGTCACAATGTTTTGCTTGACCCTATATACTTACTGTACACGTATGATGTAAGTAATGTGAGTATTATATGAGACTAGCTGACCCCGCGGACTTCTTACCGCCTTAAACCTCACGGAGCCCGAGACCTTTCCAACGAATGCAAAACCGTGGAAATCGGTTCGTGCGTTCTGGAGTTATAGCGTCAGGAAGGAAAACCCGACTTATTTTTATATATTAGACTAGCTGACCCCGCGGACTTCGTACCGCCTTAAACCTCACGGAGCCCGAGACCTTTCCAACGAATGCAAAAGCGTGGAAATCGGGTCGTGCGTTCTAGAGTTATAGCGTCAGGAAGGAAAACCCGACTTATTTTTATATACCTAGTAGATTACCTCCAGAAAGTATTCCTGGGCCGATTAATGGTTTTAAGTATTCGTAGACTGGTCCCTTGTGGTTCACCTTATTGCTGGTCAGTAGCAACTGAAACATACAGAACAATGGGCAACTAATTATAAAGTTGAAGACGCTGAAGCTGGCAAGCGAGCTTGAGCAATCGAGACAGGCAATTGTCTCAGCGGAGAATGTATGTTTGCATTGGAGGGAGCGAGAAGCATGACCGCGGCATGTGGGCGATATACGTAGAAAATCAGAAAAATGAAGATAAAAAACCCACATTGTAAGAACAATATAAATTAGCAAACTTTTTGGTATATGAGTATGAAGGAATACCTAGTGTAGATTATAGATGAAAAAAAAACTTATAGAACCGTTTAAATAGGATTAGAAGAACTAATACACGATTTTTTTAAGGCGAGTGAAGTGTCATTTTTCATGTACTTTTTATATTTATAATTATCATACTTATAAGATCAATATTTGGCGGCGGGGAGGGAGAGATCCAAAACTGATTTTTACTATCCCTACCGATCATGAGGAAAATATGAATGGATACAGCAAAATTACCTTAATATCAGCGGGATTCGAGACAGCTATGTTTAGTTCTGGGCCAAGCCAGAACCGGACGTACTGGCCGTACTGCTTTATTATGTCCCCAATCAGCTTCAGTTGATCTGTAATTGATAAAACGCAAGTTTAGTAAGGAATAAAATATTACCTACATATAACCTTATATACCTATACATATCTACGTGAGACCGGTCCGAGTAACCCGAAAGATTTCAACCATGTATATTTATGATAGGCCAATAATGCCACATTACCTACTACTACTACTACAGCCTATTTGCAGCCTGTTTGTGTTTGTGTTGCTGGGCACAGGCCTCCTCTCATCACGGGGTTTGGGCTAAATCCCCACACGGGCCCAGTGCAGATTGGGGACTTCACACACATTTTTGAATTGCTTGGCAGATGCATGCAGGTTGCCTCACGATGTTTTCCTTCACCGAAAAGCTCAGTGGTTAATTCAAATTGAATTTCGCACATAGTAAACTTAGAGGTGCGAGCCGGAATCGAACCCCCGACCCTCTGCATGAGAGGCGGTAGGTCAAACCATTAGACCACCACGGCTTCTTTACACATTAACTACCTACTACGTAATAAATTTCTGGAACAAAATAAATCAAATAAGCTGTAGGGCTTTTAAGAAAGCCGTTGACGTAGAGTCTATTACTGCACTGAAAAAACGACTTTGTTGTATTTACAAAATTGGCATTAGTTGATTTCATCTTTGTTAAATTAACCATATTTGTAGTTGTTATTGCAACATTTACTTAATTGATATTACTAAATCAAAATGATTGATGTGAAAATGAAGTCGTTACTATTTACTATTGTAGACTTAACAAAAACGTACGTTCAATTTACCGAACCATAACGGTAGAGTAACGACAGTTAAACTTTATTTAAAGATACTATATATCTTAGTAGATTTTACTTTACAGTTTACAGTTTTTATTACCAAATACGCTTCGTTAAATTTATTTTTTGGTTTTGTAAAGCGTCGCTACTAACATTATATGTTAAATTAACTACCAACGACTTTGGGGTTACTAAACCCTGAAGGTTAATAATGTAACCTATTCGCTTTAGTAAATAAAAGTACATCTGATAATACAATTCACGGAACAACACAGTAGCTTTTACGAGAAAAGTTTCGTGAAAATGTCATCGTTAGTTTTGTGAAGACTTCCATACAATTTCAATAGATGGCGTTAGTGCCGCTGCTTACAATATGTGTTAAATTAACTACTATCTGACGTTGAATTAACGGAACCCTGAGGGTTAATAATGTAACCAGTTCACTTTAGTAAATAAAGTACACCGTATAATAAAATTCATGAAACAACACAGTTGCTTTTACGATAAACGATTTGTGAAAATGATATTTTCAAGTTTGTGAAGACATCTATAAAACTTCAATAGATGGCGTTAGCGGCGCTGCTTACAATATGTGTTAAATTAACTACTTTCTGACGTTGAATTAACGGAACCCTAAGGGTTAATAATGTAACCAGTTCACTTTAGTAAATAAAGTACACCGGATAATAAAATTTATGAAACAACACAGTTGCTTTTACGATAAACGATTTGTGAAAATGATATTTTCAAGTTTGTGAAGACTTCTATAAAACTTCAATAGATGGCGTTAGCGGCGCTGCTTACAATATGTGTTAAATTAACTACTTTCTGACGTTGAATTAACGGAACCCTAAGGGTTAATAATGTAACCAGTTCACTTTAGTAAATAAAGTACACCGGATAATAAAATTTATGAAACAACACAGTTGCTTTTACGATAAACGATTCGTGAAAATGATATTTTCAAGTTTGTGAAGACTTCTATAAAACTTCAATAGATGGCGTTAGCGGCGCTGCTTACAATATGTGTTAAATTAACTACTTTCTGACGTTGAATTAACGAAACTCTAAGGGTTAATAATGTAACCAGTTCGCTTTAGTACCTAAATAAAGTACACCGGATAATAAAATTCACGAAGCAACACAGTTGCTTTTACGATAAACGATTCGTGAAAATGATATTTTCAAGTTTGTGAAGACTTCTATCAAACTTCAATAGATGGCGTTAGCGGCGCTGCTTACAATCGGTGTTAAATTAACTACCATCTGTAGTTAAATTTATTAAACCCTAAGGTGTAGTAATAATACCTTTCGCTTTAGTAAACAACACTACATTTGATAATAAAATTTACGAAACAACACAGTTCCTCTTACGATAAACGTTCCATAATTAAGTATCATTGCTAGTTTTGTGAAGGCTTCCATAAAACTTCAATAAATGGCATAAGCGTCGTTGTCAACATTGTCTTAAATTAACTACCATCTGGCGTTGAATTTACTAAACTCTGATGGGTAGTGATGTACCTAACCTATTCACTTTCGTGAACATAAAACGACATCTAATAATAAAATTTACGAAACAACACTGTTGCTTTTACGGTAAACGTTTCATGAAAATTGTTCCTTTTGTGAAGAATTCCATAAAACTTAATAAATTTTAAAATAATAAATCACATAGGTAACTAAATGATGGCATTAGCATCGCATACATTATGTGTTATGTCATGTAGTTTAATTAGTAAAGTTAAAATAGTAGTTTAAATTTCTACAAACCCGCAAACCCGTACATAAATACCTGACGTACTAATGGTATACTTACATATACTCATAAATACAATGAAATCGGGTCACTTTGAAAGTGAAAGTGCAGCTTGAAACGTGAAGGAGTTACCATAGAATTTGGCAGAGGAAGAGGAACAGAAAGGAGACAATTTTTGGAAGATTTAATGAAAGAATTCTTCTAGATCTAATGAAAATTCTATTTTTTTTTAAAGAAATGGAAGCGTTCCTTAAGGTAAATAAATATCAAAAAAGGGTAATCTGTAAAATTGAGAAATCGCAGAGCCCGAAAAATCTGTACAAGTACTTACCTACTTATAGGTTAATTGAAGATATTTAAAAAAAGTCGGCGGGGTGGTTTAAAATGACCTGAACTTTCTACTGTAAAAATAGTCTCGTCTGTCTGTCCGTCCATTAGCCCGTCTGTCTGTTTGTCTGTTTTTTTTTATTTGAACTCGCATCACTCCCAAAACTGCTGAACTGATTTGGATGTATATAACTGTGTTGAGTATAGGCCCATAATAAAATACTGTTTGGGTCTAGGAAGGAGTGAAAAGGGGGAAAGTTATTCCTTATTAATGGCTTTTATACATATATTCGACAGGAATAATTTACGGTACCTAAGAAAAGAAATAAATACCTGCCCAAGGATTGCCATGCTTATTAAAGTTTATTTAACGAAGAAAATTAAATAATTGTTTTAAAAAAGCTCTATTTGCGAGCTACATTCTACTTCCGTGAACTACTTAGGTACCTACCTATTCTTCAAACAACTAAGATGTGTGTGTAAGTAATAGTTGTAACATTTAGGAAAAGAGAAATCTTGACTGACTAACGGGTAGGTACACTGTCTCAAACTTTCACGATATACACTCATAATAAACACAAAACTCGGGACTTAATCGTGGAATCGTCTTAACGTCGAGGTAAAATAAAAATAGTTTTTACGCGATTAAGTCCCGAGTTTTGTGTTTATTAACGGGTAGGTATAAAAAAATCGGTTATATATAAAGTCGGCTTACGGACGATAATTTTACGTGATAGACCTTATTCAGTAAACCGACTTTATAGACAACTTATTTGTTTTTCGGTGGCGCAGCCGGCGTTCGTCAATTTATAAGACGTTATCAGATATCACGTCAAAAGTACCTACCTACCTACCTACTTAATGACCTCCTTCAATGGTCTTCATTTAATACATCATTACTCGAAATCGATGTTAAGTGGGCAAAATAACTTTTTCTTGTAAGTACCTACTCGACACTGATTTTTTATTTTCAAATTAACATTTCAAATTGGATTCATAAATGTATTTATCGTTTAGATTTATATTATCAAAGTTTTGTATCAAGTAGTCAGCAGCGCCATATACCAAATTACCAATACCCACGCGTCCCTTACCTACTGTATTTTACAGTGGAAAACGAAATCTCATGATTTCTTATTAAGAAACCACAAGACCTCTAATGCGGTTTATCTACACTCAAATCATAATCCCTCTCTATGATGCGGTCAAAAACCGCAAATTATGACCAGCATTAAGATAAACCGTTTAGTTAGAACAGATTTCTTATCTCTAAAAGCTGTAGGTATTATTAGATTAGACCATCGAATTCGACATCTTCGAACAATGCCCAAATTTATTCTTCAGGCAGACAACGAAAGTTTTTCCAAATTAAAATGTCGGCCCTATATTTAAGTATGTAGGTACCTATTTAGTCTATGCTTTTTGAAAATCGAATGTGAAACGATTTATAAAATTAGTGTAGGTACTTAGATAAAGTTGTGTATGCAACTGTAAGTACATATTAAACTAATAATAATAATAAGTAGAGAACGCCAAAACGTGATGACACTGAAATTGAACTTTAAATGTGGCCTTTAAAGTTCAGGCGCGGATTCACCGTTGTGGGCACTATGGGCATGCCCACAACCCTAAATAGCCTTATGAGGTATGTCTATACCTCATGCCTAAGAGTTTTCACGTCACATTTTTACAGCCCAATGAGGTTGATAATTTCGAACGTCTTGATAAAAAAAAAAGATAAGAGCGAGTTAAAATCGCTTGGAGAGGGTTCCATTCGTTGATTATTTTCTATATCATTTCAAATATGTAATACCATGAACTTCTTATAGGTTTTCATAGTAATCTGTAGGTCGAGAACTAAGAATCATCGTTTTTTTCTCAAATTTTTAGGCCCAGTAAATTGAATTCTTTTATTTAGGTTATCGTACGTGTTTGGGTCACTATGTTACATATAACTACGTACCAAATTGCAGTAGTTTCGGAGCAAATTGGCTGTAACAGACACACGAGTGATTCTATAAGCGTTCCGATATTTCGTTTTGAGGTTTGTAATCTTAAAAAGTAATGAAAAAAAAAATCTCAATAAAAAAATAAAACCGACTTCAAACTCCGACAGCCTACAAAGTCGGTGTCAATTTCACTATAAGATTGCCATCGACTTTGGGTCGGTTCACTTGACACTGACTTTGTAGGCTGTCGGCATAGACGTAAATAATATAGACCCGGTCTAACGTACACGTAATATGTCCCCACTTCCACGGTGTCCAATCCAAAGTTCTGTCACCGAGCGTGCGTGACAATAAGCGTTTTTAAAAAAACTTTTTTCGAAACTGTTTCTCAGTATCTAAAAACTCGTCTCGTTGTTGAAAAAATGTGACCCAGCTTTAGTGTCACGATATAAGTTTAACTTTGGATTGGACACCAATGAAGTGGGGAAACATGACATGTATCTACGTTAGGCCGGGTCCATACGAAGTATTATTTATGTCTATGGCTGTCGGAGTTTGAAATTGGTTCTTATTTTTTCATTTAAAAATTTTTTTCGGCTACAGTTTCCAACATGGGTACGATGGGACGTAAATGTCACTGTAGTCTTTGAAATTGACTCCAAAATTATACACTTGCTAACAAATTTTGAGGAGTTCCCTCATTTTCTCATGGATTCCATCATCAGAACTGAACCAAATTAAAATGGGTCCAATCCGGAGGTACCACCTTTTGATTAAAAAAGAATCGTCGAAATCGGTTTATAATTGACGGAGTAATCGCGTTACTTTTTTTTTTCGAAGTCGGTTAAAAAGAGAGACTGTCAGACCTGCTAGTTTCCGAAAATTGTAATGATGTGATTTTGCTAAATAATTAAAATTTTGTTCCTAGAGGGTCTGAGAGCTGTAGACATCGCGAATCTATTTTTTTGCATGGCTTGAATCAGTTTTTTTTTTACTTTATAAACCCAATAGCTCCGCAATTTTAAAATTTTTACTAAAAGTGACTACAAAAGATATAAAAAAAGTCGAATCTGGTCACACATGTGCATTTATGATCGATATCGATATAAAATAAAATTTTGGTCTAGATCTGGCTCTTCTAAAAATAGCGACCGTCAACATAGCGTACACCGTAACGTACTATTTGGGTACTATTTATTTGCATAATCTGATCCTGGATAACGTTACGGTTTATCTTGACGGTCACTAAAAATACACTTGTTTGTTGTTCCCAACCATACAGCAGCTTTACAAACCCTATATTAGGGACCGTAAAATGGCCATTCGAAAATTGTTTTTTTTCGAAGAAGGCGTATTTGGATAAGCTAATTTTCGCGCCACCTGCATTGTTTGGGCTTTTCAAATTTGTGGCAGGTTTAATTATACTTACTTTAAGTTTTTTTTTTAATAAGCTTTCAAACCATTATACTTCATATTTGCTTCAAAAATAAAAAAATAAGTACATTATTTTCCTTATTTGTAGCTACAAATATGGTAAAAAATACGGTTTACGTTGTTTTTTTGGGGCCAGCCTCTAGTACGACTCGCACTTGACCAATTTTCGCACGTGCCCACAACCTTTTTTGAGGGCTGGATCCGCGCCTGTTAAAGTTCAATTTCGGCACAGTAAACTTTTGATACTGCCTATTGAATCGTTTTGCTTCCCAAATAGAGGATTAATTTAATTCTATTTATTTCAATACGGCTATCCCGTTCCCGCGGGAAATATGCGTTTATCCGGGATAAAAAGTAGCCCATTTCATTCCCCGGGACTCCAATTAGACTAAACTTTCGCATTTATAATATTACTTAGTTCCTATAGAATGGATACCTAAGTTAAGCAGGTAGTGGGAAAGTATAGGTACCTATTCCTCTAAACACAAATTGACACGAAACCAAATGCTCTCAACAAGCACTTAAACCCAAAGCAACGTCACCAAAGAGGTCTCAGGTCACGTTAAATTTGGTTAAATTAACAATGCAGAAAGGTAAAATCTACCCTGTTTGTTTTGTAAGTACACAAGATTCTTCGAAATGGTCCCGTCTCTTTCACTCCATTCTGTCACAATGGGGGGTGCGAGAGAAATAAGAAATAGGACCCTCGCCGCCCGCCGCCGCCTGCGCCGCTTCAGTTCAGTGCGCAAGCGGCTGGCGGGGATACTGGTTGGACGTATTGTACTTGTTTATTTCATAACTATTTGGAGGGATCTGGATCCCGACTAACACATGAGTCAGACATGGAAGAGTTAGAAGAAAATGACCTGATTCTAGGTCTACATTATTTGGCAGAATGGGGGTTGTCTCCGACAACTGTTAAGGCGTTCGAAGGTAAGTCAATTTTTTAGTAATTTCGCTATCCATATACACCTACTAAGTAAATTTTTATCATGTTGCCGAATAACCAGTAGAAAAAGTTGAAATGATTTCTAAGATAAGATAAAATAAATTTATTGGCAACATTCGGTTACATGTCAATTATTTCTATGTATTTATGTAATATTACATTAGAATTAGAATTAAAGTCTTATATTTAGTTTACATTTTCATATATGAAAATAAAATAATAATATTTTAATCACATAGTCAATGGTAAATTTAAAACTTCTAGTTAAGTAGGTAGGTGTTTGACCGGATAGCTAAGTTATTTTAGTGATAAGTAAGTACTGTATTTATTTTCGTGTACCTACTATGGACTGCGCGGTCAAACACAATTGAAAAATAGGTACAATAAGTACCTAGGTATACACTGAAAAAAAAGGATTAGCCGAACTAGTTGCGTTGTGTTAAGTAAGTAAATTAATAATAAGCAAACTTTCGTTACGAACAAATACTTACAAAACTAATTCAGTAGGTAGGTACGCAAATTTCAAAATTAAGTTTAGGTAGGTAATAGTGCAGTGAAACCGATATGATATTTTCCACACTCTAGGCGGCATTTGCCAGATGGCAAATGCCGCCTAAAGGGGAGATCCCCTTTTTACACGCTACAAATTAGGTGAAACATCCTTTTTTTTCAGTTTACCTATGATTTTTTTGTTTCAGAAAACCAAATTTCGCTAAAATTGTTCTCGGATATACAATACTGTGCCTACTTCGGTATGACAAAAGAGACGGACTTAGCTTGTGCTGTGTTATGCAGGCCCCGAGAAGCACTGCAGCCTCACAGCGCTGGTTTTCAGTCCGTTCCACCGTACTGTATGCTGTGTGTAAATGTAAAAGTACGTAAGTACCTATGTACCTATTCAAACGGGTAATGTTATGCTTGCATTGCAGGACACAGCATCAGAAGACACAGTAAGCTTGAGTGATATATCGACACCGTCGAGTCCCGCCTCCACGTCCAGTTGTGAGGTACAATTGAACAAGGAAATAACACATGTAAGTCTTTGTGTTATAGGTAGGTACCTAAGTTAGTACATAATGTATCGTCTTCAAGATGAAAGTACCTACCACGTGTTTTTTCTTGTCTGTCCTTCTTTCCGTTTCCTTATCTTAATAAAGTATGAACAGTTATCTAATCATTGTCATTTTTTCATTAGGAAAGAAATGATTTGAGAAGCATTTTGAAGACCACAAATTGTGGAGAATTATGTCTAGTTTCAGTAAACAAAAACATTGACATGACTACAAGAAATAATATAACCAAAACTATAGTCGAATATTTCATAAAAAAACCGGCCAAGTGCGTGTCGGGCCACGCGCAAATTATAGGGTTCCGAAGTTGACGATGCCCACAGTACCTTTCTAAGACTTATTAGCATCTAGCTAGCCTGTGGTATGACGTGCCCGCCCGACGCCCCTGCCGCTCGAGAAAAATCATTGGTTTTTTAATCATTTCATAAGTCGACTAATGACTCGTAAATTTGTACAGCCTACTTAGCTGTGATAGTTTTCCTTTCAACTACGTTATATACGCCACAACCGTGATTTTTTTCAGCCATCCAAATACCACCATTTAGCTGGCAGGGGGGGGGGGGGACACGTGACTCTAACAAAAAATAGCAGTTTAAAGCTTAATATTTGACAAACGCATCACTTAATCGAAAAATGGTTTTAACAAACCCACAATATTTTTTCAAGACCTATTCAACGATATGCCACAAAATGGGGTACACAAGAAAAAAAAAATACATCCCCGCTTTACCAGTAGGGGAGGTACCCTATAAAAAAATATATTTCAACATACGTAGGTAGAGAAATATGCTGCGAATGTATTCAGAGCTCGTAGATACTGGTAACTTATTATACGTCACACCAGGCCGAAAAGCGGCCAGGTGGTGACGTAAAATCGTATAGGTACTAACCACGGGCGGTCGTAAAGCAAGCCTCAGACCGCTAGATTATAGCCCTCGCCTCCGGCTCGGGCCCCAAATACCCGCGATCTGAGACTTTCTTTACTTGACCGCCCTAGGTGTGTAATGCACTATTATTAGTGCTATTAGTTAAGTAGCTAGTTATTTTAGTCATCATTTTTATTAACCCCCGACGCAAAACGAGAGAGAGGTGTTATAAGTTTAACGTGTCTGTATATCTGTGTATTCTGTCTGTGGTATCGTATTTGTTACCGTGTTACTTCAATGATATTTAAAGTAGATGGTACGGCAACCATGACCTGATCAGCCGTTCTAAGATCATCAGCTCTTTAATAGTCGATGAGGGGATCTGACTACCTTCCATATGTCCTATCGATTCGAAAACGATTCGGATTCGATTGTTTAGTTACTACTCAACTAATTGCTGTAAGGTATTCCTAGTATTTATACCTACTTTAAAAAGGATAAAATAAAAGTAAAATTAAAAAAAATTAAAACCCCCGACACAAATAGTGAACTCTAGAAAATTACAAATAATACATATTTCAACCTATTATAATAATTATCGTCACATACATAATATATTCATTAAGTTTTTTTTCCAAGCGCCGTCGTGTCGGGGAACCGCTAAGTGAGTGTCGATTTTGCGAATTTTTCGGAGTAACTTCTTTTGTTGCAATCTGCGACTACGCCTGTTTTTAACCGACTTCCAAAAAAGGAGGAGGTTCTCAATTCGTCTGTATTTTTTTATTATTTCTTTTATTTTTTTGTATGTATGTCCCGCGATTACTCCGTCAATTGTGAACCGATTTCGGTGATTCTTTTTTTAATCGAAAGGTGGTACCTCCGAATTGGTCCCATTTTAATTTGGTTCAGTTCTGATGATGCATTGATGTTCTGATGGGAAAATGATGAGAAAATCAGGGAACTCCTCAAAATTTGTTAGCACGTGTATGATTTTGGCATCAATTTCAAAGACTACGGTGAGTCTTACGTCCCATCGTACCAAAGTCAGGAAACAGCGGCCGAAAAAAAAATTATATAAAAAAATAAAAACCGACTTCAAACTCCGACATCCGACTCCGAAAGTCGGTGGCAAGTGAACAGACCCAAAGCTGATGACAATCTTATAGTCAACTTGACATCGACTTTGTAGGCTGTCGGAGTTTGAAGTCGGTTTTTATTTTTTTATATAAATTTTTTCTCACTTAGCGGTCCCCGGACGCGACGACGCTTGGAAAATAAAAATAATTGAATTTGCGTAAACTGTTTTGTTCTAATTTTTTGTATAGTGTATTGAAAAGTATGTGCGGGAATTAGAGAAATGAGAGCCAATCTGACACAAGTTTAAATCTATGTGATTAAAAAAATAACTGACCTCTAATATCAATCCTTGACGTAGATTTACAGTGCACGTACACGATAGGTACCTATCAATTTTCTAATAAGTAACGCGTACCAACAACGCTCCTTCAAATTCCAATCAGAGAGCGCGCTGCTAAAAAATTGCGCTCGTTTGAGCCGCTCGGTTCCCCGCGGCCCACTCATCGTTGTTCTGCGCTGCGCTAGTAAGTTGGCCGACTGTTAGTAAGTAGGTAATAATATGGTTCATTCTGTGAGTGTTGTATTTAAGTAATTAACTCTATTCTTGCCTTAACTAACAATTTTTAGTGTAACTAACCATATTATTTAATACAATACAGGAAAAAGCAATAATTCTCGAAATACTTTCTTGCGTGCGAATTGATTACTTATTATAAATTCATATCGACATGACACTGGCAAAATCATGGTAACACCAATAACAAAAAAATATATAGGGTCCAGCGAAACGTGACGATATTTTTCCCACAGAATCGGCTATCAATTCTAAGCACATTTAATAGGTTTTTACTTTTTTCGAGTTGGTAAAAAAAATTATTTTGTATGGGATTTAGGCGTCGCTCACACCACCAATCCCATACATAAGTAATATTGCTTTGTTAGCAACTCGAAAATTAAAAACTTATACAATGTACTTAGAATCGATAGCCAATTATGTGGGTAAAATATCGTCACAACGTTTTGCTTGACCCTGTATATGGTACTAATTCTAATTTTCCGTGCCATTCTCCTAAAAATACCCACTTATGTGATAAAGTAGTGTGTAGTAAAATATTGCAGTATTCTAGAAAAAAGCTTGTAGATAGATTATTGCATGAAAAAATATATAAATAGGTACGTGGCGATAGCCGCCAAAAATTGTACATTTGAAAAAATATCTAAAAAAAATAAAGCTCCACGTGAAATTTGTAGGTGTCTCAAATTTCACGTGTGTTACTTTTTCTCGAATTTTACTTTAGTGCGTTATGAGTATTATGTACAAGTGTAGTGTATTATGGTACAATTTTTGCGGCCATACCCACACACCTATATCAGAGTGCGGCAGTGAGTAGATAAAAATAACTTGGTGCTTATATTAATTTTAGGAGACATACTATGTTCCGAGTCGGAAATATTCGGCGAAATCATATATTCCGGCTAGAGGCAAGTTGGTTGATAGGTACCACAATCAAAGACGTGTATTGAGGAAAACGTCAATTGCCAAATCACCAATTGCTAAAGAAGACACAGAAGGTATGCATAGATTATTATTTAGGACCTATGTAAACTGACTACGTGACACGTGTATGGAATTTGTTTTCAGAATTTTGAAGGTTTTATTCATATTGTTGTTGTTAAGTTGTAGTTTCAAAACAAAAAGAAATCACTTTTGCAAAGATACGTTATATTTTTTGAGTTTGCTTTTATGTATGGCAGGTTTCTGATATAATTTTTGTTTCTAAAATTAGGATGCAGTAACACTGTCACATCACTCACACCAGAAGAGGCCGAAGAACACCAATTATGGCTCAAATATAACATGGAACCCTTTATTGAAATTATGGAGAAGTGGGACAAGACAAGAGATTATAGAATGAAATACTTAGCTTGTCGTGATCACACGATACATGATATAATCTCTGAATGGCCAGGTTTAAAATCAAGCCTAGCCTATAAACTGGTATGTTTTAACTTTTTTTCGTACAAGTTGACCCGGTGAACTTCGTAGCACCACAAAAGCGATTCCCATACGAAGTCATTTTTCTTTTTTTAGCTGTTGCTTTAGAATTTTTTCGTTTTTTTTCTAAACAAACCGTCCCTGAATCAAAGAGAATAAGACAACAAATGAATCAGCCAAATCGGTCCAGCAGTTCTCGAGTTTTAGCCAGACTAACGATTGATTCTATATATATTTTTTAATCATATTATTATATTTTATTATAATAATACTAGCTTCTGCCCGCGACTTCGTCCGCTTGGAATTCGGTTTGTATGATACATATAAACCTTCCTCTTGATTCACTCTATCTATTAAAAAAGTCGCATCAAAGTCCGTTGCGTAGTTTTAAAGATCTAAGCATACATAGGGACAGACAGAAAGGAAAGCGACTTTATTTTATACTATGTAGTGAAGTCTTGTTGAAGTCACGTGACCGTATGTATGTATGTCCGGGTTTAACTCAAAAACTACTGATCGGATTGCAACAAAATTTGCCATGGGGGTAGATTATAACACGGGTCAACATATAGGCTACTTTTTATCCCGAAAAAACACGTATTTCCTACGGGAAACTACTACTACTACTACTTCAGCCTATTTGCGTCCCACTGCTGGGCAAAGGCCTCCTCTCATCACGAGAGGGTTTGAACTATAGTCCCCACGCGGGCCCAGTGCGGATTGGGGACTTCACACACATCTTTGAATTACTTCGCAGATGCGTGCAGGTTTCCTCACGATGTTTTCCTTCACCGAAAAGCTCATGGTAAATTCAAATTCAATTTCGCATATAAGTAAACTTAGAGCCGCGCGCGTTTATGGTGCGAGCCGGAATCGAACCCCCGACCCTCGGCATGAGAGGCGGTAGGTCGAACCACTAGGCCACCACGGCTTACGGGAAAGCTGTAACCGAATTCCACGCGGACGAAGTCGCGGGCAGAAGCTAGTTATTATATAAGTAACTTTAAGTACCTAGTGACGATATTATGTCTTATACAACACAGGTAGTATTTTCATGTTAGTTTAGATATCGTATCTATTCAGTTGGATGATACATGCCTAATACGACTTACTTATTTTCAGATTGAAACTGACTTTGACGTCATGCATCCCAATTGTGGGCTGAACCTTTTAAAAAAGTGGCCCGTGTTTGTGGAAAAGGCTCTACCACTTTTCAAAAACCTTAAATCAAGTGAATTAAATCTACTTGACGAAAATCCTGTGGAAGGTAGTGTAACGAGTTATTTTTTAGCCCTCTAATTCGCATTGTTTAGAAATACACCCAATAAACTGGTTTTTGACAAAAAACTTCCTTAGTCCAAAAAAACAATCTTGGGCATTAAAGGATTAAGGTTCCATGGTTCCAGGTGCGTGAGAAAAAAAAATAGGCTTTACAATTATATTTTGTTTTATTTATTTCAGAAATCAGAGACTACATTTTCTAGGCGTCGGAGGAATTACCGAAGTTATGTTTAATGTCGAAACATTGTGACCAACTAAATGACGACGAAATGACCTTAAACTTTGGAATATTCTAAAACAATTGGATTGTGCGCATCGATATGTCGTGTCCAGACCTAAGTCGTGGCAAGTTTTAAAATGGTGAATAAGTTCTCGAGGGTCGCCTGCCACCATCGAGCAGACAAAGCAAACAAACATTGTTGAAACGGTCTTGTACAAGTTGTTATAAATTACTTACTGTAGATCCGACATAAAACATGAAACCGACGAGATGTTCTTGTCAGACTTGCAAGTAATGCTATAAAAATATTTTTGGATGAACGTCGAAATACTAGCACTGAACTTACAATACCCGTTAGAATGTTCTAACGGGTATTGTAAGTTCAGTGCGTGTATTATTTTGAAACACACGTCGACGGCTTTTAATGGCGTATCAATTTTATATAAGATATTATCTACTGCAACATATAAATCCTTGACTTTTGGCGGAGTGTTTGGGTGGAGCTCGTTGCGAATGATACTTGCATTTGCGGATACCCACTGAAATAGCAACTCATCTTAAAACCCCCAAAGCTATTTAAAGTTATTTCGTTACGATCATTAATCATTCATATGGGTGTTCTTTATTTTCTTTTGAGGGAATGCGTCTGTCAAGATCATAATACCTACATGAATCTATGTATGTACAGTAAAAAAACAGCCATGCTTTTTTGTATTGTTTTTTAAATTTAAAATTCAGGACGAAACCTGCAAAAGCGGATCCAAAAAATCCACGAAGAAATACCATATTTCCTCTTATTTCCTCATACTTATGTTATTTTTTGCAGAAATTGTATTTTGTTCAAGTTGTTCTCTTGAAAATTAGTATTTCCAAGGATTTTATTTTCTTCAGAGAAATCTGTGCATAATCACTGTTATATGATGACATAAATACTTTTCTATTTGAAGAAGCAAATTATTAAATGTCTAAACAATATCACTTTCTCACTTTCTTAAATATGTTTCCTGTCTTCATTAACATACACAGCCAAACATCCAGCGACCGGGGGCTCTATTCGAAGTGTTAAATAGGGACAGGGGGATTCCCTATCGCTGCGCTCACGCGCCACGCGCTCTAGTTGAACTTTAAATCTAGGTGCTTAAAGTTCGGTTGCAACGCCGCGACGCGTGAGGGCAGCGATAGGGAATCTTCCTGTCCCTATTTAACACTTCGAATAGAGCCCCAGCTTCAACTTCTGTGACTTCTATCCAGTAGGTACCATATTTCAGTTTTCTGTGAGGAGAATAAATACTTATCATTATGATAATTAAGTTAATGTTAAATAACTTGGGTTAAGTAATTAAGTTCGTCTTAAATGTAAATAAAAATGGATTTTTATTATAAATTTGTTTTTTTTTTGTCTCGACCAATCTTAATATTTGAGTTAGATTCTTTTACAAAATAGTACGTAGGTATGTTATCCAGGCTCGATTAAAACAGGTTTCAAAAAAAAGTAGTGGTGGCAAAACAGTACTAATGTAATATTTCAGACCTCGAAAATTCAAGTAGGTACAACAAATGTAGTAAGAACATCAGCAGTATATGTATAGAATAATCCAGAATAAGAATAATAAGATCCAGAATAAGATAATAATTTTAACCAGGTGATATTTCCTGGTTATAGTACATTATTGCAGAGGTCGCCAAGTAGCGCATTGCCGGACGAGTCAGTTAGAAGGCTGAGCGAAGCGAAGCCTTCTATTAGTACGAGTCCGGCAATCGCAATTGCGGCCGAGGTATATATAATGCTTTTCTCAAACAGCGAGGAAATACGTAAGGTCAGTCGGGGCAAGTGCGCCAGGATGGGGTAAGTGCGCCTAACATAAATATATCGAAACCTATAAATATTACTCAACTAGTAGTTGGCTGTTTACAAGGCAAAGGGGCGAAATATATTTAGGCGCACTTACCCCACATCAGTATTTACTACTTCCATGATCGTGGATGATTTGGCCATGGAAGTTGTACTTATTACCTCCATGGATTTGTCAGTTTCGGGGCAAGTGCGCCAGGATGGGGTAAGTGCGCCTGACATAAATATATCGAAACCTATAAATATTACTCAACTAGTAGTTGGCTAGTAGTTGGCTGTTTACAAGGCATAGGGGCGAAATAAATTTAGGCTCACTTACCCCACATCAGTATTTACTACTACTTCCATGATCGTTAATGATTTGGCCATGGAAGTTGTACTTATTACCTCCATGGATTTGTCAGTTTCTAGAGGTGTCTCAAACAGCAAGCGAATTAAAAAAAACACACACGACAAGAATGTTTTTGCTGGCCAAGGCCGGCAATGGACAGCCTCGCGTCTTCTTTTTTTGAAAGTAACACGAACATTTCCGAGCATGTTTGAGAAAAAATTATTATCTTTGCATTTCAACACAAAATGTCTTCTGGATTATTCTTAATCATAGTTGATTTTGTAAAGTTTGGTTATAAGATCACGTCTTTTCATATTGCTAACTAAACTCGAATCGTATTCTCATCGCGCTTGAATAATTTATTGCTTGTGTTCTTAGTACATTTGTTGTACCTACTTGAATTTTCAAGGTCTTGAATACTCTTGTGTAATATAAGGAGCGTTTGTATGTTTTATCTGTAGATAATTAGTAAGTACATCATTAGTTTTATTTGGGTAAATGGTTCAAGGTGTAAATGAAAACTATTCTACTCTACTTATTATGAAAATGAACCGTTCTGTTCATATTTTTTAGTGTAAGAAACATTGTATTATCAACTTCACTATTTGTAATAATTACCTACTTTTTTTAATTTAGTAAAATATGGAATGTGCATTCCACTAAGCTGCTTTTGTATGCCCAACTAAAGCCAGTATTGTTTCTACTGTTTACTTGATTAATTTTATAAAGTTTTCTCATTTACTTTTGTGCTATTTACAAGTGCTTGTATTACGTTTCAAATGAAGACAGGTGAATTAAGAGAAAACTATAACTTTATAATTATCAACAAATTTGTTATATCGTATATTTACCATGATACATAATAGAGTCATTTATTAATCACACTAAAGAAAACTTGCAAACATCATGAAGTGAACAGTAGGAACAATACTAGCTTTAGAAGGACATACGAAAGCTGTTTAATGGAATTCACGTAAGGGCGTATTATATGTATTCTAAAGAGGTAGTAAATACAACAAACAATGAAGTTGATAGTACAATACTTGATAAAGTAAAAATTACAGGAAGCTGTTAGATAAATTTTAATAAATTAGGTATGAAAAACAACTGAAATGATATAGTAACAGCTACTAAAAAAGTACAATCCTTGGTGCAGTAAAACATACAAAAGCCGTTTAGTGTACCAAATGTTTTTTTTACATATGAAAGTTGTTTAGTTGCATACATGGAAGTAAAGTGTGTAAGCGAT
Source organism: Aethes cnicana (assembly GCA_963971205.1). Taxonomy (NCBI): domain Eukaryota; kingdom Metazoa; phylum Arthropoda; class Insecta; order Lepidoptera; family Tortricidae; genus Aethes; species Aethes cnicana. The sequence continues at coordinate 8,070,431 of OZ020292.1, forward strand.
ATTAAAGTGGGTTAGTAAGTATAACAAAGAATGAAGTAACTGCCACTATTTTTTTTCATCAAAAAAACAATCCTCAGTACAGTAAAACATACAAAAGCCGTTTAGTGAACAATACAACAATTCCTATAGTAAAAATTACAGAAGCTGTTAGCTAAATTTTACTCAAATTAGATATTAAAAACAACCAAAGAAGTATAGTAACTACGATTTAAAAAATAATTAAAAATACCACCCTTGGTATCGTAAAACTTATCGTAAACTTTACGAAAGTCATAGTAAACTGCACTAAATTTGTGTCAGTAAGACTGACCATAGAGAAGTAGCAAAACCTAAATAATCTATTTAGTGATATATGCAAGAGCTATACATGTCCAAACTACTTAATGAATCTATTAGTGATTCAAACTAATTTGAAACTAATTTCATCGATAATACAGCAGGAAGTTTTGTAAATCGTACCAATTCTTTTCACTAAAATGTACGAAAGATACCTTTGTAAAAAATACCAATGAAACTTTTTAAAATTACAATAATACAATTGTACACGGTACGGCAGTGGATTTAGTAAAACCCACAAAACATATCGGGGAATTTACAAAATCAATTCAGTCAAGAGTACAATGTGAAGTCGGTAAAATATACTTAAGTTTTCAGTATTATCAATGTACCTCTTTTGCTAGATATATATTTTTGATTTGCTAAATATGACTACAGTAGATACAAAATATGCAATAAAAATACTTGACAAACATGTTTATTATACTAAACTGATTTTGTAAATATCAACCTGTACATGTTTAGTAAAATCAACAAATTTAGTGTGTAGGTCCCAAATCAACCTAAAAATTTAGTAAGCTTTAGTAAAACTTTTGTAAAATCAATCACAGTATTTTTTCAGTGTGCATACCTACCTACCTAATTAGCGCTCCTTCTAATCTAAGTTGTATCGTGCAATACTTTGTTGTGAACGAATCCTTAGCTATTTCTCAAACGAAACACGATTAGATCATACTTAAGTACTGAGAATGTTACTAGTATTGAGCAGGTTCTGAAGGGATGTTCGTTTGCAAAAATCGCTGACTGCGAAATATTGTGTGAGACGTCTACACCGTGCTATGCCCGTCGAAAATTAGCGATATTCCCGAAGAACTCGTTATAGTATCGCGTCCTGTAGTAAAGGGCTTGTTATTTTTACAAAGGATGTGACAATAAAATTATAAGAATTTGCTACGTCTAACCATTAAATTGCAACAATTTAGACCAACATAAATACTAAGTAATCCATACTTCCATACTATACTATAGGTAGCTACTATCTAAGTGTGTTTGTTTGTTCTTTCATATTTCATTACTCATAACATTTATTTTCACAGACACTACAACATAAAATAAGCACAAAAAAAATGAAAAACATAAAATTGGACAAAAAATAAAACTATAACAACAAACAATGACAAACTAAACACAGTTAAAACGATAGATAGACGTAACATTTTTTATTTAGTATGGATATTAATTTATTTGGGTGAATTTTCAAAACGAGTATTTTGCATGTCCTACTCTTGCATAAAAAAACTGCTATAAGTATACGAAAGAAAAAAAAATGGCTTTATTCTTTGCAATAATGTATGATGTGGCAAAGCCTAATTTAATGATAATGAATGAGCTACTATTAGCCAAAAAAATATTGAAAGTCCGAAAAGTCACGATTGGCATAGCTGTGATTTATCTGTGTCACACGAGTAGTTTCGCCAGACAATTGTGGCTAGTAAATATAGCATTTTCAACTATTTTATCAGTATGCCTATTTAACTGTTTTATAGTTTAGAACTCCCGTTATCAATCTGATTTCGCTGCTTTTTTTTTTTAATTTTTCTAATTTTTAGGATGCTTCTCTCCATAGCTGTTTGTGTAGTTATGATCTTAGATCTTAACGGGACGTTAAGTTACGTTACGGTCGAACGGGAGTTCAGGACGCTCTAAATTTATTTTAATTCGCTTGCTATTTGAGACACCTCTGTAGAGAAACTGACAAATCCATGGAGGTAATAAGTACCTACAACTTCCATGGCCAAATCATCCACGATCATGGAATTAGTATATACAGATGTGGGGTAAGTGCGCCTAAATTTATTTCGCCCCTATGCCTTGTAAACAGCCAACTACTAGTTGAGTAATATTTATAGGTTTCGATATATTTATGTTAGGCGCACTTACCCCATCCTGGCGCACTTGCCCCGAAACTGACAAATCCATGGAGGTAATAAGTACAACTTCCATGGGCAAATCATCCACGATCATGGAAGTAGTAAATACTGATGTGGGGTAAGTGCGCCTAAATTTATTTCACCCCTATGCCTTGTAAACAGCCAACTACTAGTTGAGTAATATTTATAAGTTTCGATATATTTATGTTAGGCGCACTTACCCCATCCTGGCGCACTTGCCCCGACTGACCTTACGTATTTCCTCGCTGTTTGAGAAAAGCATTATATATACCTCGGCCGCAATTGCTATTGCCGGACTCGTACTAATAGAAGGCTTCGCTTCGCTCAGCCTTCTAACTGACTCGTCCGGCAATGCGCTACTTGGCGGCCTCTGCAATAATGTACTATTTATTGACAACCATTAAGACCGATTTGTTCAACAAGCATTTCTGTTTTTATTAATGAAAACCAATCGAACAGTCAAAAGCCTTAGTTTTATTTCGTAAATTTATATTCAAAAAGTTGAAAATGTAATAATGGCAATGTAATGTAATTTGTGTTCAATGAAAAATTTTCGGCAGCGAATTGTAGATGAACTATTCATCCCAACCGAGTGCCTCTTTTTGCATTTTGTTCATCATTCTAATTTCTACTTTAATCCAATACTAAAATTATAGAAGCCCGAAGAATTGCGAACCTTAAGTGGCAGTGGGCGGGGCACATTGCTCGCAGGACTGATGGCCGATGGGGCCGGAAAGTTCTCGAGTGGCGTCCGCAAACCGGTAGACGAGCTATCGGTAGGCCTCCAACAAGATGGAGTGACGACCTTGTAAAGGTCGCGGGAACGCGGTGGATGCGAGTGGCACAGGACCAGTTTGAGTGGCGCGCCTTGGGGGAGGCCTATGTCCAGCAGTGGACGTCTATCGGTTGAAATGATGATGTGGATCAGATTTACTTTTTTTGCAATCTCGTGCGTGTGAAATGTGGCATCCTGCAATGTGAACGTCCATTGCGAGGTCCAAAATTACGACAGCGTCACAGATTAACATCTCAACGATATGTCTTGGAGGTGATAAAGTAGCTGTGTACACCACATAACATATACGTTCTTAACGGTGATATACCTACTTGAATTTTACTGTATCATAATCACTTACAGTTTACTTTTCAACAGAAAAAAATGCACTTTATTTGATTTTATGAGAGTGGAATACCAAGGACCAAGGTACTTAAGTAAAACAAATTGAAGTTAGGTATATTTATAAAGAGTACTAAGCATGTCGACATAAACAAACCTAGTAGTGGTAAAACACGTTTAAATTTTAAACGTGTTATTCACACAATGATATAAAAGTAGACTCTTTAACAGATTTTTAAGATAAGATAAGTTATTCTGAAGATATCGTAAGACACAAGTCGCGTAGGCACGGCACTTAAACACCTAGATCTAAGGTTTCTTTTACTCAAAAAGCAATTAAATTCAATTCAAATTCAATGATTTATTCAGCAAATTGGCCACACAGGGGAACTTATACACGTCAGAAAAAGCGCCGAGAAGAAGCGCCGCAACAAACTCAAGCCGAAGGCCTTTTTTCAAAATTTCTAGGTAGTTTATATCACTGGTCAACATAGGCTACTTGTTATCCCGGAAAAACGCATGGTTCCCGCGGGAACGCTATTTACGAATTCCACGCGGATTTAGTTATCGCGTTCCCGCGGGAACTATGTGTTTTCCCGGGATAAAAAGTAGCCTATGTCTTTTCTCGGAACCCCAAATATCTACATGCCAAATTTCATCTCAATCGATCCAGCGGTTGAAGCGTGAAGAGGTAACAGACAGACAGACAGACCGAGTTACTTTCACATTTATAATATTAGTATGGATGTAAGAAGGTACATTATGTTCTGTAGCGTCGCATGATGGTTTTAACCAGCCGCCAAGCAAAAGGGTTAATGTTTTTGTTGAGTTACTTACTACATACTCCATAACAGATGAGATGAGGCAAGTGTGACATATATACCTAAATACATTACTTACACAATCCAATAAACTGACCAAGGGAAAATTACGGCTCTACGTCGAGCCTTTCCATAGTATAATATAGTATAGTAAGATTATACTCATAGTATAATCTTCTACGTCAGTACTGTTCACCTCATTATTCTCATTCATAGTGAAGTGTGGTAAAGGCGGAAAGAACATGGGCTTCTTTTTACCCCGAAAAAATACGCAGTTCCCGTGGGAACGAGCTAAACTTATAAAATACTAGTACCAGTATAATAAGTAATAACATATGGACGAACAGTGCCTAACAGAATATGTCAAAATATATGGAGCAAACTGACATTAGAAAATACGTTCCAATATGCTAATAACGCCTCTTTATAACGAAGGCCAAACGGGTGCCCGAGCTGTTCGTGCACCTCTTAATGCTCCTCTCTTAGTGCTCCCCTATGTTCCCTACGGAATCGACATGCCAAATTTCAGCTCTCTACTACCAGTAGTTTCGGCTCTGCGTTAATCGATAAGTCAGTCAGTCAGTTTCTTGTTTTATATACTCGTACATAGATAATAGAAGCAGTAGATACAATAGGTAATATTTCTATCGCCAGAATAGCCGTAATATTCACGGTACAAATATATATAAGTACCTATTCGAAGGGTTATTTTTGTATGTGACGGACGTTTGATTATCATTACCTACCTTATAATAATTATGTATAATATAACAAGTAGGATGATGACCTACTACATGATAATGACATAAATGACTACTTACATTGTATATTAATTTCCTCTTAAGAGGGTTTGTCCCGAAAGTTGGCAACGTCGCATATACTTAGCTGTCAAATGTTTCGCTGTTTTTATTAATTTCTCAATATTGCTGAATTAAAAAGGAAGATATCATTCTAATGTTGAATGACGCGTCTCGTTTTATATGTATTGGTTAGGCATTCAAATGATAAGATTACATTAAAATGCATGGAAACTGCGATGGAAAGTTTTCAAAAGATATTACTTTCCATAATACTAAAAACTTCGTGTTCCTATGATAACTGTTGCAATCCATACTTTATATTTTATTCAACCATAGAGCGATATTCATGTTTTCATTCACTAATATTCAGAAATTATTGAAAACAGTAAAATATTTGACAGCTATTTTGCGACGTGGCCAACTTTCGGAGTAAACCCTCTTAAGATTGGACCCAGTATAGCGAGTTTAGGAAGTACACTTTAGGAAGAATAAATAGTAACCTATCCGAGGTACCCATTATAGTAGAGTATACCAAGGAACCCAGTTCCAGTGAACCGATTTTCGTGATTTTTTAGTGTTGTATTTTTTACCAAAACTATTAAAATTTTTACCCACTTATTTTTGCGAATCTGAAGTTTTTAGACTAAAAAAAGAAGGTTGATTCCCTCCCCCCCCCAGTTCCAGATGAGGGGAGGGTTTTCAGAACTGTTCTATGTAAAAAAACAAGCTTTAGGCCCAGTGGTATCGGAATTAAGGGAAAAGAGAATGGTCAACAAGTAACGCCTATTTTCTTTAAAATAGCTTCAAAACCGGTTAAGTATCTTAAAATTGTAAAAAAAATTAGACGTTCACAGTAGGTACGCTCTTTAATTTGAGTTTGACATATCGTACAATTTAGCTCGCGAAAGTTGAAAAAAAGAGCATAATTAAATCCTCAAAAGTGACTTTCATTTTCAAATTAATTTATTTACGTAACGTTTTCGTTTTTAGGGTTCCGAACCTCAAGAGGAGAAAAAATACGGAGGATAGTTATTGACGTAGGTATATATTACAGGAAAATTATTAAGAAGTCCATGATATTAGAAATCTATCATCTAAACGAGCTTATCCTGTGAAACGGTTTAAAAATTTCGTCATTGAGAATAATCAAGGGTCGGAACCCTCTCCACGCGAGTTTAAATCGCTTCTTGGCCGGTTCTTTTTTTTTATCAATACATGACATTTTAGCCATATTTTGTACCACTTTAGTCCAATATGCCTTTTGAAAAATATTATGAAAAACCTGCCTTGTGTTCCTTTTTAAAATAAAAATTATTAGTTAAGTTCTTTAACTAATAATGTATAAGTCGGATTTATTTACTTTACGTTACTATACTATTATGAAATGTAAACAAAAACGAAATCCTCAACTTTCAAAGCAAATAATTCATTTTTTTTATAAGATAGGTTTTAATGGAGATCGGCAAAATTTGATGGGTTATCTTTTCTCCTTATACGTTTAGCTATACAACACAAAAAAAATATACGAAAATCGGTTCACTGTAATCGGTTACTCTACTATTCGTATTTTTCCTGCTTTAGGTAAAAATGTGTAACGCAACAATTTGAATTTAGAACACGTGTACTGTTAGTACGTTATGTTATTTATTGCAGACGTAAAAGGACGCACAATATTTGTTGTTCACCTAACCTAAACATACAATATGTATGTAGAGCACAATCTACTCGTACTTAATAAAACTCGTATTTAAGCCCCATCTCTACATCCTGAATAACAAATAATGGAGAGCCCAAATCAAGATAAAGCTTCAATGTCATTTTGGCTTCACGAATACCAGGGGATGCAGCAGCAGATGAGGGAGAAGCAGCAGCAAAGGGTATAAAAAGTTCCTATACTTATGCATGGAAAAAATGACGTTTCTGTACGGAACAACAGAAAATTCACTGGCTGGTGGTAAGGGCCTGGTGCTAGGTCCGTCCGGGGTGGTCCCACCGTCTTTCCCCGCTAACCTGCCGCCATATTTGACTATTGCAGTGCTCGCGCTGTTGTGTTCCGGTTCCGGTAGGGCGTTAAGGCAGCCCGTGAAATTCCTGGCACAGAGGCATTCCATCTTAGGCCTCAGGGTAGGCAACGCATTCGAGATCTTGTGGTTTCTTAATGGAAGATCATAGGATTTCGGTGTCCATATTAGGCCGCAGTGACCAAATACCATCAGCAGGGCTGTGCACTCGTTTGCCAATGAAGTAAAAAAGCCCCTGGACATAGCACGCATGTACCTACTGCATACGCGTTCTTTTCCAATCGCCGCTGAAGGAGATTGTCCACAGGACTCTACCCTAGTTTAAGGTCTGTCTATCTATCTTGGCGCCTATTTGAATACACGAAGTGATTCTATAGTGCACGGAAAAGAAATCTCCCTATCACCTCGCGTATTAAACTGTTATTCGGCACGTCAAAAGTAAACGCTAAGTGAATCAGTAAAAAATCTCGTCATCCGGCGCATGAAGTGAGATAGCTGACCGCGCCCAGTCCAATCGTGAACGTGTATAAGGGAGACGCAGGGATGGATAAAGTGCGCTTCTTGGGATTGTACGAGTAATTTGCTCTGACGCAAACATTGGGAGCCATATGAGAGAGGGGAACAGTCCTACCACCACCACCACAGCCCATTTACGGCCCACCACTGCTGGGCACAGGCCTCCACGCCACGCGGGCCCATTGCGGACATCCTTGAATTACTTCGCAGATGCGTACAGGTTTCCTCACGATGTTTTCCTTCACCGACAAGCTCAGTGGTAAATTGAAATTGAATTTCGCACATAAACAATTTCAGAGATGAGAGCCGGATTCGAACGCCCGACCATGCAGAGGCATGAGAGGCGGTAGGTCAAACCACTAGGCTACGGCTTCTTAGAGGAACAGTCGTCTATCCTTATTTGGTAGGTATGTGGGAAATCCTGTATCTATATATATGGACTCACCGTTGGGACTAGCCATGAATAACAGAGCGTTGCCCAGCACTGGGAGGGCTGGTGGGCCGGGCATGCGACCCGCCAGCTCCAGAAGCCGCCTGTTCTGCCACCGCCAGACCTTCCAGAAGACCAGCAGTGGGGTAACTGCGGCCAAAACCACCAGCAACGGCAGTGGGAGCCCAAACATGACTCTGGTAAAATTAAATACTATTTTAGTTGCTTCTCTTTCTGCTTCAGGGGATATTTATTTGAAACTGGAGAGTGAGAGTCTGCCTAGGTATTTATTTAGTGATAGGTAAATAAGTAAGTTATATAGAGTTAAAAGTAGATGGTGTATGTATAGGACTGATGAATATAATTATTATCTCGCAAAATTGGTAGAAAATTGTTTTTATTTAGAAAGAAGAGCGCTGCCTTATTTGTACCATTCCAAGAAGAGTCAAAAGCCGCAGTGGCAGAAAACGATAGAGAATTAAGTTCGGGGTCGAAATCCGCCTCGCACTTCTATGCGTAGTATAGGTAGGTACATATTTAAGTACTTGTGTAAAAATAATTTTTCTTACATAGTTTCGGTGAAGTCAAACATCGCAATGAGACCAGCAAGCATTTGCGAAGACTGATCGATCAACGCAGAGCCGAATCGAGAGCTGAAATTTGGCATGCAGATACCTTAGGGAACGTAGGGGAGCACTAAGAGAGGATTTCCCGAAATTCCCACGGGAACGGAAAAAAACGGGATTTTATATTTTAATATCTCTGCGCATAGTTACGAAGTGCGGGGAAAAGCTAGTATACTTATTCAGTCTATCTTATTATGATGCTAAACTGTAGTTTTAAGGACTGTCTACAGTCCTTAAAATTCAAATGCTAAACAGGGAGATAGTACCTAGGTACTTACCTAAATCGCTAATCTTTATCTTTACTAATAATAAGTCTGTAGTCGCGTCTGAAACTTGAAAATTAAAAGTAACTAGGTATCTAGTCGACCTATATCTAGGGACCTATATAAACGATCGAGGGAACTATATAAACGACACTGAACAGAAAACAACGATTTTTAGAATAATTGGACGCAGTTCTGCAAACCAGATCCAACCCACACACCTGTCAAAATTGAGTTAAATATGCAGATATGTTTTAAAATGCACCTTACACCTTCCCTATAAAAATCAAAATGATCTGACCATTTTAACCTATCAAAACAATATGTTGACAAAGTTACCATTCCACAAAACAGCAAATCCATATTTTATAAACAAGATTCATGTCACATGGTACCCCATAGACGTATAATTTTATAACTGACCAAGCGCGGTTGGATCCCGTTTGCAAAATAAAGATTTCACAGTTATATGAAACCAGTATCTTGAATCTTGTTTGCATATTAAAAATAGCCTAAACTTTTAAATTTTATGAGGGTTCACGTGACTTGGTTCCATATTGAAAATATTTAAACACATGGAAGTATTTTTACGTAATCTTTTTCACTAAATAGAGTTGTGGATTATGACATAACAGGATTGTGGATTTATGATATTCTTCTGCGAAAAGTATTAATTACCTGATTTACGGTAAATAAAAGGGGATTGATCTTTTCAATAAAAAACCGGCCAAGTGCGAGTCGGACTCGCGCACCGAGGGTTCCGTACAAACCTGTAAGGTTTACAAAGTTCGTTCTTTACGACAATCGAGTCATAACTATGGTATTTTTATTGCAAAATGAAATTCATAACATTACAATGGGGAAAGATGGAGTAGCATAAATTTAAGACAAAGATCTTAAAAAATATATATTTTGTAATGTAACTAAAAATTTAAGGTTTTCGGAATTTTTCCTTTATGTGTGCTATAAAACGTTGCTTAATGCCAAATTTCAAGATTCTAGGTCGACTGGAAGTACCCTTTAGGTTTTGATTCCCTTGCGAGTACTTGCGAGTTTCAAAATATGCAGCTTAAATTGCTGTTTCTTTTGATTGCGTTGACATAGAAGTTTGATTTTGTTACAGCTTAAAGGTATTATAGACCTGAGTATTTGGTATGAATTTCAATTTAATACCTCTACGCGTTTATGAGGAAATGGGTAGTAAGGTTAAAATTATAAAAAAAAAAATATATTATGTGATGTAACTAAAAATTTATGGTTTTCGTAATTTTTCCTTTATCTATGCTATAAGACGTTGCTTCGTACCAAATTTCAAGATTCTGAGTTCACGGGAAGCACCCTGTAGGTTTTGATTCCCTTGCAAGTGTCGAAAATTTGCGGCATAAACGGCTGTATCTTTTGATTGCGTTGGCTTAGAAGTTTGATTTTTTCACAGCTTCAAGGGACAGTAGACCTGAGTAATTGATATAAATTTCAGCTTCATACCTCCACGCGTTCCTGAGAAAAAGGGTCTTGACAGACGGACGGACAGACGGACAACAAAGTGATCCTATAAGGGTTCCGTTTTTTCCTTTTGAGGTACGGAACCCTAAAAAGTAAGAATGTTAAATGTGGGTTGAATCCTTGTTGATTTACAGGGTCTTAATACTCTTAATAAAAATAAGGGAAAAAACATTTCAACGGTTTTTTTATGGAGAAAAATAGCAAGAATACAAAGGCAACAATAGCAAAAAATGTGGAATGTAAAAATTCCAGCAAAAATAAAGTATTTACTTATTTTGTACAAAAATCATACCTAAAAAGGATTTCGAAAAAACCTATACACGGTGGGTTAGAAAATATGGCAAATAATTAACCCACAGTATCGGCTATCGATTCTAATTATATTGTATACTTAATCTTAATTTTTTTTTGAGTTGGTAAAAAAAAAATTGTATATGGGATTTGTGTGAGTGACGCCTGAATCCTATACAAAATATTTTTTTAAACAACTCAAAAAAAATTAAAGACCTATACAATATACTTAGAATCGATAGCCGATATTGTGGGTTAATTATTTGCCATATTTTCTGACCCACCATGTATATTAATCTGTAAATTATTTTCTAGATTTTTCAGTTTTCATTCTTGAAAATGTCTTCTATTTCAAGGTCTGATTGTCCTGCAAATCCTTCCAGGTCATCATCCTCCAAGCGTTCTTCTGGAATATGTAAGTTTAGTGTAAAAAGGTGGTATGCCGTGGTATCAGGTGGAATCAGGTGAAAGAGCTTTTAAGTCTTTTAACTTGGCCTCGGGAATAGGTTTTCTCATAGGCCAAAGTACTTCCATTATTACTTATTCTCGTCTACAATACAATACAATACAATATACTTTATTGAACACCACACAATCAAGGAACAGTAGACATTATGTAATTACACAAAAAGGTATGGCATAAAGCAGGCGGTCTTATCGCTCAATAGCGATCTCTACCAGACAACCTTTGGATAGTGGAGATGAAGAAAAACAAACTAGGTTGGTAGGCGGTGCTCTGTACTAAGATGTGCAGAAGAAACAAACACAAAAAGTAATAAACATACTTAAATACTTTTATATATAAACATACATAAACTTACATATAAATAGATAACAGCCAAATAAATTAAAATACGTAATCCATTATCCAAGAAAAGAAAAGCAGTACATATTCAGACAAGTGACAAATAATGCTCCTTAACCTTGTTCTTAAACACTGAAAGAGATTTAGCTAGCCTAAGGTCAACAGGTAGAGAGTTCCAAAGCAGAATAGCTTGGAATGTAAAAGATTTCTCGTCTATAAGTAGTTTCTCCCTGTTAGTTATACTTTCTCTAATTTTATTGATGATATAAAGTAGTTTTTGCTAAAACGGTGAACATTCATCTTAAACTGAAGTCTTCTTGCACGTTTTCATACCTACTTTTTATTTTCAATACAATTAGAGAACAACTAGGAAGAAAACTATAGACGGGAATAAGCTGCCACGGCTGCAGATTAGGGATATAGTTAAAATACAGGATATGTTCAAAATTTACAGGCGAGCAACCTTGACGTAGAGTTGGTGGACGAATATATTTAAAAAAAAACTTACGTTTAGGGGCTTCTCTCACAAAAAAGAAGTAGATGTACTTTGATCTGTGGGAATTCTATTCCCGAAGGCAAGTTAAAGGACTTGAAAACTCCCCTTCACCTGATTCCACAGGAATACCACCTTTTTTACACTGAACTTATTCCAGACCAACGGTTGAAGGATGTGATGACCTGGAAGGTTTTTCAGGACAACCTGACTTTGAAGTAGATGACATTTACTAACACGAAAACTGAAAATTATATATAACAAAGTTACAGATTAATTCATACGTTTTGTTCGAATTCTCTTTATGACTAAAGTATTGCAGTTTTCGTCTCTGTTGAAAATTTTGTATGAAATATTTTGTTTTTGCTAAAATCTTTTCACGCTACAAGTTTGCCTTAGTATTAGTGCCCTTTTTGATTAAAATTTATTAAAAAAAAACCGTGTAAATATAATTTTCCCTTATTTTTTTATTAAATAAACAAAGATCCAACCGCATTCGCATTTTTATTAAAAAATCCATCCCCATTTATTGGTTCTAAATCAGGTAATACATGCTTTTTGCAACAGATTAACATAACAATTAATAGAGCTAGCCATCTTCTATAATTGTGCATTCAAACTTTATTAAAAATATTTATAGAAAATTTTGTAGGTACACACATTTTTAACAAAAACGGATTTTCTCAAAACTGTCATGCTGTGGGTTGGATCTGGTTTGCAGAACTGCGTCCATTATTGTCTGTATGTATGTATGTCCGGATTTAACTCGAACCTACTGGATTGCATCAAAATTTGGTATATGGGGGTAGTTTATAACACTGGTCAACATAGGTATAGGCTACTTTTTTATCCCGGAAAAACGCATAGTTCCCGTTGGAACGCTATTACCGAATTCCACGAGGACGAAGAAAAACGCGGGCAGAAGCTAGTTAGCGATATAGGAGATCCCACACATAACCCTTGAACGATTATGAGAGCACGATTGCACTTTAGCGCAACGCAATGAAAATACTACGCTGCCAGTGCGTTTAAAAAAAGTTACAAGTTGTACTTACATAAAAAAGTTGCCTATGGTTTGCTTTTTTAATTTTCGAATTAATAATTTGGAAGCGAACTGGCCGCAAGAGTTCACTTTACTTTCTAAAATGGTGTAATGGTGTAAAGACAACCGCGAGAGCGCGCGCCTTGGAGCACAATTGAGACCGGGGCGACATACATCCTCTTATAAAAGTTATAAAATGGCCTGCATCTGAACAATAAAATTGCCGCAATCAACTGAAGCAAAGACTGATTATCTTATACTTTAACCGCGCTAATCTTACGTTGTATATTTCTCGGTTTATTTATTTATTTAAACAAACGAACTCAGAAACGGCTCTAATGGTTAAATTTTTACCCAGTTAAAGCCTTGACGCCCAGGTACTGAATATTAATATTAACTAAGCTACAGGAGAAAGTAAATCAATTTTTCATGAATTTGCAGGCGCTCATGACTTAGCTATAGAGTATAGATACTTACTGTACCTAACGGTAATCTTAGAATATCTATACTCTAATAGTATATGGTAGAACAGGGCGAATCGGATAATTTTTTGATTAATCCATACATTATCCATACTAATATTATAAATGCGAAAGTAACTCTGTCTGTTTGTCTGTCTGTCTATCTGTCTGTCCGACTGTCACCAGGCTGTATCTCATGAACTGTGATGTTGCCTCTTCACGTCTCAACCGCTGAACCGATTGAGATGAAATTTGGCATGGATATAGTTGAGGTCCCGGGAAAGGACATGAGCTACTTTTCATCCCGGAAAAACGCGCGATAAACCAATTCCAAGCGGGCGAAGTCGCGGGCAGAGCTAATGTCAAATAATTCAAAGTGATACATTTTTAGGGTTCCGTATCCAAAGGGTAAAACGGAACCCTCTTACTAAGAGTCCGCTGTCCGTCTATTTGTCTGTCCGTCTGTCACCAGGCTGTATCTCATGAACCGTGATAGTTAGACAGTTGAGTTTTTCACAGATGATGTAAACTCAGAGATGCGAGCCGGATTCGAACCCCTGAACCTCTGCATGCGAGCCGGAGGTCGAATCACTAGGCCACCACGGCTTCCCCCAGATACACAAACGCGTCATATTTTAGAACCCCTCCTTTTTGCATGGGTGGTTCATGAATATGCTGTTAATTATTTTCACATTTACAACTTAGAGATAGGTTTACTTATGTATTCAAAATTTTCAAAATTAGGTAATGATTTTGTTCGCCTTGCACAGGTACAACCTCGAGAATATTTTTGGTCTGCCTGCGATATCCCCCGCATACTTATTTGTACCTATCCAGTGGCCAGATGGGAAATAACAGGAAGGCAAGCTAGAAGAAGGCCTACAAGACCTGTCTATAGGGAAAGCAATAATAATTAAAATCTTGGGACAGTTCACACATATTGACCTAGCCCCAAACTAAGCGAGGCTTGTATTATGGGTGCTAGACAACGATATAAACACTTATATAGAAAAATACATACATACATAAATACTAAACATCTATGACTCGAGTACAAACATTTGTGTTCATTACACAAAGTTTGCCCCGAGCGGGACTCGAAGCCGCGACCATCGGAACAGAAGGCAGGGTCACTACCAACTAGACCAATCTGGTCGTCAATAGGAAGAAGACACAGAAACGATTTCTTCAAATTATAGTAGATTTTATCAAGGGACTAAAACAAGCCATTATGACACGAGATGTTTAGCCACCCGAGCAGAGCGAGGGTGGCTATAGTTCGAGTGTCATTATGGTTGTTTAGTCACGCGTTAAACACTCTGCTTTTCACTTCGAATGCGAGGAAAAAAAACGAAGTTCCATACAAAATTACGATATTTATTATAACAAAGTAGATAACCGGCTACTTCCCGATGACCTAGAATCATGAAATTTGGCCAGAAGCAAGGTCTTACAGGACACGTACAGGAATAAATCTGATAACCGTAAATATTATATATTTTGGTGCAAAAACAGCCAATTTACTAATACAAACTTATCATTTGCGGTTGGCGCAGTAGCCGTGTCTACTTCAGCAACCGCAAATAATAAGTTTGTATTGTTAAATTTGCATCATCAAGTTTGTAGGTACGGAACCCTCGGTGCGCGAGTCCAACTCGCACTTGACCTGTTTTTTTATCACGTGACGTTTTGAATGATATTTAGCCAACAGATTCAAAATATTTTAAAACTAATTGGGTCATGCATTATTAAATGTATTCACTTTAAATAAAACAAGATTCATAGGTATTCGTAATCATTAAATCGTGTTTCACGAAATTAAATCGTTTTTTCACGCCCTAGAAATTGTCTAGGTTCACTGGAAATGGGAATAATCCTCCTTTCACAAACTCTGTGGTTGGCTGTTTAGGCGGGTTTCCAATGTCAATTAAAAAAAATTTACTTTAGTCCCTAGAGACTAAAAAAGAGCTTTAGTCCCGATGTGCAGAGACTAAAGTAACATTTTAAGAGCATGAGACGTGAAAAGCATATTTCTTTCTATCAAAGCAAATTTATTGACTTCAAGAAAACGGATTTCTCCCTATAGACGTTAGAGCAAATTTACTTTTCACTTCTCATGCTCTTAAAATGTTACTTTAGTCTCTGCACATCGGGACTAAAGCTCTTTTTTAGTCTCTAGGGACTAAAGTAAAATTTTTTTAATTGACATTGGAAACCCGCCTAAACAGCCAACCACAGAGTTTGTGAAAGGAGGATTATTCCCATTTCCAGTGAACCTAGAGAATTTCTAGGGCGTGAAAAAACGATTAAATTTCGTGAAACACGATATGATTACGAATACCTATGAATCTTGTTTTATTTAAAGTGAATTCATTTAATAATGCATGATCCAATTAGTTCTAAAATATATTAATAGTTTTCAAGTTTGAATCTGTTGGCTAAATACCATTCAAAGCGTCACGTGATAAGAAACAGGTCAAGTGCGAGTTGGACTCGCGCACCGAGGGTTCCGTACCTACCAACTTGATGATGCAAATTTAACAATACAAACTTATTATTTGCGGTTGGTGAAGTAGACATGGCTACTGCGCCAACCGCAAATGATAAGTTTGTATTAGTAAATTGGCTGTTTTTGCACCAAAATATATAATATTTACGGTTATCAGATTTATTCCTGTATGTGTGCTGTAAGACCTTGCTTCTGGCCAAATTTCATGATTTTAGGTCCTCGGGAAGTAGCCGGTTATCTACTTTGTTATAATAAATATCGTAATTTTGTATGGAACTTCGTTTTTTTTTCCTCGCATTCGAAGTGAAAAGCAGAGTGTTTAACGCGTGACTAAACAACCATAATGACACTCGAACTATAGCCACCCTCGCTCTGCTCGGGTGGCTAAACATCTCGTGTCATAATGGCTTGTTTTAGTCCCTTGATAAACAATCTACTATCGTATCAGTAAAAAAAACTTCTTGAAGTTAGTTTTTGTACGAAGTCAATAATTTTTAAATCAATAATTAAAATTGTTAAACCCAAGAATACCATTTTCTCCCGATTTTTAGGGTTCCGAACATCAAGAGAAAAACGGAACCCTTATCGGATCACTCGTGTGTCTGTCCGTCCGTCTGTCACAGTCGATTTTCTCCGAAACTACTGGACCGATTAAGTTGAAATTTGGTACGTAAGTATATGTAAGTTTTTGACCTAAAGACGGACGTATCACGAAAATAAATGAATTTTAAACATAGACTCTATTTATGGGGGCTAAATTTGAAAAATATTAATGAAGTTTTTCAAACTGTATCCTGTGATATATCAAATGAAAGTACTTTCTTATGAGGGTCTCAAATATATTTCTTTTATTTCTTTTTTGGTCAATAAGTACTTTTCGAGTTACTTAAGGAAATGACCATTCCCCGGTAATTTTCCGCCTATTTCCTTAAATAACTCGAAAAGTATTGACCAAAAAAGAAATGAAAGAAATATATTTGAGACCCCTTATCTCCAAAACCACTGGACCTAAAATTTTGGAAAAACTACGAAGGATAAGTTATTGACCTATAGATTACAGGAAAAGTATCAAGAGGTCCATGGTATTTGAAATCTATCATATAAAAGAGCTTATCCTGTGAAACGGTTTGAGAATGACGTCATAGAAAATAATCAAGGTTCGGAACCCTCTCCACGCGAGTTTAACTCGCTTCTTGGCCGGTTTTATTATTTTAAAATTAGAATTAGCAATACTTTAAGAATTTAAGGATCAAGGACAACACGGTGAATTTTTCATCAACAAAACATTTTCAATCCAAAAAAACATTTATTTCTAATCGATACCACAAAACAGCGATTTTTAGAAATCTTTTCTGTCTGTCTGTTTGTTAGAGTTAATCTCCGAAGCTACTGGACCAATATGAATGCAGTTTTCAAGGGTAGATAGAGCATCATTTGGAGCAACATAATTATTATAAGCTATGTTTGATTAAAATCGCATGTCGGAAAGAAAAGTTATCGGCAATTTTATATTCCACGCAGACGAAGTCAAAGACGAGTTCAAAATGGTCCCTTCAGCGGACTGATTACGAGACTGTAACCAAACAGTCGTCCTCAAAGATAAATCTAGGGCTCTATAATATTCGAAACGTTACACAGGGATAGGGAAATTCCCTCACGCGTCGCGGCAAAAGATAAGTAGGTACTTGGATTAATGAAGATAATCAGATTTGTTTTTTTTTTTGCTTTCTACATAGACGAGCGACTAACATTTTTTTGTTAAATAAGAAGCCAATAAATTAGCTTGTGTAAAGACTCATCATCTTCATCATCATCATTTCAGCCGTAAGACGTCCACTGCTGGATATAGGCCTCTCCCAAGGCTCGCCACTCAGACCAGTCCTGTGCTTACCGGTTTCCCGCGACCTTTACGAGGTCGTCGCTCCACCTTGTTGGAGGCCTACAGCTCTCTACTAGCCACAGCTCGTCTCCCGGTTCGCGGACGCCAACTCGAGAACTTTCCGGCCCCATCGGCCATTAGTCCTGCGAGCAATGTGGAGTCAATAAAAAAAAACAGATTTTTCATTCATTACTTTTAGAGAAAATCGCGTTTAGTGATAACTTGGTGCGTGACGTAATCTTCAATTCACTCACTCTCGCAAAAGAGCGGGTCACAGATTAGTAAGATATGTCTAAAGAGAGCGGGTGCTATGGAGTATAGAATGTGTCTTGGTAAGGAGCGCAATCTTATATGGCGAAACAGTTGAGAACGTGTCCAGCGGATTTGATAAGCAACAAAAGAAAACACACTCCAACCAACCGTTTTCGCTGCGATTTTGCCTCAGCAGCGCCATCTGAAGGCGCTACTGCAGACTATCCGCCTATGAGGCTTGACTGGAGTAGCGACCGCAGCGCCCCCGATTTGCCCGATTTGGTGTCCACTTTTCAAACTATGCGCTCCTTTACTTCAACCCTCCATAGCGGGTGCTACGCGCAGAACTATATCAAAGCGCAGAAAGTGGTACGTCATTTTTGACGTACGCCCTTTTAGAATGAGGCCCTTTTTACCCGACCAAAAGTTCTACAAAAGTTTACAAAAGTTCGACTCCTGTGACACTATTTGGCACCTATTGGCTCAATGTATGGAGTGTGGAATGTGTCTTACTTCAACCCTCCATAGCTCAATGTAATAATACACTGTGCGTGAATTGGATCGCACGAAATACTGACGTCAGACCATGGAGGTGATAGATGTACATCCGGAGTGAGTAGTGTCAACGAGCCCAAATTTCGGCGTTCACCTTTTTTTGTTTGTATCCCTCGTCATAATGTTAGATAAAGAGAGAAACAAGGCTTCACCCTCCGCTCACCCGGAGCACCTGGCCCAGGCAGGATAGAACTTGGTCACAGAGTAGGCTCCGGTTATAGGTACTATATGTTACCTCCATGCGTCTGACATTTCCAGCCAGCCAATCGTTCATTCGTTTCATTCCGTCATTCGTGTCAAAATTGTTTTTCAAAGAAACGGAAAACGAAACGGCCGGCCGGGTCATTTACGCATTTTTTTTGGCGTATTTATAATATGCTCGTATAGAGTTATTTAAATAATTCAAGCGTGTTACAACATTGTCAAATTCTGCAGAGTAAGTTTTGATATTATTGTATTGTATACATGCTTAGAAACCAAATAGGGTTAGTAATATTTGTGGTGTTCGGTTTGGTAGATGATGTCGGTGTATACATTCTCCCGAAGCGACAGTGAGATCTTGCAAGAGCTGGTGCGTGTGTTCAGCTCCGGCCGGGGCACCGCCCGCGAGCAGTGGAGCGCGCAAGCTGAGCTTATAGTGGAACCTGTTGGCTGGGACGCTCTTTGGAAACTCTCGAAAGAGTTCTGCAAGAAGTTTGGTAAGTTTATTTCCAAATAACTATAAAATCTCTAAATACTGACTACTCAAAGCCAAAAATTCAATATCGAAGTGCCATGCATTTAGGTTTGCCATATACTAAAAGGATAAGCAAACTACCTTTTATTTGGCCTTACATCAAAGCTTTCATAGACCACACATATCTCTGCCCCCGTTACGAGTGCTAACAAACAGCCGGACATGACTTAAAAAGCCAAACATGTAGGGCTAAAGTTGACAGATGGCAACCCTATTTGCATTTAATGTGGATCTAATTATTAATGAACCCTACAAGAATATGGCACAGAATCATTCAACATGGAGTACTGCTGTGCAAAGACAATACTCATTTTGGGTGACTGTGCGAAAAAAGCAAGTAAAACCTTATTCTAATTTCAGAGGTGAGATTCCCCTGCATAGCTTATGTGACAGTAACGGGGGTGGACTTTGAAAACCTGTCAGCGTGTGTGGATGTCCTGAGTGTGCAGCATGAGGCCGTAGCATTACCGGAGATGGTGGAGGATGTCCCGCTGATCCAGCTCTGGCCAACGACTCAGCAGCGTGAACAGTGCATCAATGATGCGACTACAGCCGAGTTCATTGATTTGTTACGGTAATTTTATTTATTTATCAAATATTTAATTTTTATATGATAATAAAATGCTACATTTTTTATTGTTGATGGAGCAAATGAATAAACAACAGCAATAACAATGCTCTTTATTGAACACAATATACAAAACATAGTGTAACTTACTATTATTATTTTGTGTTAGTTATAAAAATATTCCATCCCTCATCCACAAACGAAGCATCCACCTAGGGAGTCACATTATACACCCGGAAGAGATACAAAACATCAATGCCCAAAGAGTCTGGAACTTCTTGGACTCAACGGGTATTTCTGATGAACTATAACTATACAAAGGGCCGTCACAATAGACCAGCAATGGTCGAGGTGACACATAAATGGCCCTACAACACCCTAATAATAAATATAAAAATATTGAAACTTATTCACCAAAAGTATATGGTGCTATTGTTACCTGCTTTAT
Organism: Aethes cnicana; assembly: GCA_963971205.1. NCBI lineage: Eukaryota > Metazoa > Arthropoda > Insecta > Lepidoptera > Tortricidae > Aethes > Aethes cnicana. Next base: position 8,090,795 of record OZ020292.1, read on the forward strand.
CAAAACTCATTCATTATGTGAATTACTCAGTGTGCCGTATATATTTAATTATCTTTTATGCTCAATTATTACAGATTCTACTACACAAACATCTGGATGCCGTGGGATGATAATGATGATAAAGTGGTTCTCGCAAACACAATAGAAGATCGCATGCAACTCTGGTCCGATCTACAACACGGAGTAATCCCCAACTGCGTTGCTCGGTCCATCTTCCTACTGCGAGCTAGTGCAATTAATGCTTATGAAAAATTACGGGAGCTGGATTCATCGATATGTGAAGAAGGGCTAGTGGATGAGGATGGTAAGATCTTCTAAACCACTTCATGCATGGAACAGTGTATTTTACAAGGAAGTATCAGAATATGTATGTTTCTGATGCATACCATAGAATGAACTTCTCGAAGAGTCTATCCAACTGTGCCACAATTTGGTGTTTCTTATCAAATCAAATTTTTTATTCAGCAAGTAGGCCACATCTGGGCATGCAATGTATTTACCAGCCCTTCCAAAACCCATTGCTTGAGAAGAAGTGTCGCAACAAACTGTGCCAAATGACAATGGAATAAGGTGTCATCTTACTAATATTATAAAGCTGGAAATTCGTGTGTTTGGATGTTTGTTACCCATTCACGCTAATAACGTTGATATTTAGTATTTATAAGTAACTAGCTTCTGCCGGGGACTCCGCCCGCGTGGAATTCGGTTATCGCGCTCCCGCGGGAACTATGCGTTTTTCCGGAATAAATAGTAGCCTATGTCCTTTCCTGGGACCCCAACTATCTCCATGTCAACTTTCATCTCAATCGGTTCAGCGGTTGAAGCGTGAAGAGGTAACAGACAGACAGACAGTTACTTTCGCATTTATAATATTAACACTGGATGTGTTTTTTTATTATTTATTTATTTTATCGTGATGTGGCGGTATAGATGGCGCCACGGTGTCGCAGTCTTAGTCGATCTGCCAACCTGAGTGACCATAGGACCTTTACGCTTTTTAACCAACTTCATTTAGCTTTTAGTGTGTAGGTACATTTTGGCCTAATGGGCCTAAAGTTGCAAGTTTAGTACGAAAGTCTTTGCAAAGTTGCGGGTAAAAAATATGTCTAAGATGCAATGAACAAAACAATTAAATAAATGTGGTACAGTTAAGTCTTAAGATTTATAACTTATCTCAATATTCTGCGTTTTCCAGACTCCCTCCTGCCTCCGTCATACATATCCCTGTGTGCGGAGATGAATGCCCGGCTCGATGGCTTCATGTCCAAATGGACGCTTTACGAAAATCCACTCATCAGGGAGCAGTATCTGGCTAAGGCGAGGAGCAAGTGGCAGAAACACAAGAGTCAGAAAAATGTGAGTTTGTAAAACACACACACACACAACAGTCTATTTAGGTCCCACTGCTGGGCACAGGCCTCTCATCACCAGTATATATCACCAGCCAGACCAGTGCAGATCCAGGTTTCCTCACGAAGTTTTCCTTCAGTGAAAAGCACAGTGGTAAGTTCAAATTGAATTTCGTACATAAGTTAATTTAGAGGTGCGGCGGGTCCTGGGGCTCAAGCTACATATTAAACAATATGTTATTACTGTGTAAACACTATTGAAAATGAAAATGAACAATGAAAAACGTTTATTTCAAATATAAAACATGCAGTTCCAATTTAACTCTGGGTCCTATGCTAGGAAGCCCTGTGTTACAGGACCCAGTAGTACAGCAGGTCTAATAAGATAGACGCTTTTTACACAAATTAAGGAAAATAAGGCTAAGTGTAATTACTTATTATATAACTTAAATTAAATTATACTATTTTCTAGTGATTACTCTATTGACAGTTTCTAGATAAAAATGAAAACCTTTAAAATTGTATGTACGTATTTGCTTGTGTATGTGTGTGTGTACGCGCGGGGGTCTGTGTTTATGTGTGTAAATGTACATGAGTGTATGTGCGGATATAATTTATATTAACATAGGTAAATATATGTATACATATAAATCCATATCCATATTCCATATTATATATTATATTATTATATTATCCATATCCATATATATAACATTATAAATGCGAAAGTAACTCTGTCTGTCTGTCTGTCTATTACCTCTTCATGCTTCAACTGACGTTTTGAAATGTGAAGGCGAGGGACTTTAGATAGTAGAAGATCTCTACCAGGTTTTTTATGCAGACTACAGATACAGTGCCAGTCTCATCCACTGAACTCCCGCGACTTCTCTAGTAATGGATGTGTTTTAGTTGACATGATAATGATGGAAATTAGGGTTTATATTAAAAATCAAATCTAACCATCTCTAAAAACAACAATCCATAAAAAACATTCTAAAATTACTCATACTTATATACACAGGTCATAGCTCTTTGGCAAGGCGGTTCAATATCAGAATTCGAAGAAATATCCAAGTTCCTCCGGTCCAGAGTCTCCAAGGATCAGACCCTGAACATGATGGTGTCTGCAGAGGAAGGCTTGACCATGGAACCCGAGGAAATGGTCATCTGCAGCTCAAGTTATGAGTTTCCTGAGATGCCTCTCTCGCAAATCTCACTTTGTAGTTTTAGAGGTAAGACGATATTAGTAGTATCAACATAGAGGAATAAAATAAAAAGTGTAAAAGAGCCCATACTGGGGTGCGTTCGCCGGAACGCGGGTTAACACTAGATCGACATCTAGCGTCCAGTGGCTGAACCCCGATTACCCGACCGTTTAGCAGTTGCTACCGCTACTTGAAGCTAGATGGCGAGCCCGGGGAAATGGGTGAAATGGTTCCGAATGGAGGACCGATCACCCGACTGACACCAGGCAGTCGTCCCCTTCTATAAATAATAATAGCCTGGGTTAATTCAAGCACAGTTGACAGACTCTTCTACTACTACTACTACTGCAGCCTATTTGCGTCCCACTGCTGGGCACAGGCCTCCTCTCATCACGAGAGGGTTTGGGCTATAGTCCCCACGCGGGCCCCAGTGCGGATTGGGAACTTCACACACATCTTTGAATTACTTCGCAGATGCGTGCAGGTTTCCTCACGATGTTTTCCTTCACCGAAAAGCTCTGTGGTAAATTCAAATTGACGGACGGTGTTGACGGACTCATTGTCGTTAAATATGGCCGCCGAGCTGTCATTCCATACAGAAACGTCATTTTATCCCATAGTAAAATATTTAACGAGCACTGCTTAGTTAACGGCACACGGCGGACACGGCCTATCCTATAGAAGCACGATTTCGAACACAATTCGAATGAAGTGTCAATGTTTGCGTGCGAGGACGTCTGTGTGCGTGCGAGGACGTCTTTGCACTTGTAAATGTGTGTGTATTAGTATGCGGGCCAACGATTCACTCTCCATCTCCGGATGAAACAATGACGGTAAGGGTGAGTTGCGCGCCGGCTAGATTCAGGCGGGTGATTCCGTGGCCATTCTGTATGTAGAGATCTTCTACTATCTAAAGTCCCGCGCCTTCACGTTTCAAAACGCTTCAATTTTTTTATTATTATTTTAAAAGCACCACCAACACTCTCAACGCATAGTTGATGGCTGTCTCAGCACGCACACATGTGTTGAGAGTGTTGGTGGCGCTTTTTAAATACATTGAAGCGTTTTGAAATGTGAAGGCGCGGGACTTTAGATAGTAGAAGATCTCTAGTACTATTAAATATTCCGTGTTAACGGTTCCAATCAATCCCACCCTTAATGTTGCTATTTTTGTCCCCCAGGCGCCACGTTGCGTGCGGCAGAGATGCGGACTTGCCTCCTAATGCTCAGCGAAGACTGTCGCCTCAAGGACTTGACGCTCCACTGCGCGCTCGTCAACACGGTCGTCGTCGCTCGCGCGGGCACGCTGCATCTGCAAAACTGCTCGCTACTCGACGACTCCAAGAGCTGTCAGGTTCGTATTGGGAATATTACATCACTAGTATGGAGTGTGTAATGTGTCTTGGTAAGGAGCGCAATCTCATATGGCGAAACAGTTGAAGACGTGTCCAGCGGATTTGATAAGCAACAAAACAAAACACACTCTCCTCAAAACCGTTTTCGCTGCGTTTTCGCCTCAGCAGTGCCATCTGAAGGCATCTGCAGATCATGAAGAAGTATCATGATCCCCTCATTCTTTATTCTCCCATACATATTATCCATATCATACATATATACTAATATTATAAATGCGAACTCTGTCTGTCTGTTACCACTTCACGCTTCAACAGCTGGATCGATTTGGAAGAAAATTGGTATGGAGATAGTTGGAATCCCGGGAAAGGACATAGGCTACTTTTTATCCCGAAAAAACGCATGGTTCCCGCGGGAACGCGATAACCGAATTCCACGCGGGCGAAGTCGCGGGCAGAAGCTAGTTAATATTATAAATGCGAAAGTAATTCTGTCTGTCTTCCTGTCTGTTGCCTCTTCTTCAACCGCTGGTCCGATTTGGATGAAAATTGGTATGGAGATAGTTGGAACCCCGGGAAAGGACATAAAACTTCTTTAGCGGCGCTGTGCACTTTTTGTGATGGGGATAAAATGTTAAACTCGCGACAGATCACGTGACCGTAAGACGGACACGTGACCTGATCGAAAAACTGTTACAATGTCATCGAAGCCCGTAGACCGCCGGCGCGGCGTAGGAGAGGAAGTATCCCCCTCTCTTTCTACCGCGCGGCGAAAATGTATGCCTGTGCTTGCTGTTTCGTTTAGGCGCGTGAACTCGTTGTTTTTTTTACAGAGTGACTTTGCACAAGGCATCGTAGCTATGTCAGGGACCAAGATACTCATTGAAGACTGCTCTTTTGACAATTTCTACTCTGGAATCGTGGTACACAAGGGTGCTCAGGTAATGATTACGAGGAATTGATTTAGTTTTTTATACGTCCTTATTTAACGCATTCACTTCCTTGGACGTATAGGTGCGTTATACTGACTTTCACACAGTGCTTTGAACCTGAACGCACATGTGCGTTACAATGTTCCCTTAACGCATTCACTGCCACTTCTGTTTTACGAACTTTCGCCAGGTGCCACATCTGTCATTAAAGAAACATTGCAACGCATATGTGCGTTCAAGGCACTGCGGGAGTCAGCAAAACGCATATATGCGTCGGTGGCAGTTAATGCGGCACTTGGCGAAAGTTCGAAACACAGAAGTGGCAGTGAATGCTTTGAAAATAAACACATTTGCACTTCCAGTTATTTGCTACTACTTCCATGGACGAACCGCACTTTAGTAATAATAGGGATGACGACAGGGTGAAGTAATCGAAATTCTAATTAGTCAGTCAGTCAGGTAATAAAAAAATATTAGACACGTATTTTTTGTTTTATCAAATTAACAAAGAATGACTAAGTTAAAACGCATCAAAGTTGGAGAGAGCCAACTCAATATATCTCCGTATAACTTTGATTGCGTGAAAAAAGAAAAAATACGTGTCCAATACTTTTCAATAATCTTCCTGATAGACTAAGGAAAAAAAAGTTGTCATCCCTATTTGGAGGGACGGACCAGGTCATCCTAGTTTATCTCCAACGATTATTGAAATCAACCAGGTGGAGTTGAGAAACTGCAGCATAAAGAACTGCGGTGTGGGCATCCAGATTTACTCCGGCTCTCGAGTGGTCCTTGACAACACGGCCATTGGCAACTGTTCGGAACAGAGCGTGCGCTGCGAGGTCGGGCGCGATGGCGGCAAGGATATACACAGGTAAGAATAGTTTTTTTCATATCATTGGTATAGGCAAACGAGCGCACAGCCCACCTGATGATAAGTGGTCACTGCGGCCCATGGACACCGTAACCCTATGATCCCCCATCAAGAAACCATAAGATCTTGAACGCGTTGCCTACCCTGAGGCCTGGAATAATAATAATAATAATATTAAATCTTTATTGTTCTGAAAATATACAATAAATCAAAGGTCAAGCAAAAAGTTGTTACGATATTTTAACCATAGTAGAGATCTTCTACTATCTAAAGTCCCACGCCTTCAAATTCCAAAACGCTTGTTTTTTTTTTATTTTTATTTAAAAAGCACCACCAACACTCTCAACACATGTGTGCGTGCTGAGACAGCCATCAACTATGCGTTGAGAGTGTTGGTGGTGCTTTTTAAAAAAAATAAAAAAAATAAGCGTTTTGGAATTTGAAGGCGCGGGACTTTAGATAGTAGAAGATCTCTATCAGTTATCGATTCTAAGCATGTTTTTTTTGTTTCTAAGTGTGGTTTATTTTTTTTGTTCCCCTGTTACCATAAGATCTCGAATGCGTTGCCTACCCTGAGGCCTGAGACAGAATGCCTCTGTGCGAGAAATTTCACCGGCTGCCTTAACCCCCTACCGGAACACAACACTGCGAGCACTGCTATTTGGCGGCAGGCTACCGGGGAAAGACGGTGGTACCACCCCGGATGGACCTACCACTAGCAACAACCATCATCTTTGGGCGTGTGACGCAAGCAAGCGATAATCGCTCTTAACACCGTCCGTGCATGCGACTGTATGTGTCCATGCCGTCTTCATTTCCAAGTATATTAACCGTTTTACATTATTTTTCAGTGTTAAAGAACTCCAAATAATGACAAATTGCAAGATCGGTTCCGGAGACATCCAAAAAGAAGTGCTAGTTGTGCAACAAGAAGTCAATATAGTGTGATTCATTTAAACTTGAAATTTGTACACTCATGAAATTCTGTAATGGTTGAAAGACACCGCTGGATGGTTGTTTAGAAATTTAAACATATTTTAAAGGTCGATATACGGAAATATTAACAGTGTTTCCACACAGATAAAGTTAGAAATATTGTTAGTTCAGTGTTAACTAGTTGACGCTGATTATCAAGAATCCATTTCTTAGGACAGATGCCTTGTCTTGAAAAGCTGAATAATGAAGTAGGTTAAAAATTTACTGCATTTAATGTATGAATTTTCTTCGCTAGTTTAAAAATACACGCAAAGATACATTAGCTTTGTATAATTATACATAGAGATTTTAAGTAACGAATGAATGATGTTGATAATTGTTTAGTAAGTAGACATGAAATTCGTTATCATTTTACTATTCACAAATATGAGTTTGTAATTAAATTATGTGCCATATGAAAGTTATTGTGCACTGATTAATTTGCACGGTATGATTTATAAAATCATTTTACTTTCTAACTTACAAAGTTATTTCATGTTCAAAAATCATTTTTTATTTAGTTCGATATCAGTTACAACTTTGAAAAGTTGCCAGGAAACTAGACAAACCATACAGGATGTGGTACATCTTTTAAATCCTGACTATTGCGCCAATTGGCTACTTAACTTTACTTATTGGCAATCAAATCAGATACTTTTCAACAAACACAGCTTTATTAACGCATTCACTGCCACTTCTTTTTACGAACTTTCGCCAGGTGCCACATCTGTCATTAAGGGAACATTGCAACGCACATTTGCGTTCGAGGCACTGCGGGAAGGTCAGCAAAACGCATATATGCGTTGGTGGCAGTGAATGCCTTAAAGTAAAGCCCAACCGGAAAAATAAAAAAAACCTGATCTGGCGGCGTTAAATTAAATAATAAAATAAATAGCTATAATTATAGCAACACTCAGGGTCAGTTGATTCATGCATAGTTAACGGACTCCTGGTCGTTAAATATGGCCGCCGAGCTGTCATTCCATACAGAAACGTCATTTTATCCCATAGTAAAATATTTAACGTTAACTTTAACAGACGGTTTTAATCGACTCACCCTAAGTGTCCTACCATTCGCTCACAAAAATATAATAATAATAGGGATGTGACGACCCCATCGCCCACCTGGTGTTGTACCATCGGTGCAGTCAGTCTGCGCAGGGCGGCCTGTGGCGGGCCGATGGTGAGCGGCGACACCTCGCACCCGAGACCTCCTGGGGACACACACACATACGCCATACACACAGCTACACACCTCCCCCGCCTCTGGATTGCCTTAGTTGGCCGCCCAGAGTGGAGCGCAGGAGCTATATGCTTGAAAGGGTGGAAGTGCTCAATCTGCGTAATAACGGGGAAACCCGCTCCGGGTGCGCACGAGGCGCGACCCGCGATGGCAAAACCGGTGCACACCTCCACACCCTTAGCTGCTTACATCAGTGTTGCTCCCTCGCCACCCGTGCGGTGACCTGTATAGGGTGCCCACGAAGTCTAGCCTCTTGGCTAGTGCGTAAGCGGCGAGTCACCGTCTGCCTTGCTTTCAATTTGTGAGATATTGATCAGGCAGATGTCCGTTATCTCACTCCATAGCCCGGTTTTCCAGTTCACAGCTCCCATCCACATAGCCCACTACAAGTCGCTTCCTTCCTCGGCAATAGTTTGGCAACTGGGGAGGGCTGTCCGCCAGTACAGCCTCATGTTGGAGGACAGATGTCCACAGTTGCGGCCTCTCCCATTTCTAGTAAAAGGTACCAATCGCCTCTTCATGTTGGCTTCGGCCCCATGAATGCTTAATGACCGGGTCTCCATGGGCCCGTGACATGAAAATGTACCAAAAAATAATAATATTTGTGGTATATATAGTATAAGCTATTTTATTAATTCATTGAAAGCTCGAAAGCACAGCTCGAAAGTGAAGATTTGACACCCCAAAATAACGACGTCACATTACATTACACTTCTATGTATGACAAATCCACATAAAGCTGCGTTTTGACGCTCAATAAAAAGCATCTGATTTGACAAGTCAGTCAAGTAGCCCAATGCTTGGTTTCCCAAAATATTTTTTTTTAATACGAGCACCTGTATAAAAAGTAAACATTTCGATTCCTGTTTAAGAGGGTTTATCCCGAAAGTTGGCAACTTCGCATATAGCTGTCAAATGTTTTGCTGTTTTTATTAATTTCTCAATATTACTGAATTAAAGAAGAAGTTATCGATCTATGGTTGAATGACGCGTCTCGTTTTATATGTGTCGGTTAGGCATTCAAATGATAAGATTACATTAAAATGTATGGAAATTGCGATGGAAAGTTTTCAAAAGATAGTACTTCCATAATCCTAAATATTTCATTTTCCTAGGATAATTGTTGCAATCCATACTTAATGTTTTATTCAACCATAGAGCGATAAGTCATATTTTCATTGAGTAATATTCATAAATTAACGAAAACAACGAAATATTTGATAGCTATTTGCGCCGTTTCCAGCTTTGGGAGTAAACCCTCTTAACGTGCCAAAAGTTCGTCATTTCCGAACGAGCGTTTTTTGTTTTTAGACAGCTAGTGAGCGTGACTAAAGTTGTTTTTTTACGAACTAGTGCGTAAAGTTATTTGAGCTGCATCCTGTTCGTTTATTTCTTTATTCTTTATTTAAAAATGTTGTTTGATACACGTGCGAAATTGTCATTTTCACTCGTCCCTAGTGTTAACGCTCACTTTCGCTCGCGCCATCATAACTAGGGACTCGTGATAAAATGACAAACTTTTCACACTTGCATCAAAATATACTATTCTATTTCGACTATAGCATTAGTATTTTTTTAATACCATCATACGTTCAACATCACACAACAGCTTTAATACTTAATGTAGAGGAATCTGTAATGGCATCTATATATTTTCATGTTGAATTAAATGGAACTTTTATAAAAACTTCTTTTTTTTGTCAACATAACCATGGAAGTATTAACTAAATAATAAGTGGGACTGTCACTGTGACCAAAATTTCAGCCTGTCCGGTGGAGATGGGGAGTGTGCGAACGTGCGCGGCTTACAGCAAAACCGTTCGGGACGTGCACTCTCACACACGCGCACATTATTTGTACAACACAGTATTTTGCAATACCATACAATACAATATACTTTATTGAACAACACACATTCAAGGAACAGCACAGACATAATGTAATTAGACAAAAGATATGGTATACAGCAGGCGGTCTTATCGCTCAATATTAGTAAGTAAGTAACACTTTATTTTACAAAAACACAGTAGTATAAAAACTAAACAGGAAGGAGACAAATGTACAAAGGCGAGCTTATCCCTGCAAGGAATTTCTTTTAGTTAACGCATTCACTGCCACCAACGCATATATGCGTTCTGCTGACTTTCCCGCAGTGCCTTAAACGCACATGTGCGTTGCAATGTTCCCTTAATGACAGATGTGGCACCTGGCGAAAGTTCGGAAAACACAAGTGGCAGTGAATGCGTTAACCTTTGAGTAGTGGAGAGAAAATATGCGCGTGAGCAGAAAAAAAATTTTGTGTGCAGATTACGTTCAGTTGGTATGGTGTGGTGTGTCATGGGCGTGGGTGTGACTGGGATAGTTTTCAGCATTTTGTATTGTGAACGGGTGAAGTTACTGGCACAGAGGCATTCCGCCTTAGGGTAGGCAACGTATTCGAGCTCTTATGGTTTCTTAATAAGAAATCATAAGATTTCGGGTGTCCATGGGCCGCAGTGACCGCTTACCATCAGGTCATGCCACCTGTGCTCGGTTGCCTATCATACTGCATTAAAAAAAAACTACTACTACAGCCTATTTGAGTCCCACTGCTGGGCACAGTCCTGTCACCACGAGAGGGTTTGTGCTATAGTCCCCACGCGGGCCCAGCGCGAATTGGGGACTTCCCACACATCTTTGAATTACTTCGCAGATGCGTGCAGGTTTCCTCACGATGTTTTCCGTCACCGAAAATCTTAGTAGTAAATTCAAATTGAATTTCGCACATAAGTAAACTTAGAGGTGCGATCCGGAATAGAAACCCCGACCCTCTGCATGAGAGGCGGTAGGTCGAACCACTAGGCCACCACGGCATAAAAAACTACATGAGAAATATAAAACAAGCATTTGATTATAACCTAAAAGTTATTAACCCGGTCCATTTAATTTTAGCTCGCCGGATCCTATACTCGTCGATAAGCATGTTTTTCGACCACAAAGATCATTGACATTTATTTTATAAATACAGTTATATGGCCAGTCTTTGCCAGACTGCGTTTCGTACGGTGAATGAGAGGATCGGGGGCATGTCCTCTTCCCTATCCTTCTATCCCATCTTCCAATCAGGGAAGGAACCATGTAACCTATTCTGCCTTATCCCACACGCCCTATCCTCCTCCCCTTTCGAGACCGTTGACGCATTGGTGATGCCTCTAGTGTTACAAAAGTCTATAGGCGGCGGTGACCACTTACCATCAGGTGGGCCGTCTGCATGTTTGTCAATCTTTTTACATACAAAAAAAAAACTAACATATATTATATAGACCGATACAACTTTGAAAGGCGCGTGGCGAAGTTCATAAGCCGTTCACGCAGAGTATTTATTTACCTAGTGCTTAATCCACGCGCCTTCTAAGTCGTGTCATGCTACACATTTGTTGAATCTTAATATTATAGGCATATCATACTACTGCTATAAATAATTGCCAGTTTTTTCTCGTGTTCGTCGACCGGTTTCTCAATTAATCGTCGAACGGGTTCACACAACGAGAACGCGCGTCTGCCTGACAAGATGTGGTTTGGAGTACTCTCGCTATGTCTCGGAATACAGGTCAGTTCTTTGTTTCATTTACTTAATTATGTTGTCGGTTGCCAGTGTTGTTTAAATAAGTGTACAAATGGCGCCCAGACAATTGAAGAACGGCACTAAACGTCGTTAAGTTTTAGAAAAAGAGCAATTGTCAATATCGAATTAAATCCTAACCTTAACCTATTTGGGTCATACGCTATACATAACTTATGTTTATTACATACAGGTTACAAGAGAGGATTTGTATGTACATGTATGTAAAGGCCCAGCAAGAACTTAGGCTTAAAAACCCCTTAACTTTGAGCTGTCCACAGGAAAAATAAAATTGTACTAAAAAAATGTGCATGACTCATTTATCTAATTCTTAACTGTTTACTTCCTTATGTGTTTATACCGATTGATAGTAGGTACCTATCATCTAAATAGGTATTACTACTACTACTTCTACTACTACTACGTACTACTACAGCCTATTTGCGTCCCACTGCTGGGCACAGGCCTCCTCTCATCACGAGAGGGTTTGGGCTATAGTCCCCACGCGGGCCCAGTGCGGATTGAGGACTTCACACACATCTTTAAATTACTTCGCAGATGCATGCAGGTTTCCTCACGATGTTTTCCTTCACCGAAAAGCTCTGTGCTGTAAATAGGTATTGGAGAACAAAAAATTATGGAAATAAAAAATTACCTATTAATCCTATAACTATATGTATACCTACTATACCTATACTACTATACCTACCTATGTGTCGTGTGTAGGTATACCTACACCTACCTACATACTTTACTAGGGTTATACTTAGATATATATGTAAACGCCGTGAGCACTAAAATAGTATGACATAACTTAGAAGGCGCGCCTATTAAGCAATAATGGACTCTGCGTCAACGGTATAAGTGCTTCGTTGCGCGCCTTCTAATTCGTGTCGTGCTATACCTTGCTGTAGCTTAGGTCAATCTAACTAAAACACCCTCTACTACTCTATAAGATTTGATATTTTTTAGGGTTCCGTACCCAAAGGGTAAAACGGGACCCTCTTACTAAGACTCCGCTGTCCTACTGTCTGTCTGTCACCAGGCTGTATTATCTCATGACATGAACCGTGATAGTTAGACAGTTGAAATTTTAACAGGTGATGTATTTCTGTTGCCGCTTTAACAACAAATATTAAAAAACAGAATACAATAAATACAGATATGATTTTTTTGCCGTTTTTATTATAATTAACTAGCTTCTGCCCGCGACTTCGCCCGCGTGGAATTTGGTTATCGCGTTCCCGCGGGAAGTATGCGTTTTTCCGGGATAAAAAGTAGCCTATGTCCTTTCCCGGGACTTCAACTATCTCTATGCCAAATTTCATCTCAATCGGTCCAGCGGTTGAATCGTGAAGAGGTAACAGACAGACAGACATACAGACAGACGGACAGAGTTACTTTCGCATTTATAATATTTAGGATAGTACGGAACCCTTCGTGCGCGAGTCCGACTCGTACTTGGCCGGTTTTTATACCATTGTCTGGCTCAAGCAATCGTCCCTCTATTGAAAGTGAAAGCAGTCGGCGCGTTCGCTTCACCAGAATCGCACGTTGTCACCTCATACGGCAAGTAGCTTAATTTATTATAATTAATATCAGCCTTCAATCAAACAGCTATCTAACAAAGGAAACAAACTATGTGCTATGTAGGTAGGTACATATGTTGGATAAAGGGTCAGATTATAAAATTCCTGGAGAGCTGTTCATTGCTATTGTTACTCTTGATAACTAGGTATAAGTATCTTGGGTTAATGCGAGTACCTATAGCCGCGGACCGCCGAGCTGACCCACTTTTTCATATTTCTAGCTAGCGTATTATGGTCATATCTAATATATAAAATTCTCGTGTCACAGTGTTTGTAACCAAACTCCTCCGAAACGGCTCGACCGGCCTATCTCGGAACGTCGTTTGGAAAAATTTTGCTGTATTATTACCAAACGGTTAAAATACTTAATATTGAAGCAACAGGACGATCCAGACACACTGGGTTTATCATTGTTTAACTGCATCAAGAAGGAATTTGACTCTTGTTTTAATCTCATCACTGTAAAAAGTAAAGATAAGGTTATATTTAGTGATTGGGCTACAGCCGACATTCATGAGAAAAGATACCATCTTTACGAGTTATACGCTAAACGAACAATAAATCAAAGCCCAGAATTTCTAGAGTATGTTAAGAACTATTCAAAAAACTTTAAACAGATATGTGTAGCTGCTAAAGCTGAGTACTTATCCAAAAAGATATCAAATTCAAACGATAAAATAAAAACCGTCTGGAAGGTTATTAACACTGAAACAGGAAAAACCAAACCCAGAGACCCACATTACAGCCTAAAAATTAAAGATACCGTACTCAATTCTGATATTGACGTAGCTAATGAATTTGAACGTTTCTTCACTAATATACCATTAGAAACTACTAGATCTTTAAAGTCATCTCCTGATGATGCTGCAGTTATATTAAGAACAAATCTAGAAGAATGCACTGTACCTTTTAAGTTTACATATATCACCCCAAACATTGTGATTAAAACATTTCGATCACTCAATCTAAAAAAAACTGAGGATCTTTGGGGCCTTTCAGTCAAAGTGCTGCAATCTATCATAGAACCTATTGCAATTCCGCTTGCTACATTATTTAATAGTTGCGTTGACGCTGGAGTATTTCCTGATGTGATGAAACATAGTAAAATCATTCCTTTGTTTAAATCAGGGAAAAAAACAGACCCCACAAATTATAGACCTATTTCAATACTGCCGGCTCTTAGCAAAGTTTTTGAGAAACTTATTCTGAACCAACTAATGTCACATTTTAATCTGAATAAGCTATTTCACAGCAGCCAATTTGGCTTCACCAAAGGTCGCTGTACTGCAGACGCTGGCACTACTTTAGTAAAATACATTTTTGATGCCTGGGAGCAGTCCCAAGACGCCATTGGTGTCTTCTGTGACTTATCTAAGGCTTTTGATTGCGTCAGTCATATTAATTTGTTGAATAAGTTACGCTTTTACGGGATAAGAGATCATGCTCTTGACCTTATCTCGTCATATCTTTCCAATAGAACACAGCGAGTGGATATTAACAGAACACAGTCGTCCGGATCACCTGTTGCTATAGGTGTGCCGCAAGGTTCAATTTTAGGCCCGTTTTTATTTCTGGTCTATATAAATGATTTGCCCTGTATTGTGCAAGAGAGGCATAAAATAGTTCTATTCGCAGATGACACCTCACTCATTTTTAAAGTAGATAGGAAGAAAAATAACATAGATGAGGTTAACAATGTACTTTCTACAGTTGTTAACTGGTTTACAGCTAACAATCTACTTTTGAATTCTAAGAAAACTAAATGCATGAGGTTTTCACTCTCTAATGCACCACGTGTAGACGATATCCAGGTTAAATTAAAAAATGAAACGTTATAATTTGAGGGGAAAACAATCTTCCTAGGCTTTACTCTAGACTCAAAACTGCGTTGGAACGAACATATCTCTTCCTTAGCAGGTAGACTTAGTTCTGCAGCATATGCAGTAAGGCGTATTAGGCAGCTCACTGACGTCGAGACGGCCAGGTTAGTCTATTATAGTTATTTCCATAGTGTCATGTCTTACGGAATTATACTTTGGGGGAGAGCAGCTGACATTCAAACCATCTTTGTGTTGCAAAAGCGGGCTGTACGTGCAATATATCAACTTGGGTCTCGGGTCTCCCTTAGAGAAAAATTCAAGGAGATAAACATTCTTACCGTTGCGTCACTATACATATTTGAAAATATCATGTATGCTCGTAAGAACTTGCACGACTTTAAGCATAACAGTGATGTTCACAATTTTAACACTAGGAATAAGGATAAACTTTTTGTTACTGGTTACCGTCTTCGTAAAGTGAGCTCTTCGTTTGTTGGGAACTGTATACGATTTTATAACAAATTGCCTTCTGATGTTGCTAATATGCCATTAAAAAAGTTCAAGTCGTTCATTAAGTGCCGCCTTTTAAAGAAGGCATATTATTCGGTGAATGACTTTTTAGATGATAAGAATCCTTTTAAGCCAACTGTTTAGGTTATTATTATTGACTAGTAACATGATATGTGTCTCGCTGGGCTCTTTTTTTTTTTTTTTTCTTTCACTACCAAATTTGTCCAGCAGCTGGAGCATGTCATGCTCGCTTTAAGGTCCTTGCTTACAGCGGCGTCGTTGATCGGGTCGCCACCTTCCCTAAGAAATGGTTGAGGGAGGCGATGGCTGAGATACGCGTCACGCTCGTGAACGGGTGCTGTCTGTGGGGTCCGGTCTGTTCATGCTTGCAAGGACGTTTAAAAATAATCATTAGCTTTAAATATATTACTAAGTCAAACATTTTAAGCGAGAGACCTCATCATGTTCTTATTGACATGTATTAATGAACTCTATTATACATGATGTATTTCATTATTTATTGACATTTTGAGACTGTCGACATCTATGGAATTTATATTTATTTGACAATGGAGGCCATCTCCATAATATTTTTTTTTTCTGGACCCTTGGAGACTATACATCTCTAAGATCTTAGATTTAAGTTTAAGTTAGGGACTATACATCCCTTCAATGTAATTGTAGTACGTACCGATATGTATATTTTATACATGTAATGTAAATGTTATAACTATGTGTAAATTTTGAAAAAAGGCCTTCTGCTTGAGTTTGTTGCGGCGCTTCTTCTCAAGCAATGGGTCTAGGAAGCGCTAGTAAATTCTTTTCTGACGTGTAAAAGTGCCCCTATGTGACCAATTTGCTGAATAAATGATTGAATTGAATTGAATTGAATTGAATTGAATTGACCGATTCTTATGTGGAGTGTATGTTCAGTAGGTCTGAGAATAGGACGTAAGCTATTTTTCATACCCAAAAAAAATTCTTTCAGAAGCTATAAAAATATTTTTTCTTTATGGTCATAATGATGTATAAAAGTTGATGATGATAATGAAGAGTGCTGGGACTCTATTCGAAGTTTTAAATAGTAGAGAAAGAGACATTCACAATCCCTGCGCCGCGACGCTGAGCGCAGGAATAGTGAATCTCCCTTTCCCATGTAACGTTTGGGTTAGAGCCCCTGTTATAGTAGTATTATGTCTTTAGATGGCGAAGGGAATCCAGGTGTTGTTTGAGATGAATGACAACAACAGGATGCCCGTCGTGGCCCTAGGGACAGGCCGAGGCACCGCGGCTGGGGTAAGTTATCCCTATTGATAACTACCTATATATCCACTATAGTATATACCTACACTCATGGTGACGCCTCTGGTGTTACAAATGTCTATAGGCGGCGGTAACCGCTTTCCATCAGGTGGGCCGTCTGCCTGTTTGTCCGTCTTTAAAATAAAATAAAACCACCACGGCCAATTTACTGTCCACTGCTGGGCACAGGCCTCCTCGCATCACGAGAGGGTTTGGGCGATAGTCCCCACGCGGCCCAGTGCGGATTGGCGATTTCACACTCATCCTTGAATGACTTCACAGATGCGTGCAGGTTTCCTCATGATGTTTTCTTTCACCGAAAAGTTCTGTGGTATTTAAATTCAAATTGAATTCAGCACATAAACAGTTTCAGAGGTGCGAGCCGGATTCGAACTCCCGACCCTCTGGTTGAGAGGTGGTAGTGGTAGGCCAAACCACTCTAGGCTGTCATGGCTCGTACTACTGATAACGAATAAGTACCACAACTTTTTCATCCCAAAGTATCTCTTGGATTGTACCAAGATAAGAAAGAATATTCTGGTCTGGACTGTAGAATTCTGATAGTACTTAATTACTAATAGGGATGACGACAACTTTTTTTTCCTTAATCTATCAGGAAGACTATTGAAAAGTATTGGACACGTATTTTTTCATTTTTCACGTAATCAAACTTTTACGGAGATATATTGAATTGAAATGCCGCGTGACGTCACGGTTAGGTACGATTTATACCTAACGGTGACGTAGTTAGCCCCCACTCTCTAACTTTAATGCGTTTTAACTTGGTCATTCTTTGTTATTTTGATAAAACAAAAATACGTGTCTAATATTTTTTTATTACCTACCTGACTGACGGACTAATTAGAATTTCGATTTCTTCACCCTGTCGTCATCCCTATTACCTTACGGACCAGGGTAACATTTCATCTTCTTGCATCCATTGCTTGAAGCAATGAAAGAAGGAATGCTAAGGAAGTCATTTGCATTCTACTCTCACTAAGCTATAATATTATACTCCAAGACAGTAACTAGTTAATTATCATGATTTGCTTTTCCCCTAATGATGATTATTATTTGAAGTTCCATAAATCACCATAATGGTCTATTTACGGTCTTCTGGGGCTATATTCGAAGTCTTAAAATAGGGATCTCCCTGTTCCCTATAGGATCGCTTTAAGGTAATAGAGTATAGGAATTTTAAGCGGCTAAAGTTCACGCGACGCGTGAGCGATCCTATAGG
Source organism: Aethes cnicana (assembly GCA_963971205.1). Taxonomy (NCBI): domain Eukaryota; kingdom Metazoa; phylum Arthropoda; class Insecta; order Lepidoptera; family Tortricidae; genus Aethes; species Aethes cnicana. The sequence continues at coordinate 8,108,787 of OZ020292.1, forward strand.
GAACAGGGAGATCCCTATTTTAAGACTTCGAATATAGCCCTTGAACTATAAAGAAAAAGAATATACCTACATCTGATATGCTGATGATGCCTGCGGTCTTCCTTCCAGGCTCCCTTAGACGAAGTAAGACAAGCCGTTTTCTGGGCCATAGAGGCTGGGTATCGCCACATCGACACCGCTGCCATCTATAAGGACGAACCGCAGGTCGGCAAGGGTATTGCCGATGCCATTGCCGAGGGCCTGGTGAAGAGAGAACAGCTGTTCATCACGACTAAGGTACTTAAGTAACAGAGGCTAGTGATTGATATGGAAAGTCCTAATACTCGTATATCCCTACCGGCAAAGCGTCACAGCGATGAAACCGAAATAATAGCTAGATTTACGTTAGAATAGTGACGTTTCGACCTCTCCGCATAGCTTCCCAACGAAATCCCTTTTGCGGCCAGAATGAGGCCCCAGGACTTTCAGTAATCAACCGAATAGATTCAAGACCCACTTAGTTTACCCAAAGGGTTGCTAGAAGAAGTTTCTTGTAGGGATAAGCTCGCCTTTGTACATGTGTCTCTTCTCTGTATTGATAATTGTATTTGTGTGTTTTATTCTGTACAATAAAGTGTTACTTACTTACTTGGTTTACTTAGGTATAAATGCGTCGGCAGACAATCTGCATTTATTTTTCGAGACTGTAACGTTATGCTTGTGAAGAAACAGCGATACTTACATACATAAACTCACGCCTGTTTTCCGTTACGGTAGGCAGGGACCACAGAACGCCTCGTGCTCTAATCATATACCTACCTATGCCTCCCTCGCGCTATAGTATACCTCCACATTCATTCATCTCTTCATGCAAGCTCGTACGTTTCGAGTAGGTATTTTTAATGTAGATATACTTGTAGGTTGAGTGTATTTTAACGGCATTAGGTACCTACATCTGTGATTTATAAAGTCTGCAATCTCTTAAAAAGTGTACTTACTGTACACATTTTAAGACCCCTGCAAAGACGACTCAAAAGTAGATTTATGATATTCATTCACAATTTTACAAGTAATCTTAGGCATTCCATCTTAGGCCTCAGGGTAGGCAACGCATTCGAGATCTTATGGTTAGGGGATCATAGGATTTCGGTGTTCATGGGCCGCAGTGACCACTTACCATCAGGTGGACTGAGGGCTCGTTTGCCTACACCTGCTAAAAAAAATCTTCCCTTATTTTCAGCTGTGGAACGACAGGCATGGAGAAAAGGAGGTCGTCCCAGCACTTTGCGAGTCACTCGAAAGGCTCGGCTTGGATTATGTGGATCTCTACCTCATGCACTTCCCGATATCTTTAAACGTAAGCATTCTGAAGTGAATTTGAAAAATAAGTATACGCAATGTCAAAAATTTACGTATTTACCATAGACGTAAATAATATAGACCCGGTCTAACGTACACGTGATATGTCCCCACTTCCACGGTGTCCAATCCAAAGTTCTGTCACCGAGCGTGCGTGACAATAAGCGTTTTTAAAAAAAACTTTTTTCGAAACTGTTTCTCAGTATCTAAAAACTCGTCTCGTTGTTGAAAAAATGTGATCCAGCTTTAGTGTCACGATATAAGTTTAACTTTGGTTTGGACACCAATGAAGTGGGGAAACATGACATGTATCTATGTTAGGCCGGGTCCATACGAAGTATTATTTATGTCTATGGTATTTACCTAAAAAGAATATGTCATACATACAAATAGCGGGATGTGATAGTATTGAGTTATCAAATAATTACTATTAAACAATCAATGAATGATTACAATAATGGTTTTATAAAAAAAATCTTTTGAAAAAATGATCAATCGCAATTCGCAATATTTTTGCGATCTTTTATAAATAAGTATAATCATTCAATTTCTTTATTTTATTGATTGACCTTGTTATGTACCGAATTGTTAACTAAACATTAGGTACTCATAAGGTCAGTCGGGGCAAGTGAGCCAGGGTGGGGTGAGTGCACCTATCAGAAATATTTCGACAACTATGAAATTACTCAACTAATGTTATCATCCATACATGTATGTAAAACAACACAATCCCTCTGCAATAAGCAGGGGCTGTATTCGAAGTCTTAAATAGGGATCTCCCTGTTCCCTATAGGATCGCTCACGCGTCAAGTTGAACTTTAAATCTAGCTGCTTAAAGTTCACGCGACGCGTGAGCGATCCTATATTAAGACTTCGAATATAGCCCCAGGTGGCTATCTGTTCACAACGCATATTGTGGCGAAAAATCAATTTAGGCGCACTTACCCCACATGCGCATTTGCTCACTCACCTTACTTATTTCCAGGCCGACGGAACCCCTTCGAACATTGACTACTTGGACACGTGGAAGGGCATGGAGGAAGCCAAGAACCTGGGCCTGGCCAAGTCCATTGGAGTGTCCAACTTCAACAAGACGCAGATCGACAGACTTTTCCAAAACAGCCAGATCAAACCTTCCACTAATCAAATAGAGGTTACTCTAATTCCTAATCGTTTTTAGGGTTCCGAACCTCAAGAGGTAAAAACGGAACCCTTATAGGATCACTCGTGTGTCTGTCCGTCCGTCTGTCACAGTCGATTTTCTCCGAAACTAGTGAACCGGTTAAGTTGAAATTTGGTACGTATGTGTAAGTTTGTGACCCAAAGACGGACGTGTAACGAAAATAAATGATTTTTAAACATAGATCCTGGGGGCTAAATTAAAAAAAATATATTAATGAAGTTTTTCAAGCTATATAGTATTTTGGAAAAAATACGGAGGATAGTTATTGACCTATAGATTACAGGAAAATTATTAAGAAGTCCATGGTATCGGTCATATATAGTCAAGGATCGGAACCCTCTCCACGCGAGGTTAACTCGCTTCTTGGCCGGTTTTATTTTTTATGCCACAAGTTAGGAAGGGCCGTGGTGGCCTCCACCTCGGATGCAGATTGGGTGTTGGAATAGCGCCTCTGAGTTTACTTACTTATGTGCGAGATTCAATTAGAATTTACCACTGAGATTTTCGGTGAAGGAAAACATCGTGAGGAAACCTGCACGCTGTGTGAAGTCCCATGGAAGTCCCCAATACGGACTGTACCCACGCGGGGACTATAGTCTAAACCCTCTCAATTTGAGAAGAGACCTATCCCCAGCAGTAGAACCTAAATAGGTTTGTGGTGGTGGTGGATATCTATGTATACCTATCTAACAACCTATCTAAACAATTTATTTTACATCACCCTTGGCCGTAAAGTGGGATTTTCTGCCCGCTACGCGGAGACAAAATCTCACTTCTTGGCCAAGGCAAGATGTAAAACTTTTGACAAACCACGGGCGGTAATTCGTAAAGCCCCAGATCGCATATTTATGGCCCTCACCTTCGGTTCGGGCCACTGAAACTTGCGATCTGGGACACTTACGAATTCACCACCCTAGGTCTGTAATATACTATTAAAACATTCCAGGTGAACCCGACTCTAACCCAAGAGGCCCTAGTGACTCATTGTCAGAAGCTCGGGCTGGCTGTGATGGCATACAGCCCGTTCGGATTCATGGTGACGCGAAAGTCCAAGGACACTCCCCCGCCCCGCATTGACGATCCGACCCTCAAGACCATTGGGGACAGATACGGGAAGACCACGAGTCAAGTGGTCCTGAGATATCTGGTAAGTACCGGAAGGACGTCCTAGCCTAGCTCATACCAGAGATAATGTAATTATATGAGACTGTCAATCTCCTTACATTACGGCGTACATCGGAAATAGCCAGGGAGCTTAAAATTTTCATACTTCGCCTGAACAGCGCCATCTAGGTGTTGCTAATGGAGTTCAAATTTGTATGCAGGCTACCTAGGCAGCGACATCTAATATCGCATTCACAACTTATTTCGGGCGTACGTTGATTTGTTTGAAGGTTGTCATTCTACGTTTACCTTAGAGCGGTTTCACATTATCCGATACGATATCGGTGTTGGACGGAAAATATATGAAATAATTATCCGACAAAGTGAAAACGTTCTTAGATTTCATACATATATTACGTCCGACACCGATATCTTACGTACTTCTTCTATGCTCATGTCATATTTAATGCCATGCAGTGGCGTAATTGCTTTGGACTGACTAATGATAAGTGGCGCACATAAGGTCCAATTTCGTACAGAAAAAATACTAGTTTGTTATTCCTCAACGAAGTGACGTTGTCAATTTTGCAAAATTGCAAATAAATGTAGATACATTATACCTACAACTAGATACTAAAACTAGGTGCAAATTAAGTATATTACAAAACTATAAAATAATATCAGGAACAGTATTTTTTGATTTATTAAATTTTTATTTATTTATTAGGAATGTTTCTTTAAAATCCATTTAAAACTTTTCATTGATTGTAAGCACGAGGATATACCACTATAGCTACATCTACATACATGCAGCCCAATCTGGATAAGGATGTTTAATATCCATATAGAAGTAATCTACTTTCTTAAAAATCCTTTGAGAAATTGTAAGAAAGAAGAAGTTAGTGATCTGGTGCTAGGTCCGTCCGGGGTGCTACCACCGTCTTTCCCCGCTAACCTGTCGCCAAATAGCAGTGTGCGCACTGTTGTGTTCCGGTAGGGGGTTAAGGCAGCCGGTGAAATTTCTGGCACAGACTGACATCTTAGGCCTCAGGGTAGGCAATGTATTCGAGATCTTATGGTTTCTTAATAGGGGATCATAGGATTTCGGTGTCCAGCGGCCGCAGTGACCACTTACCATCAGGTGGGCTGTGCGTTCGTTTACCTATACCATTGGTATAATAAAACAGACGAACAATACAGTCTAAAACTTAACGTTTGTTATATTAGTGAAATGGATTCTCATATTTTCCCAGCTCGATCGAGGCATAATCGTCATTCCGAAATCGACTAACAAGCAGCGCATCGCCGAGAACATCGACGTCTTCGACGACTTCAAGTTCCGACTGCGCAGGGATGAGGTGGAACGGATAAACAAGTTCAACATCAACAAACGTGTCATCGAGCCCGTGCAGTGGAAGGACTACCCGAACTATCCGTTTGAAAGGGATTAAAGGACTGAAGCAGAACATACAATAAATAAATACCTATCATGGGACATTTTACACAAATCGACCTAGACCGTTTTCTCGCGCAAAGATTGGCTATTGCCATACAGCGAGCGAATGCTGCTGCGTGATGGGAGCCCTTCTGAAAGGCCCTAATTTAAGTTTTTAGGTTATTGTTTAGCTTGAATTTGTTTTTCTGTAAATTTTAATACTATTTTTAATTGTTTGTAAATAAATAAAAAATGATGATGATGATGATGAGTATCAGTTATCGATTCGAAGCATGTTTTTTTGGTTTTAATTTTTTTCCGAGTTGGTATTTTTTTTTTCTATGGCCCACTATGGGATTGATACCTGAATCCTATACATTTTTTTTACCCACTCTAAAAAAATAAAACCCAAAAAAGATGATTAGAATCGATAACTGGTACTGTGATTAAAATATCGTCATAGGTGTCATAACGTTTCGCCTGACCCTATTAGAGAAATAAATACATACATAAAAATAAAAGCTTTTAATAAATACTTATGAAACATCCATGACACGAGGACAAACATTCGTGCTCATCACACAAACCCCTTCTAGGCCTTCCGTTACGCTTTTTGCGAAGGGCTACGGGTGCGCTCTGGTTTATTCGTAATATTGATATTCATAGTGAAGGATCTGGCTAAAAGCTATTTCGAAAGAGCTACTCACCACCCTAAGCCGCTTTTCTGACAAGTAACTACACTAGGCAGGGGAAGCCGCGGTGGCCTAGTGGTTCGACCTACTGCCTCTCATGCAGGGTCGGGGGTTCGATTCCGTCTCGCAATTAAGTTTACTTATGTGCGAAATTAAATTTGAAGTCCCAAACCAAGTCCAGGTAATTCTAAAACTAGCATTGCAAAAATCTTCGTCGATATTCCATGCATACCTAAGCCGTGGTGGCCTAGTGGTTCGACCTACCGCCTCTCATGCAGAGGGTCGGAGGTTCGATTCCGCGTCGCACCTCTAAGTTTTGCGAAATTCAATTTGAATTTACCACTGAGCTTTTCGGTGAAGGAAAACATCGTGAGGAAACCTGCACGCATCTGCAAAGTAATTCAAAGATGAGTGTGAAGTCCCTAATCCGCACTGGGCCCGCGTGGGGGACTATAGCCCAAACCCTCTCGTGATGAGAGGAGGCCTGTGGCCAGCAGTGGGACGCAAATAGGCTGTAGTAGTAGTATAGGCAGGGCAAAATACCTAGGATGCGCTTAGGAACGTACTGACTGACCCAGACGACGCTATCACGGCCGCCCTCGCGACCCGCTCGACTTCTAGCACATCAACCTCGCAGAGCGACGACATAAGGGGCTATATTCGAAGTCTTTTATTAGGGAGCTCCCTGTTCCCTATAGGATCGCTCACGCGTCGCGTGAACTTTAAGCAGTTATATTTAACTAGCTTCTGGCCGCGACTTCGTCCGCGTGGAATTCGGTTATAGCGTTCCCGCGGGAATTGAGCGTTAAGAGGGTATACTCCGAAAGTTGGCAACGTCGCATTTAGCTGTCAAATGTTTCGCTGTTTTTATTAATTTCTCAATATTACTCAATTAAAAAAGAAGTTATCATTATATGGTTGAATGACGCGTCTCGTTTTATATTTGTTGGTTAGGCATTCAAAGGATAAGATTACATTAAAATGCAAGGAAACTGCGATGGAAAGTTTTCAAAAGATGTTACTTCAATAATACTAAAAATTTCATGTTCGTATGATAACTGTTGCAATCCAGCTCCAATAAACCCTCTTAAACTATAACAAATTATATACGAAAACCTTCCTCTTGAATCACTCTATCTATTTAAAAAAACCGCATCAAAATCCGTTGTGTAGTTTTAAAGATTTAAGCATACATAGGGATATAGGGACAGAGAAAGCGACTTTGTTTTATACTAGATATGTAGTGATAGTGAAGTTCAACTTGACGCGTGAGCGATCCTATAGGGAACAGGGAGATCCCTATTTGAGACTTTGAATATAGGCCCAGCTTATCTCCGTACACACCACACCGCCCCCCACCGTTACCACCCGACTAGACTGGTAATGAATACCTACAAATCCGACTCAAACTGACTCAGTTTGTGGTGACGCTTCTTCTCAGTCAGTCAGAGTAGCGTTCCGAAGCGTTGGTAGCACAGAACCAATTTCGTTCCCCACCTTAGCGTCCTAAGTCCGAGGTCGGCTCAAGGAGCACCCTTAGGTACCATATCCATACTTATCCATACTAATATTATAAATGCGAAAGTAACTCTGTCTGTCTGTCTGTCTGTCTGTCTGTCTGTTACCTCTTCACGCTAAAATGGCTTGACCGATTGACTTGAATTTTGGTATAGATATAGTTAGAGGCCCGAGGAAGGACATAGGATAGTTTTTATCCTGGATTTCTACCCATAACGGGATGAAATCCGGGATACCACGATAAGTTATGCACTTAAGCAGTAGTAGCAATTACGTGTATTATAATGTTTGCTATTCAGTGGCGGACTAAGGGGGGGGCGGCGGGGGCGGTCCGCCCCGGGCCCCCGATCCTAGGGGGCCCCCAAATCACCAAATAATATAGTACTTAAAGCAAAAAAAAAACTTGAAAAAATAGTTTCGACCAGGCAGCGGCATAACTGTACCACCTCGCACTCGAGGCCCCGAGGCAAATCTTTCGTTCCTATAGGGCCTTAGCCCCGTTAATTTACAAAATTGCACAACTGAAATTTTTGGTCTTTCCTTTCTTTCCTCGTGGCCTCTTGGGCCGGGGCCCCCTCAGCTCAGGTAGTGAGTTAGGGAATTTTGCCCGTTCTGCCACCCTATTGTTACGCCAATGTTCTGGTTTCGACCTAGTTGACGTGAGGGCCCCCACAGTCCATTTTATAGATACTTAGTTATTGGTAAAACATCCCAACATTTCCAATTCTAAGGTACAAGCACGTGATTTTTTCGGAAACAAATCGTCATAATATAAGGCTATTAGTAATAAGTCCAACGCTCGTGGTACCGTGTTAAGCGCATAATATGGACTCCGTGGGAATATAATGATAATACCTAAATTAATCCAGTAACAGTACATCAGCATGTGGGTCCAATCCGATAGTTCTGATTTTTTGCAGGCTTATTTATGATGTTGGCCTAATGTATCATCCAAGTTTGTGACCTCGAGTGCCGAACGCAACTTTGTCAAAAAAAATATATATATCTGATGCTTTTCAGATTTTGACCCTAAAGGACTAGTTTTTGATACTACGAACTTCTCAGAACGTTTTTAAAGAAGACTTTTGCATAATATGAGACTAGAAGGCTTTTGTATAATATGAGACTAGAACCGTCTCTGTGTACCCAATATTTTCTGAGATAATGCTTTTCAGAATTCATAATTTTTCGGAACTTCGCAATATTTTAGAAGTCATCGAACATCGCTATCGGGATGTTTTTCCAATTATCTTCGACGGATTGTGCTAGTGTTGCTCGTGTGGAGTCACGAATTGGAGCCACCTGTAGCATTTTTATATCCTACTAGCTTTTGAAGGCGATTTCGTATGCACAGAAACATCAAAATTTTAACTCCCATTTTTTCCCGTTCCCGTAAGAATTTTAGAAAATCCTCTCTTAGTGCGCCTTTGCATCGCCTAAGAAACCTACATGCCAAATTTCAGCTTCCTACGACCATCAGTTTTGGCTGAGCGTTGTCTGCTAACTATAGGTGAAACGTGGTAGTAGTTCGATGGTTACCCCGAAGTTCTTTTGGTGTGTGTGACGCACAGCTGAAACTGCTGGTTGTAGGAAGCTGAAATTTGGCATGTAGATTTCTTAAGAGGTGTAGAGGTGTATTAAGAGAGGATCGTCCAAAATTCCTACGGGAACGGGAGACCGGGAGTTTGAATGTTGATGATTATGCGCATACGAAATCGCCTTTAAAAGCTAGTAGTATATAAAAATTAAAATGCTACAGGTGACTCCAATTCATGACCCCACACGCTCGTGCTCAACACTATATAGCACACTTCGACGGAGGTAATTGGAAACACATCCTGCTACAGCTGTTCGAATGACTTCTAAAATATTACAAAGTTCTAAAAAATCATGAATTCTGAAAAGCTTTATGTCAGAAAATATTAGGTACACAGAGACGGTTCTAGTCTCTTATCATAGCAAATTTAGTCTTCTTTAAAAACGTTCTGAGAAGATAGTATCAAAAACTAGTCATTTGGGGTCAAATTCGCCAAAATATGAAAAGCAGCCGAAATTTGCTCTTGTTTTTTATTTTTGACAAAGTTGCGTTAAGCGCTCGAGGTCACAAACTTGGATTATACATTATACCAACAACATAAACAAGCCTGCAAAAAATCAGAACTACCGGATTTCGCGCTTACTACTTCATACTTTCAAACGACAAGGTTACTGGATCATTCCCCGAGACTAGAACTATCTCCATACCGGATTTCATCTAGATCGATCCAGCCTTTGAAGTGTGAAGAGGTAACAGACAGAGTTACTTTCGCATTTATAATATGAGAAAATAGACTAGTTTCTGTCCACGACTTGTAGCGCGGTTGTAGCGCTCGCGTTCCCGCAGAAACTAGATACGTTTTTCGGGATAAAAATTAGAAGCGTGAAGACGCAACAGAGAGTCAAAGTTACTTTCGCTTCGCATTTATAATATTAAGTATGGATGTATAAATGCAAACGACCACACAGGCCACCTGATGGTAAGCGAACAAATTTCAACTAAATGTGTTAGGTAGTCAGTGCACGGGAGCCTAACATACACCATCAACACATCTACACAGGCAAGGAGGGGGGCCCCATTTCGATTTTCCGCCCCGGGCCCCCGACAGGCTTAGTCCGCCACTGTTGCTATTCCAATTTCTGCAGGCGTTTGAATGTTCGGAAGAAATCCATATTATCCATATTAATATTATAAATGGAGTCCCGGGAAAGGACATAGCGTACTTTTTATCCCGGAAAAGCGCATAGTTCCCGCGGGAGCGCGATAACCGAATTCCACGCGGGCGAGGTCGCGGGCAGAAGCTAGTTAATTATAAATTCGAAAGTAACTCTGCCAGTCTGTTTGTCTGTCAGTTACCTCTTCACGCTTCAACCGCTCGACTGATCTGGATGAAATTTGGCATGGAGATAGTTGGGGTCCCGGGAAAGGACATAGGCTACTTTATCCCGGAAAAACGCATAGTTCCCGCGGGAACGCGATAACCGAATTCCACGCGGGTGAAGTCGCGGGCAGACGCTAGTTAATATTATAAATGCGAAAGTAACTCTGTCCGTCTGTCTGCCTGTTACCTCTTCACGCTTCAACCGCTAGACCGATTGAGATGAAATTTGGCATCGAGATAGCTGCGGGGTCCCGGGAAATGACATAGGCTATTTTATCCCGGAAAACGAACAGTTCCCGCGGGAACGCGATAACCGAATTCTACGCGGGCGAAGTCGCGGGTAGAAGGTAGTGGTAATATACAATCCCACTTGCTGAGCACTCATTGGTCGCTCGCTGTAAAAGCCGCCTCCGGTTTACAGCAGGGTTCAAAAAACCTAATTATGTCCCACCCTCGACCGCATCGTTACTTACCATCAGGTGAGATCGTGGTCAAATGCTTGCTTATAATAATTAAAAAAAATACGAGCTTCTGCCCGCGACTTCGCCCGCGTGGAATTCGGTTATCGCGCTCCCGCGGGAACTATACCTTTTTCCGAGATAAAAAGTAGCCCATGTCCTTTCCCGGGACGCCAACTATTTCTATGCCAAATTTCATCTCAATCGGTCTAGCGGTTGAAGCGTGAAGAGGTAATTAGACAGACAGACAGAGTTGGTACTTTCGCATAATATATATAATATTAGTATGGATGGATTATGATAGGTACGCGTCTTAAGTTCTTATCTAAGACTAACGTGTCTATCAGTAACTAGGTACAGTCGAGTTCATTAATATGTGTACACTTTTGGACCTTATTACAACCTGGTAAGGTGCAAAAGTGTGTATATATTCTCGAACTCGACTGTACATAGTTTCATCTTACCAATTGTCATTGACAATAATAATAAAAAGGTATTTTTTCTGTCTCGTTCTAACTATCTGTCTGTCTGTTTGTTAGAGTTATTCTCCGGAACCACTGAACAAATTTGAGTGCGGTTTCCAATAGTAGATAGAGCATCATTCGGAGCTACATATAAGCTATGTTTCATTGAAATCGGATATTGGAAAAAAAGTTATCTTCAATTTTATATTCCACGCAGACGACGAAGTCGCGGGGCACAACCAGTTGACAATAACAATATAGACTCAGCGTTATCGGCTATAGACAGCCTTATCATTGTATACTTACCATTTTCGACTTAACAGAGATACTGTGCCGTAGTTCCGTAATATGTTTAATTGTCCTAATAATATCAGAGGCAATGTAATTATATAAGACTGCCAATCTCCTTAACCCCTTATATTACGGCGTACATCGGAAATAGCACGGCGCTTCAACTTTTCATACTTCGCCTGTACAGCGCCATCTAGATGTAGCTCATGGAGTTCAAATTTGTATGCAGGCTACCTAGGCAGCGACATCTATTATCGCGTTTAGCACTTATTTCGGGCGTACGCTGATTTCATCCTACGAATAAAGGCGCAACTACAAAAACTCAACTAAACAGGAGAAGCATTTTTATGTTTAAAAAAAAACCAAAGTAGGTAGGGGAGAGGGGGGCAGCCTGGTACACTTTTTACACTCCTTGACGTATTTCAAAATATTACCCATAAAAACCAGTTTTAAGCCTCTACACAACAACGCATGTTATTAACCTATGTAATTAATGCATTTGCACATGTCCAAAGCTAAAGACAAAGGTACAATTCAGAATTTTGCAACTCAAGGAATAATGTTCAATACTGCCCCAAGCGTGGGTAGCTTTGAATTTACTTGGGGCAGATTTGAAATCTGGATTGTAAGGCCACAATATCGAGATATACGTGTTTTTTTTACCTGTACTTAGTACAGTTAGTCACTAGAAATGGTCGTATTAACATTTTACTCATATAATTTGCAGTTATAACTATGAGGGGGTACTTTTGACCAGAAATGTTTTTTGTGGTGTTCAAAGGTGCCTCTGGAGGGTACCTTTGTAAAGTATTGAAATTCTATTAAAGCTGCCCCCTTGAGGCAGTTTTGCACACACTATTGTTCAAAACTACCCCAACAATGTAACAGGGGATAGTGATTCAGTATTTATTATGTTTTAGTTGTAGTTAAATAAAAATATATAAAATGTTCTAATTAGAATTTTCATTTTATCATATAAAACGAGCGAAAAACAGACAATAGAATCGACTACCATACTCGTTCAAGCAAATCTTGTCAGTAAAAAAAGGCGGCAAATTTGAAAAGTGTAGGCGCGAAGGGATAGCCACCCATAGGAATTTCGCGCCCTTTTCTACTGACGTGATTTGCCTGACCAATTAATTCAGGTAAATGCGTTATGAGCATTTACTAAAATAACTAAGATAATATTATTTTGAGTTTACGTACCTACATGTCAGTTTATATCGGGGCAGATATGAACATTTCTTATGACCGGGGTAGTTTTGAACAGATTGCTAATCAAAACTGCCTCCTAATTTTATTTCATAACTACCCCAACACCTATTTAAAAAAATAAACATCGATATCTTCCAAAACAATTGCAAATTCTGATTGTTTATTCTTCGTCACTAAAGCTAATTCATTGTACTATCGAATAAATTAAGTTTCACTTACCGCTTCCTTCAAATACAGCCTGAAAATCCTTAGACACGGGGAGCAAAACCGCTAACAGTTGACATCGAAATCAAAATATGCTACTGGTTTGTTCATGTTCTGTCAAACGTCAAATCTGTCAAGTGACTGTTGTGTGGGTCAGTGTTGCGAGCCCTAAAAATGGATTTGGACCATAATCGCACTAAAAATACGTCTTTGAACGCATTTGTTCTAAGCTGCCTTCAGTGATAGCTGCCCCCCTCTCCCCTACTAAAAAGTGTATTGGTGATCACATTTTTTTAATACAATGATAAGTCTCATAAATCTTTTTTCCACTTTAAAATATTGCAATTTTTCGCCGCATAAGGACGCATGTGATCAGTATGACCTTATTCCTCGGAATAAGAGGGTCGAAACCAGCAGTTAGGACAGTTTGAAAGCGCTTCGGAGTTTCGCTCTAAAAAATATACCTAAGCATAAATAAAACTGATATATCTTCCAAAAATACATTGTCTTGCATTAATATAACGTGGAAAATATACGTTTTTGTCATAAAACAGCACTTGCGACGCGCTTTCGCTCCCCGTCGACCCGCTGAAGAAAGACTTTACCGTATGTTGCGACCTTTCTCGCTGGAGTAAATGGGCCCGATAGTTGGGCGCAACTGTCTCGGCAAAATTTTAAACTTCTATATTTTCTTCAAAATAACAGTGTCAATAGATTTTTTGAAGTCAGAAGGTGTCAATAAAATCAGAGAATACGGTAATCTAATAATCGGAAAACGGTCATAAGGACGGTTGCGCCTTTATTCGTGGGATGGGACGATTTGTTTGAAGGTAGGTCGTCTAGGTTTACGTTATTTTTTCTATGAAGGAACCCTAAGTATCGTTTGTTTTGTGTACCTACTAAGATATAAATTGCATACAAGATAGTGCCCTGTGGAAGGCACCGTAAGCTGGTGCCTACCTACCTACCAATATTAACGCACGCATTTTTACTCGTAATAACTCTTGTTATATAATTACTTCCTTACTTACATTGAAGTATTTTTTACAATTACTTACTTATACGGAAATGGGGAGTTCTGTACGACCGACAAATTACAATCATGTTGGTCAATTATTTTTGGATTATATGAAGGAAGATCCTGATGAAATTTGCCAGGTAAGTTTAAATGTGGCAGAACTAAAAACAAAATGAATGAGTAAGGAAAGTAACTCAAACTTGCGTTTGAAGTTCAAGGACCCTCTGGTGATAAGAGGTCCGTGCCCATCAGTGGGACGCTAATAGGCTGTTGTAGTAGTTATGTGGTGGCAAAGAAAAAGAAGAACTATCGAAAACTAAATTCCTTTTAGAACTCTATTTAACAAGATACTTATGCAGTTCTGTATTCTAATTGGTAATACAGGGCCTTTATTCGAAGTAATTTCTTAAATAGATCTCGCTGTTCCCTATAGGATCGCTCACGCGTTAAGTTGAACTTTAAATCTAGTTCACGCGACGCGTGAGCGATCCTATAGGGAACAGCGTGATCCCTATTTAAAGACTTCGAATATAGGCCGGGTAACATATGTGGAACTCTTTAAAATAATACCATCTTTATAACCATATGATTGCAATAATAAAAATAATAAAAAATGAGTTTTTACAGCATGAGACTTTGTAGAGGGGTTTAGTTTGGAGAAGATGTCGAGTAAAACATTGTTTTTGTAGGTATATTGTCATTTAGTAGGTACTTTGAGAAAGTCTACATCACATACCGTAGGTAATATAATAGAGACGATAACCTAATAATTCGATCAAAATAATCAAACGTAGAAAATCTTGTGACAAAAGTTGGTGGTAAATGCAAGAATACCTACAAAGCTATCCATACTTAATATTATAAATGCGAAAGTAACTCTGTCTATCTGTCTGTCTGTCTGTTACCTCTTCACGCTTCAACCGCTGGACCGATTGAGATGAAATTTGGCATGGGAAAGAACACTTTTTCGTCGTTTGGAAAAATTTAGCTGTATTATTACCAAACGGTTAAAATACTTAATATTGAAGCAACAGGACGATCCAGACACACTGGGTTTATCATTGTTTAACTGCATCAAGAAGGAATTTGACTCTTGTTTTAATCTCATCACTGTAAAAAGTAAAGATAAGGTTATATTTAGTGATTGGGCTACAGCCGACATTTATGAGAAAAGATACCATCTTTACGAGTTATACGCTAAACGAACAATAAATCAAAGCCCAGAATTTCTAGAGTATGTTAAGAACTATTCAAAAAACTTTAAACAGATATGTGTAGCTGCTAAAGCTGAGTACTTATCCAAAAAGATATCAAATTCAAACGATAAAATAAAAACCGTCTGGAAGGTTATTAACACTGAAACAGGAAAAACCAAACCCAGAGACCCACATTACAGCCTAAAAATTAAAGATACCGTACTCAATTCTGATATTGACGTAGCTAATGAATTTGAACGTTTCTTCACTAATATACCATTAGAAACTACTAGATCTTTAAAGTCATCTCCTGATGATGCTGCAGTTATATTAAGAACAAATCTAGAAGAATGCACTGTACCTTTTAAGTTTACATATATCACCCCAAACATTGTGATTAAAACATTTCGATCACTCAATCTAATAAAAACTGAGGATCTTTGGGGCCTTTTAGTCAAAGTGCTGCAATCTATCATAGAACCTATTGCAATTCCGCTTGCTACATTATTTAATAGTTGCGTTGACGCTGGAGTATTTCCTGATGTGATGAAACATAGTAAAATCATTCCTTTGTTTAAATCAGGGAAAAAAACAGACCCCACAAATTATAGACCTATTTCAATACTGCCGGCTCTTAGCAAAGTTTTTGAGAAACTTATTCTGAACCAACTAATGTCACATTTTAATCTGAATAAGCTATTTCACAGCAGCCAATTTGGCTTCACCAAAGGTCGCTGTACTGCAGACGCTGGCACTACTTTAGTAAAATACATTTTTGATGCCTGGGAGCAGTCCCAAGACGCCATTGGTGTCTTCTGTGACTTATCTAAGGCTTTTGATTGCGTCAGTCATATTAATTTGTTGAATAAGTTACGCTTTTACGGGATAAGAGATCATGCTCTTGACCTTATCTCGTCATATCTTTCCAATAGAACACAACGAGTGGATATTAACAGAACACAGTCGTCCGGATCACCTGTTGCTATAGGTGTGCCGCAAGGTTCAATTTTAGGCCCGTTTTTATTTCTGGTCTATATAAATGATTTGCCCTGTATTGTGCAAGAGAGGCATAAAATAGTTCTATTCGCAGATGACACCTCACTCATTTTTAAAGTAGATAGGAAGAAAAATAACATAGATGAGGTTAACAATGTACTTTCTACAGTTGTTAACTGGTTTACAGCTAACAATCTACTTTTGAATTCTAAGAAAACTAAATGCATGAGGTTTTCACTCTCTAATGCACCACGTGTAGACGATATCCAGGTTAAATTAAAAAATGAAACGTTAGAATTTGAAGGGAAAACAATCTTCCTAGGCTTTACTCTAGACTCAAAACTGCGTTGGAACGAACATATCTCTTCCTTAGCAGGTAGACTTAGTTCTGCAGCATATGCAGTAAGGCGTATTAGGCAGCTCACTGACGTCGAGACGGCCAGGTTAGTCTATTATAGTTATTTCCATAGTGTCATGTCTTACGGAATTATACTTTGGGGGAGAGCAGCTGACATTCAAACCATCTTTGTGTTGCAAAAGCGGGCTGTACGTGCAATATATCAACTTGGGTCTCGGGTCTCCCTTAGAGAAAAATTCAAGGAGATAATAGTACATTATTGCCGTGGCCGGGAAAGTAGGTCTTTGCAGGCTGAGTACTGGTTTAAAGGGCCGAGGCTTCGCCGAGGCCCTTTAATATGTACGAAGCCTGCAAAGCCTTTCACGTGCCGAGGCTTATATAGTGCTTTTCTCAAAAATGAAAAAAAACCTTGATATTAGGTATTCATAATACAGCATTGACACGCACGCAAATGTAGCCAAGTACTTACAACAAGTCCAATGGAACGCCAGTCTTATTTCGTATTCACCGATATTTGACTTTAACAGACACACTAACACGGCAAGTTAAAAACTCGCATGTAGATTTCACGTTTTTTATAAAAATTAAGACCTTTTATTAATTTTTAAACCAAACTAGTAAACTATTTTCATGAAATTTAGCTAAATAAATCTGATACAAGACAAGAACTCCCGCTCTTTATGGATCGTTCTTTTTTTAAATTCCGTTCTGAAATACATTGCGCTGTTTCAGACACGGATAAAAACGTTTGGTTTCGCGTCAATTGACAGATACAGAACATGCAGACTTGGCTGTTTGGGAATTCCTTCGCGTATTTATCAGTTTAAAAAAAAAGTACCTGTACGATAATGAAATTTCATTCGACATTCCCTGCGCTTATACATGCCGCGGAAGTAAATTCATACAAATTTCCGGGGCATGCAGTTGAGTTTTTTTTTTTTAATTTTTGACTGATCGTCAATGACGCACTTCGCCGTCTGATAGAAAGCAGACAATGACGAGTTTCCGGGCCATTTTTGAGAAAACATTCTTACCGTTGCGTCACTATACATATTTGAAAATATCATGTATGCTCGTAAGAACTTGCACGACTTTAAGCATAACAGTGATGTTCACAATTTTAACACTAGGAATAAGGATAAACTTTTTGTTACTGGTTACCGTCTTCGTAAAGTGAGCTCTTCGTTTATTGGGAACTGTATACGATTTTATAACAAATTGCCTTCTGATGCTTCTGATGTTGCTAATATGCCATTTAAAAAGTTCAAGTCGTTCATTAAGTGCCGCCTTTTAAAGAAGGCATATTATTCGGTGAATGAATTTTTAGATGATAAGAATCCTTTTAAGCCAACTGTTTAGGTTATTATTATTGACTAGTAACATGATATGTGTCTCGCTGGGCAAATATTAACTCTTTTTTTTTTCTTTCACTACCAAATTTGTCCAGCAGCTGGAGCATGTCATGCTCGCTTTAAGGTCCTTGCTTACAGCGGCGTCGTTGATCGGGTCGCCACCTTCCCTAAGAAATGGTTGAGGGAGGCGATGGCTGAGATACGCGTCACGCTCGTGAACGGGTGCTGTCTGTGGGGTCCGGTCTGTTCATGCTTGCAAGGACGTTTAAAAATAATCATTAGCTTTAAATATATTACTAAGTCAAACATTTTAAGCGAGAGACCTCATCATGTTCTTATTGACATGTATTAATGAACTCTTTTATACATGATGTATTTCCAAGGGGATGGCATGTCGAATCTGACAGCGTGCGAGCGGGATGCATTTATACATTTCTTAATGTGAAAGATGAGAGAAGTAATAGATTTTTTGTCCTTATCGGCGTACCAGCTTTTTTGTGTTTGCCACAGCTGAGCTGTGGCAAATAAAAAGAGTAGTCATTATGTCAGTGTGACTTCGTGTAAACAACAAAATTATTTGATATAAGAGAAATATTACAGATATTTTATGATAGTGCACTGTTCTTACTAATATACGTTTGCCCCTATAAGATAGCGATTATAATTCGCTCGACCATCAGGTATAAAAGACGTACCCAGCAAAATTATGAAAACATAACCTTTCGTGCGTAAGTATTTCATTTTGGCCATTTAAACTCATCTTGTTCGGTATGATAGCATTACGTAGGTTATATTTAGCTCATGTTCTATTAAATTGACCAACTATCTTTGAATAATAACATAAATGAATCATTTTCAAAATACCGATGTTTTTAATATTATCCGCCCAAATTACGATGTTGCTTACTATGTATGCCACCATGAGTCAAGCTGTATTTTTAATTTAGCCACGGTTCGGGATACCAGCTATGAAATATAAGAGTGCCCACCAGATACCCAATATCTGGGGAAAAGCTATGCTGCTAAAATAAAATAAATAAACTCATGATAATAATATGAATGTGTCAAGTCACTTTGTTAGTAACGCTTTCACACGAAGTAGTAACTAGTAATGAGAAATAATGATGATCAATTGAGACATTTTTTATTGACTTCACTAAGGAGAAACGTCAACATTCGACGGGATCTTTTTTGGATTTATGTACACCGAAAATAAATGAGTAAACATATACTTGCATTTTCATTTCTTCTGTAGTAGGTACCTGATGGTATCTACCTAGCTAGAAATACAGGGAGTCCATTTTGGTGGAGCAATCTGGGAATCTCTCAAAACATGGAAAAACCTGTAATAAAAACTACATGTCTTTATAACAGGTCTTTCCGTGTGCCACTCTAGGAAATTTCTTCTGTACAGTATATATAAAAGCCATGTAGATAGCTGAAATTTGGTAAGTAACCTACATTTACCACTATTGTTTCTCTAAATCTTAACCGTCAGTCAAAGTCGCGTGTGATAGCTAGTTATTGGAGTGGGGTAATTTTTTACCCACCTTGCCACCCCATGTACTTGACGCACACATACACATTTTATATGCCTATCCCTTACCGGGGTACGCTATATAGCGCATCTAGGAGATACTTAATCTAAGTGTATTTCATTATTTATTGACATTTTGAGACTGTCGACATCTATGGAATTTATATTTATTTGACAATGGAGGCCATCTCCATATTTTTTTTTTTCTGGACCCTTGGAGACTATACATCTCTAAGATCTTAGATTTAAGTTTAAGTTAGGGACTATACATCCCTTCAATGTAATTGTAGTACGTACCGATATGTATATTTTATACATGTAATGTAAATGTTATAACTATGTGTAAATTTTGAAAAAAGGCCTTCTGCTTGAGTTTGTTGCGGCGCTTCTTCTCAAGCAATGGGTCTAGGAAGCGCTAGTAAATTCTTTTCTGACGTGTAAAAGTGCCCCTATGTGGCCAATTTGCTGAATAAATGATTGAATTTTGAATTTTGAATGAATTTTGAATTTTTATCCAGGAAAAACGCATAGTTCCCGCGGGAACGCGATAACCAAATTCCACGCGGGCGAAGTCGCGGGCAGAAGCTAGTAATACATAATTAAATCCTGATAACACCGCCTTTGAAGACTATTAACAGTTAAATTGTGCCAGACATTTTTGATGTCGATTTTAGTTCTTTTCGACATTGAACCATAAGAAAATTTATTTTCCTAAAGAACCAAAGTTACGTTAGTTACCAAAGTACGGTTAGAGTCGATAGTAAACCGAATGGCACTCACATTCACCAGTTACTGGCTGAAAAATATTTCATTACTAATTCTTAAAAAAACATTAGATCGACGCGGCAACTGGCCAGCAAGAGACCAGAAGGTCCGTGCTATCCCGATGTATCCGCCTGGCGAGAAGCTTCCAGAACTTCGGTCTGCAGCCGGGAGACGTGCTGGTACTGGGCGGGAAGAACCACTTGGACGTCCATATCCCTTTCTACGCGTCGATGCTGACCGGTCTACCGATAACTGGGGTAGACCCGTTTTTAAAACATAGTAAGGAAGTGTTTGATGTTATGAATTCCTAAACGCACTGGGACTGGGACTCGTGATGAGACCAGGCTTGTGATGGGACGTAAGTAAATGGTCTGTTGTGGAGTATCTTATCTTCAGTTATAGGGGTTCTTACCTCTGATACCGTAATCCTATGATCCCCATTAAGAAACCATAAGAATGCGGTGCCTACCCTGAGACTTAAGACGGAATGCCTCTGTGACAGAAATTTCACCGGCTGCCTTAACCCCCTACTGGAACACAACAGTGCGAGTACTGCTATTTGGTGGCAGATTAGCGGGGAAAGACGGTGATTGCACCACCCCGAACGGACCTAGCACCAGGGCCTACCACTAGCATAAGTCATAAATCTCTAACTCTTGGAAGACCGGTGCATAAATGCCCATGCTGGTGCTGCGGCTAAAGTTGTGGAAGATAGCCCTCGATAGATGAAGGTATTTCTATAAATCAAATTTAAATTTTCAGATGAGTTGAAGCATCTTTTTAGAATAGTGGAGCCGAAGATAGTTTTCTGTGACTATGCGATGCTCGGAGAGTACCGACGAGCGGTGGAGGACTTGGCTCTTGGAACCAAGATCGTCACTTTCGGAGGCGAGGAGTCCTCCATGGACAGCTTTATGAAGGCCTATGATGATCCTCAGCCCGAGGAACTGTTCAAGTAATTGTTTCCTACTAAGAATTTCTTTCAAATGGTCAGTAGGTAACCGTAGGGGCCGTACTAGGTAATGGTTAGCGATAAGACCACCTTTTTTTTTACGCTGGGGAAATGCATTTACGCATACCACCTGCCCGGGGGGGGGGGGGGGGCAGGTGGTTGTGTGGGACTCGCCGGCCAGAGTGGCCGGAATACCCACTAAAACCCCTGCGATTCTCCTCCGCGCTGACTGCGCGAGGGCTGCGGGATCGCGGTGTCGTATTCTACCGCAGCTGCGATAATGTGCCCCGCCCACTGCCACTTAAGGTTCGCAATTCTTCGGGCTATGTCGGTGACCCCAGTTCTGCTGCGGATATCCTCATTTTTCTCTATTGTGTGGTGTTAAATAAAGAGAATTTGTATTGTATTGTATTGTAACCTGCAGCCCGCAGGTAAAGGTGCTGTAACCATTCGGGTTCAGGACATTTAAAAAGTTACGAGGGATATGTAATGTTATTCCCTGATATGGTTGGCATAGCATCCTTGCTAACCAACATTTAAATGATACATAAGTACAGTCAGCAGCAGAAGTAGATAAGCTGTCCAGGTGTTCAAAATGACCTACACACGCCCTTAACGTCTTAAGAATAAGGTCGTGTGTAGGTCATTTTGAGCACCTGGACAGCTTATCTACTTCTGCTGCTGACTGTACTAGTTCAATTTTAGCAATTGTTTTGGCAGTAACTTTAGCCTCTCTGTGAGGACACAGGATAAGGTCGAAAACACGATCACTACCTATTAAGTCGACGCTTCATGTGATGAAGTAATTCAGGGAGTTATTTGCAGGTATGCGCGGGCTAGTTTTCCGCGTCTCGACGACTCAATTGCGCCTATTTTGCGTGATTCGGGACGGCGGTGTTATTCCTGCCATCCCTTATTTACAGTAATTACTATAGTACACACAGTTTGCATGTCAACTCGTCGGTGTAATTTTTGTTCTTTACAAAATTGAACCTTACCATATTCTCTTACCTTATTCATGATTCAATGTAAAAAGAACTAAACAAAATGACAGTTTCAGTCGACATAAAACCAATGCAATACCATTGCAATACAAACCATTCACTCACAATCTACCAGCGGATCTTTTGGCATCAACTGCAGTCCATCTTCGAAGTGTATTTGTATTTTGTAACCAATAATCGTGTACGATTTTCGACAATGGACAACATGAGACATCAGTCAGACGACAGTCTAATTTTATTGCAGGGTTGCCAGCTTCGACACTGAGAAGGTGTACTGCTGGCTCGTCAGCACGAGCGGAAGCAGTGGCCCTTCGAAAGTGGTGGCCCTCACGCATTCAAATGTTCTCCAAAGTTCAGAGTCCTTTATTTTCCAACAAACCAAGTCCAGGTAATTCTAAAACTAGCATTGCAAAAATCTTCGTCACTATTCCATGCATACCTAAGCCGTGCTGGTGGCCCAGTGGTTCGACCTACCGCCTCTCATGCAGAGGGTCGGGGGTTCGATTCCGCGTCGCTCCTCTAAGTTTTGCGAAATTTAATTTGAATTTACCACTGAGCTTTTCGGTGAAGGAAAACATCGTGAGGAAAGCTACACGCATCTACGAAGTAATTCAAAGATATGTGTGAAGTCCCCAATCCGCACTGGGTCCGCGTGGGGACAATAGCCCAAACCCTCTCGAGGAGCGCCTGTGCTCAGCAGTGGGCCGCAGATAGGCTGCACTAGTAGTAGTAGTAGTAGATACCTAAGTAGGTACCCAAGTATATGGAGGGTTGAAGTAAAGGAGCGCAATCTTTATAGTTCCAAAAGTGGACACCAAATCGGGAAGATTGGGGGCGCTGCGGTCGCCACTCCGGTTAAGCCACCTGGGCGGGCAGTCTGCAGTAGCGTCTTCAGATGGCGCTGCTGAGGCGAAAACGGTTGTGAGGAGAGTGTGTTTTGTTTTGTTGCTTATCAAATCCGCTGGACACGTTTTCAACTATTTCGCCATATAAGATTGCGCTCCTTACAAAGACACATTCCACACTCCATACTTAGGTATTTACGTTTGGTGTCATTATTTCTATATTCGTATCTACAGAATCATCAACATGTATATATACATGTATAAATACTTATAGTTTTCATATCAAGAAAACTTCTAGTGTCTTTTTTAATGTCCTGTTAATACCTGTATCCTGTACATATCAATTGAGTGTAATCTACTAATCTATCAATGTATTTACCATAGATATGTATTGTAACACTTTTGTAAGTACGTAGGTACAATAATATTTGGCCAATAAACTATCTTTAATCTTTATTATTATTACATATTTATTATTATAGATAGATTAGATAGTATAAGTAGATGATATGTTTTGGGACATTTACAAAATCACTTTACTGACAACATAATATTATTATTATTGTACATGCGAAAGTAACTCTGTCTGTCTGTCTGCCTGTTACTTTTTCAAATGACATAGGCTACGGTTCGTGCGTATAGGCGAAGGTGGTGGCCTTGTGGTTCGACCTACCGCCTCTCATGCCGAGGGGCGGGGGTTCGATTCCGGCTCGCACCTCTAAGTTTACTTATGTGCGAACTTCAATTTGAATTTACCACTGAGCTTTTCGGTGAAGGAAAACATCGCGAGGAAACCTGCACGCATCTGCGAAGTAATTCAAAGATGTGTGTGAAGTCCCCAATCCGCACTGGGCCCGCGTGGGGATTATAGTCCAAACTCTCTCATGATGAGGGGAGGCCTGTGCCCAGCAGTGGGACGCAAATAGGCTGTAGTAGTAGGCTACGGTTCCCGCGCGAACGCATTAACCGAATTTCACGCGGGTGAAGTGGCGGGTAGAAGCTAGTACCTAATTAATAAACATAAGCATTCAGAGAGTAATGCAGAGGTTTCTTTTTCTGGCCTTTCAGTGTGCGTAAGCCAATCTTGAACGTTTCCACCGTCCATTGGATATCAGGGAGTTACAACGCTTTAATGAGTACCTTATACAACGTGAAGTTGCAGACTTCCGCGCCGCTCACACCAGATCATGTCATCGATATAATCAACAAATATCAAGTAAGTTACGCATGAGAATTTGATATTTATTAACTAAGTTTCTGTTCTTATTAATAAAAACAAAATATCAGTATTATAATTTATGAGAATCTTTATTTTTATTTTTTTGCAGTGGTAAAAAAATCTGTTGTACTTTGGCTTGGACTGTAGGTTACAATTACATTTGGGAGACCATCACTCTTATTATTAAAATACTTAGCTTGAGTGGGGTCCTGGCGCTGATGCATAGCCCTCTCCGCTTGCACCGCATGGACGTCCGGGTTGTTCAGCGTCTTCACATGCTCCTTGGTGATCTCTGCAGACCGACAGATACTGCGTCCTCCAGGCTCAAATCCCTCTTCTCCGAGAGTTACTGCTGCAACCTGTGGTCTCGAACCCCTATGATGATCTTGTCCCGAATCATCCTGTTCTTCTGGTCCCCGAAGTTACAGTTGTCCGCGCTAACCTTTTGATCGTTGTATAGAAGCTATCAAAATTTTCACCTTTCTCTTGGTTTCGTTTATGCAGATTTGTACATATTTCCTCCCCCTTTTTTACCTTACAATTTTCTAAACTCTTTAATGTCATTTGTTTAAGCCTGTAGGCATGGTTGCCACCCCCACTATACTGGCTCCCCTCCTGCGTAACCAGAAACCATGCGACTTAACGTGCTTCGAGAATATCAAAATTGGAGGCAGCAAGGTCCACGAGGAACTGTTAACAGCTCTTAAGGTATTACCAATTGACTATCACCACCACAGGAGCACACGGCGGACACGGCCTATAAAAGCACGATTTCGAACACAATGGGGGCTATCGCGTGTGAATTTGCCACTAGAGGCGCTATAGTGTCGCGTGAGGTCCAATATCATTCGCTTTTCACTGGTTTTGGCGGGCTACGTGATATAAATTATAATTTCTTTAATTTACCTGTTGAAAAGTGATCTCCTTCGTGAAATTATCGCAAATAATTATTATTTGGCGATCAATGTGAACGCTTTGAAAAAAAAAATTTTTTTCCTAATAAAACTGAACTGCACAACATTGCGGCATAGCTACTCGATACGATGATAGTTATTTATAATTTATAAACTTAATGAGATTCAAGATTTAAAACTTTGTTTCGGCGCCGATCTTATAGAGTCGCCTTTGACAGCTATACCTCTGGACCTTAGTCTACAGTGGCGCCAACTGGTGAGCAAAGAAACGATAGTCCCCATTCGAATGAAGTGTCAAAGTTTGCGTGCGCTGATGTCTGTGTGCGCGCGAGGACTACTGTACACTTGTAAATGTGTGTGTACCGGTAAGCGGGCCAATGATTCACTCACCGCCTCGTCTCCGGATGACGGTAAGGCGAGTTGGGCGCGAGCTGCACGCGGGCTAGTTCAGGCGGGTGATTCCTGGCCTTTCTGTAAGTAGTACTATTGAATATTCTGTGAAAACACCCTATTTACGCCCCACTGCTGAGCCGAGACCTTCATCTCTCAAGGCTGAAAGCGAGATCACGAGAGGGTTTGGCATGTAGCCCCCGCACGGGCCCAATGCGGTTTGAGGACTTCACTAAAACTTTGCAGACGCGGGCAGATTTCCAGGCGATGTTTTTCTTTACCATAAAGCATAGTTTTAATTTCAAATTTTTATCTGTTATTATTTGATCAGATAATACATAGAAGTAAAGCAAAACAAGGTGATCATAAATATCTGGTCACAATCTTATTGTGATTATTAGATGTCACATATTCATGATCACCTCGCCCTTGATGGCGACTAATGTACCTATGTATTGTGGAGACTGGCCGAGTATAATCGGTGAGTTGACACATTTTCTTTTGAATATTAGTACATTATTGCAGAGGCCGCCAAGTAGCGCATTGCCGGACGAGTCAGTTAGAATACTATTAGTACGAGTCCGGCAATCGCTATTGCGGCCGAGGTATATATAATGCTTTTCTCAAACAGCGAGGAAATACAGGTCAGTCGGGGCAAGTGCGCCAGGATGGGGTAAGTGCGCCTAACATAAATATATCGAAACCTATAAATATTACTCTACTAGTAGTTGGCTGTTTACAAGGCATAGGGGCGAAATAAATTGAGGCGCACTTACCCCACATCAGTATTTACTACTTCTATGATCGTGGATGATTTGGTCATGGAAGTTGTACTTATTACCTCCATGGATTTGTCAGTTTCTCTCAGGGCTTGTAACCGGTTTTTGCCCCCATACAGATAAACCGGTTTTCTTATCGTTATTTCGTTTACTATTTTATGTTTAATAAGGCTATAAAATAATACGAAGTAATAACCTAAATACACTATGAAGTTTCACATAAAGAGTATAAAATAATTCTAAATATTTGGCTATTTCGGGGTGTCTCAAATAGCAAGCGAATTAAAAAAAAACACACACGACAATAATGTTTTTGCTTGCCAAGGCCGGCAATGGACAGCCTCGCGTCTTCTTTTTTTGAAAGTAACACGAACATTTCCGAGCATGTTTGAGAAAAGGTATTTTTAAGCGTATAATTGTGTTGCGTTTCTCTTTTGAGTCTTTTGATAGCTCTTGTAAAGTAATGATCTCTGGAAATATAATATGAATTTTACATAAAATCTACTTATGTAGCAATGTATTTTTTATTGGCATAATTCTTACAACTATTTACAACAGTACACATAATATTAAATAAAAGAATTCAACAGTAATAAATCAAAATTATAAGTAATTGTATTTTATAGACTGACTTGTTATTTATACATGACATAATAAAACAGTACCTATATGTTGTTTTAGAAACGGACTCGTAAGGACGTCATAATGGAACACTGCTACGGACAGACGGAGACTGTGGGCATCGTGGTGTCGAACTCCGCTGACGTTCCCGCGGTAACCATCGGAAAATTTGATGAAAAATCACGCTGTAAAGCTAAGGTAAAAGGAGTATTATTTTGTTACTTTTTATGTTATTGACAAACAAACGGGCACACACGCCCTAATCCTAATGCGTTGCCAATCCAGAGCTGATGTTTAAGATGGAATGCGTCTGTGACAGTAATTTCACTGACTGCCTTACTTTCTCACCGGAACACAACAGTGCCAGCACTGCTATTCTGTGATAGGTATTAGTGACTTTGATTTGAAAGAAAAAATATCATTTGAATCATTCGAATGATGACACAATTTCAATTTCCCAAATCGCCATACTTAGTGGCAATCATTAGGTACGTTGACAACTGATTGAACCTTCCTTAGGTAATGTTGTCCCGATAGTTTTAAGAATGTACCTACTCCAATCTGGACGCTCACTTTCTATCTTAATTTCCCACAGCTTATTTTATTCGGGATCTAAATTATTTATCTTTTTGTATTACAGTTAGTGGTTCCGGAAACAGGAGAAGAAATATTAAAGCCACACGTCACTGGAGAACTGTTGCTGAAGGGGCAAAGGATGGCAGTACGTATATTAAAGAAAAAACTCTGTTATTCCGGTAAAGGAAAAAATCGTGATAATAACCGCTTAAGACATGGCACTACTCGTATTTACGAATTAGCACATAGAAGCGCTTTGTCATCATATTTCAAGCTCACTTCCTAACCGTTTTTTTAAGAAAATAGATAATTTAGATGCTTGTAGACGATGCCTATGCCAACCAAAAGGTACGACATACTGGGGCTCTATTCGAAGTCTTAAATAGGGACAGGGAGATTCCCTATCCTATAGCATCGCTCACGCGTCACGGCGCTCAAGTTGAACTTTAAATCTAGCTGCTTAAGTTCGGTCGCAACGCCGCGACGCGTGAGCAATGCTATAGGGAATCTCCCAGTGCCTATTTAAGACTTCGAATACAGCTCCTTTTGTCGTGTGATTGGTAGAAAGGAGACTAAATAGCTCAAATCACTCATACATTCATTCACTTTCCGGAAACTTTTTACCTTTGCAATACCAATGACGTAATCTTCATCTATCTATTGCATTATAAAATAACAAGAAACTGACTGACTGATCGAGTAACGCACATACAGAATTACTTACTGAATTCTATTCTTTTTTAAATAAATTCCAGTGCTATTACAACGAACCAAAGGCGACGGAGGAGTCGTTCACAGCCGACGGCTACTACAAGACAGGCGACCTGATGTACAGGGACGAAAACGGGTTTTACTTCTTCGTCGAGAGATATAAGATGCTGCTGAAGTATAAAAATAATCAGGTAACTGTTTCTTTACCAGGCATTATCATCATCATCATCATTTCAGCCGAAAGACGCCCACTACTGCCACCACTGGACATAGGCCTCCCCCAAGGCGCGCCACTCAGACCGATGCTGTGCCACTCGCATCCACCGTTTCCACAACTTTTACAAGGTCGTTACTCCATCTTGGCCTACCGACAACCCGTCCACCGGTTCGCAGACGCCACTCCAGAACTTTCTAGCCCCATCGGCCATCAGTCCTGCGAGCAATGTGCCCCACCCACTGGCACCCTAGGTTCGCAATTCTTCGGGCTATGTCGGTGACGGTGACCCTATAGTTCTACTGTGGATATCCTCATTTATGGGAAGAAAAGTTGACAAGTATATGCTTTTTCCCCTTCATCAAAGGGATTTTTTTTATTAGACTGTTGGGCACCTTTCAAGCAGTAGGTACCTATTGAAATGTACTGTGATTTAATAGTATTCATACAATACATAAAGCTTTTTATCTTCTTTACCTACAAAACAGACAAACCGTTTTTTTCTGTCAGGAACTTAGGAAGGTACAAGGTATTAAGCTACAAGATTGATATAAGTAGTTATAGAGCCATACATTCATACTGATGTTTATTTTTATTCAATACTTAAAAGTTTACAAAAACGCATGCAAGAATGTTTTTGGGTAAACTTGATAGTTTTGTCTGCCGATGGGGAAAGGGAAGGTAGTAAAAGGGAGAGTATACGAAAATTTAAGGACAAAATTGTCATCGTCATTCCACTGTGGGACACAATCGTGTACCTCGCCAAGTCATGAATGAGCTCGATGCGGAGAAAGGATGCTGCTGAATGTTTCTGCACCTTTTTCACGATGATTGTTATTAGTCTTTCAAATAATAATATAACCAAATCAACGAGGGCCACTGTATTCCTGCTCACTCAATCAATCAATCAATCATTTATTCAGCAAATTGGCAACATAGGGACACTTTTACACGTCAGAAATGAATTTACCAGCGTTTCCTAGACCCATTGCTTGAGAAGAAGCGCCGCAACTAACTCACCAGAAGGCCTTTTTTTAAATAATAATAATTACATACACATTACATTTGCATAAGGTATATGTATATAAAATATATCTGTAGGAACGTACTAACTAGCTGGCGCCTCTATCTGCAAGGTGGTGGCTGTCAATGTCAACGTTTTGTCATTTCATACAATAGTGTCAATTATCGCTTTAGAGACCTCAGTGTTGCCAATTTAGCATGTGATGTAGCACATAATGTGCAAAATTGGCAACATGCACTTCGGAGGACAACAAACGCCTCTAGCCACAGATTCACTCGCGGTGACCCTCGTTAAGCTACTTCGTAATCAGAATATCTTTAACTTTAGCAAGTGACTGTGACTGTTCGCTGTTCAGATTGTCCCAGTAGATTTAGAAGAAGTGATCCTGAAGCATGAAGGAGTACTGGACGTGTGCGTGACCGGGATACCGCATCCAGAGGTCGGCGAGCACGTGGCGGCGTGCGTGGTGCGGCGTCCCGGCGCGACCGTCACCGCGCAGGAGATCAAGGACCTTGTTGCTGGTAATAAATACTGTCTAATTTCCAACCGAGTCACATAGTATTTATCTTATCATAGGCCTCAAGGTAGGCAACGCATTCGAGATCTTATGGTTTCTTAATTGGGGTTCAAAGGATTTCGGTGTCCATGGCAGCAGTTACCACTCTTACCATCAGGTGGGCTGTGCGCTCGTTTGCCTATACCATCGACATAAAAAAAAAACAAATTGACCAAGCTGGAACTGACGAGACGCTTCAACTGAGACGCTTAAAATTCAACTTGAATTTACCACTGAGCTTTTCGGTGAAGGGAAACATCGTGGGGAAACCTGCACGCATCTGCGAAGTAATTCAAAGATGTGTGTGAAGTCCCCAATCCGCACTGGGCCCGCGTGGGGACTATAGCCCAAACCCTGTATAAATTTACACGTCGCGTCCGCGGCAGAATATGAGAGTCTTAACAATTTTGTAACACCTGTTATTGTATGACCATGTTCTTTGTAAATAAACTTACTTATACTTACTTACCCTCTCGTGATGAGAGCGGCCTGTGCCCGCAGTGGAACGCAAATAGGCTGTAGTAGTAGTAGTAGTAACTTAACTGCTATCTAATTTGGCATTTTTCCAGATTACTTTTCAGATTCTAAGCGCCTGCGCGGTGGAGTGTTGTTCTTGGACGCCTTGC
Source organism: Aethes cnicana (assembly GCA_963971205.1). NCBI lineage: Eukaryota > Metazoa > Arthropoda > Insecta > Lepidoptera > Tortricidae > Aethes > Aethes cnicana. The sequence goes on from OZ020292.1 coordinate 8,139,260, forward strand.
CGCTGACCTCTACCGGCAAACTCGCGCGGATGAAAGTGAAGGAACTCGTTCAAACCGCTCGGCTGGAGTAATGTAACTTCAACACTTCTTCTTCTTCTATCTTAGTGGAGTGCTGAAGGCCGCTCCTATACCCAGCTCAGCCGTCACCGTCAACGAGTGAAAGAGAAAGCACGCACAGAACGCCCGATTTAGTTAGTATTTAACGCGTTTTAATTTCTATAAAAATACCGTCTAAAAACATGGCATTTATAAATCTGTCAATGCATGATATACTTAATATGGATAATATTTCTGTTGTATTTAGTTTTACACTGTTTGATATAATAAACTGGAGTAAAGTTGGATTAAAGGTCCGAGTTAGAGGTTAATTTGGAATTAAATTGTATCGAGCGAAGTTACGTGCAACGTGTAACGAAAGCTGTCAATGTAAGCATGATATAATCAAATATAACATATGTTTTTTAGGGTTCCGAAGTCCACAAGGAACCCTTATAGTTTCGCCATGTCCGTCCGTCCGTCCGTCTGTCCGCACTATTGCTCGGAGATGATTAAGTCTAGAGAGCTGTAATTTGGCATGAATATGCATATTAGTTACGCTGACAAAGTGGTACAATAAAATTTTGAAATATATTTTTTTATAGGGTACCTCCCCTACTCGTAAAGTGGGGATGTATTTTTTTTTCTTGCGTACCCCATGGTGCGGCATATTGTTGAATAGGTCTTAAAAAAATATTGTGGGTTTGTTAGAACCATTTTTTGATTAAGTGATGCGTTTGTGAAATATTAAGCTTTAAAGTGCTATTTTTTGTTAGAGTCACGTGTCCCCCCCCCCCTGCCAGCTAAATGGTGGTATTTGGATGGCTGAAAAAAATCACGGTTGTGGCATATATAACGTAGTTGAAAGGAAAACTATCAGAGCTAAGTAGGCTGTACAAACTTACGAGTAATAGTCGACCAACTTATAATGATGATTTTTCTCGAGCGGCAGGGGCGTCGGGCGGGCACGTCATACCACAGGCTAGCTAGATGCTAATAAGTCTTAGAAAGGTACTCTGGGCATCCTCAACTTCGGAATCCTATAATTTGCGCGTGACCCGACACGCACTTGGCCGGTTTTTTCATATTTTCAAGTTTTAACATTTCTTAGAAAAGTATGACCTTACATAAACAATTTGACGATGCTGGGTCCGGGAACGGCCTGAAACACGAAATGGAGAGACTTGGGGTGACCGAACTTCATCCAATTTTGAAGACCTGATCTGTGGTTGCATTGAACTGCTACTATTTTTGAAGTTGAATCTGACTCAACCTTATAAGCCAATTGCGAATGTAAATCAATTGGCGAATGATCCAGATAATCCGACCGCGACAGAGAGACCCCATAATCGACATCTTTGAAAAAGTAAATCACAATTAACCCGCTGCTGGCCTTTGCGTCATGCTCTTAGCTTAGTCAGTCACGAATAAATATTTTTGTATTAGTCATATATTTTTATTATTTAAACCTAATACCTATTTAATGACTTGACAATGGACTTGAAAATAAAGTCATTATTGAAAATCTCTTACAATTTAATTGGGTACTAACATAAAGTTAGAGATGAATTACATTGTTTTGAACAAAGGTGATTTACTTATTTTGAACATACGTGTACCTCTACGAATTCTATTTGATTTAGAAAGTCCATACGTCGTCAATCTGTAAAAAGAATAATGTTTAAACAAAATATTTTTTCCCATGATAAAAATCCAAGTACTTAACTTAAAATATGGGGGCACCAAGTAAGTTATTAAAGTCAGTTCTAGTATGGATGTGAAAGATAGGGC